>LPNX010433696.1:0-177302 GCA_001517045.1 Pseudotsuga menziesii
TAAGCGCTTCTCAATCCAAGAAAGAAAGACAACAGTCAGGGTTTCTCCTTCCTTCCATCAACAAAGATTAAACAATTCTACTGGTTACTTTGATTGCTATAAGTGGATCTCTATTTTCAAGGTTCTATCTTACCTTTTTTCCACTTTTGTAGAAGTTATCAAGTCATTCAAATCTTTATTTTAAGCTTGCTTGGCTTCTATTAAGATAGATCTAGGCTTTCTAGCCTTAGATCTACTTTTTCAAAGCTAGATCCATCTTTCTAAAAGTCCATTTTTAAATATCTAGTTTCATTTCCTTTTTTAAATCCAGCCTTCTTTTTGCCTTGGAAAACGTGCACAAGTTTTCTCGAAAAACGTGCAAATTTTCCATTTTTTGGGCTTGCTGGTTTTTTGTATTTTTCATTAATTCTAAATTCTGGAAATTCATTAAAAAATCAGAAATTTTCCAAAAATTTTATTTTTTTTTTAATTTTTTGACTTTTCTCGAAAAGCGTGCCATTTCAAGCTCGCTGTTTTTTGGGCTGATTTTTGAATTTTTCTGTTAATTCTCAATTCTGGAAANATTTTAATTTTTTTTTTAATTTTTTGACTTTTCTCGAAAAGCGTGCCATTTCAAGCTCGCTGTTTTTTGGGCTGATTTTTGAATTTTTCTGTTAATTCTCAATTCTGGAAATGCATTAAAAAATTAAAAAAAATTCAAAATTTCTCAAAATTTTTAATTTTTTTGACTTTTTCTCGAAAAGCGTGCCATTCTGTACTTGCTGCTGTTTTTTTACTGATTTTCTGCAATTTTCTGCTATTTTCCAGATTCTGGAAATTAGCCTAAAATGTTAAAAAAATCTTTAATTTTAAATTTGCAAAAAATCCCAAGTCGTTTCACCAAAAATTGTGCATTTTACATTAAAAACGGTGAGCTTGCCTGATCCTTTCCAAGTTTTGATTTTGAGTCTCATTCCATTGTTTTGATCTTCTGTTTCATCTCATAGGGCACTTGTCTTCTCATCCATTTAATTTTTTCGAATAATAGGTTAAATTTGATTTCCTAACACTCTCACTAGTCCTTGTTTAGAGCTCTTATCCACAGGTGAACCAAAAGCGAAACCAAACAAGAAAGAGCAAGCAGAGCTGGATCCAAAGCCAAAAAAGAAGTCATTCTCCTTTGTACAAACTCATAAGAGTTTTTTTTATTTTTACTTAAGTTACCTCTCAAAGTCCTGACAAGGATTAAGTTCCAAAGGCATTTGTAATTCATTAATAAAACAAGGCTAAGTGGGATAGGGCCTCCCATACTTGATGTTTCTTCCCCATTTGGGGAAGAGTGTTTTTTTTGTTCTTAGCTTAGATTTATTTCGGGTACTTAAAGTAGTTTCATTTTTCTTGCAAAGTAGATACTAATTGTTAGATTAGCCCATTTTGTTTCATTAACTAGGTTGATTACTTCATCTTTTATTATGTTATCACTTGCAAGATTGATAAATCCGATCACCGTTTCGAGTACAAGTCCAACTTTTTAGGGTCGACAGAGCATACTAGGCGAGGGATAGCAACGACATAAATTTTAAGTGGGGAAATGTGAGTTGGAAAGATTTTATTATTATGAGCACACAGTTCAACTCTCCGACAGAGAGTGCTCTTGACTTTGTCTTATGGCAGAAGTTCAAGAGACTTTAATTAATCTATATGCTTGATGCAAGGATAATGCAGTGGGAATGCTCTTCGACAGAGAGTGCTCTTGACTTGGGTTATTGCAAGTTCAAGAGACTTTGGTTCTTTTTATAAGACACTCAGCTTATAAATTGAAATCACATGATAGCTCAACAAATTGTAAAACAACGAAACAATGTCATAGCAAAAAAAATGATAAACCACTTGCAAATGAAATAAATGAGAAACTAGTGTTCTACAACAACAAGAAACTAATCTAGCAAAGAGAAGTCAAAAATGACTTCAAGACACACTATCCCCGAAATTTCCAGCTAGCTGGTCATACGCAGGAAGACAATGGGGAAAGAGAGGTAGCACGCAATGTCAATGCGACACTTGGGATGAAATCCCAAGATACTTCTCAGGTCAAGACTGAAACAAATAAAATGTTCTAAGTACAGAATTAAACTACTCTAAGCATGCAAAGTAAATCTAAGCTAAGAGCACAAGACACTCTTCCCCAAATGGGGAAGAAGAAACCAAAAGATGGGAGGCCTTATCCCACTTTGCCCTTTTATTAAGAGAGTACAATATTTAGGATTTTCAACCTTAGAGAAATAAAAAGAACTTGGAAAGACAAATGGAACAAGCCTCAATGGCTGTTTTACAAAAGGAGAGTAATTTGGAAAACTGTCTTCTTTAGTTCAAATTCCAAGTATTTGGATATTCTTGGTTTTGGTACTCAGTTTCTACTCTTCTCTTTGGTTTTTGTTCTTCTTTGGCTCAATCTTCAAGTCCTTCTCGTAGGATTGTTTCTTTTCGTACCTGCACACAACATAAATCAACTCAAAGCACCCATCAACTGTTAATTAAAACAAATCAAATAGAAACTACTTCTAAGAAAGAGATCTACAAAAATAAAACTAAGTGCAAGATCTAATCTATGATATGAAAACAACAGTATAGAATGCTGCAAAAAAGTGAGGGAAGAGGCTAAAAACAACGACGAAAGAGGGCAGCCAACAAAAATGATAGTTGGCTACAACAAAAGTGAAAAATAGGGCAGCGAAAAAGGTTAAAAGAGAGTCAAACAAATAGTAAAAATGGGGCAGCAAACAGTAAGGAAGAGGACTGAAAAACGGGGCAGCGAACAGAGAAGAGGAGGACAAGCCAAACAAGGCAAGAAATAAGAGGCTAGCAAGCAAGAAATCGAGAAGATCAAGGAGCAAACAAGAGAATTGGAAGAGTGAAGTTCGTAGATCCAGGTACCCAAATGTGCTTTTTGAAACTTTGTTGATGGAGATAAGGAGAAGCTCTGACTGCTATGTCTCTTTCTTGGATTGGGAAGTGCTTAGAAAGACCTGGAAGATGAAGGAGTTAGATGGAAAAAATCACTGGTTCATGAAGAAGAGCTTGATCTCAAGCTTGTTCTTCACCCCTAATGATCCCTGCAAAACCCTTACAAACAATATCAAATCCGAACAAGATAATCATAAACTAGATTGTTAGCCCTTCTAGAGTATATAATGAAGAATGATTTAATAATTGAAAAGGCAAGGTGAGAGATATATCACCAAAGACAATGTGAATCCACAACTCCAATAACTCGTGCATGGACCTCCAAAGTCACAACTTTATTCCAACTTCAAACAAATATTACAATAATTTTGGCAGAGTGTTCATGCCCAAAATCTCCATCTTAAGAGAGTGCCAAGCCTCTATTCATACAAAAAACCAAGCCCCAGGGGCCTCTAATGAACCAAAGATCAAGCTCAGTTAAGTAAGCTTGAACTGAGCTAGAATCGGAGCTGAATTGAGCTAACTCAACTAATCAGAAGCAGAATTGAAGAGGTAGATGCCACCTTTGCTACCAACCCAAACCCCAGGAGCCACATCACTCAAAACCTAAGTTACCAGGATTCGGATACGGATACGGATACAGATATGGATTCGGATACGGATCCACCGGTTTTTTGAAAACCCAGGATTCAGATACGGCGAGGATACGTCATGTACAAAAATATAATAATATTTTTAAAATTTTTTAAAAATTCAAAAACATATTTGGAGTTTAAAAAACAAATCCATTTATGAATCACGACATTAAAACTGAAATCATTAGACATTTTATAAACTTGAAGATTGAAATGATGCATCATTCCTCATACAAAAAGCTTAAAGGCTAAAGCCAAAAGGACAATATCATCATCCGATAGTATGATATATCATGATAGTAAATACAAAAATGAGTGTCTCATCAATGATCACTTTAGTAATATGATAATGTAGATTGAATCTAACTACAAATCTTGAAATGGGTCTACATCCTCATAATTTGCATATGGAAACTCTACTTGTACATCTACATCATGAATAGATGTTGCGGGGCCTGGAATGGTGGAAGTTGCATCTGATGAAGGCTGAACTAGTGGTACAATATCCTCAAACAGGTTGAGGTGAGTCATGGCATTCAATGTCATGTTTAAGTCAAAGGTCTCGGGCTCCACATCCCACATCCTACTCGGACCTTTCTTATACTCTGGATTTGAATGTGATAGAAGGCAGAGGTTGGAATGAACATATACAAGATCTTCATCCTTCGCTGCTCCTAGTTTGTTTCGCTTCACCGAATGGATGAAGCCATATGTACTCCAATTCCTCTCAGCTGATGAGGAACTAGCAACTTGCGATAACAACCGGGTGGCCAAAGTTGAGATATGAATGCTTTCCCCGCCATGGAAGCCCCACCAAGTAATAGGATCAATGTGCCCTCGATCATTCATGGCTGTTGGATCTGAAAAGCCACCAGTGGACTGCAAAAATGCTCCAAATTATGCACGTACTTCCATTGCAGTTCCCATATCCCTATAATTTTTCCTCAGAGCTGTCTTGTATCCCTGTACCACTTCAGAATCCCTGTTTGGGGCTGTCCTACCAGGTAAAGACAAAATTTTGGAATGATAATATTTCGGGAGCAGTGCATATGCCAAAAGGTGCAATGGTGTGGTCATTTTGTTCCACCTTTCGGTAACTATGTCCTTGACTTTATTATAAAATGTTTCAAAGGGGTCATTATCATTTTCCTTGATAATTTCCCTTATCCTCTCCAGCATACTATTTATGTTTTCATAGACTTCCCCCAAGCAAGGTATATCTGTGTCAAAAACCCTGATCATGGTCAAGATTGGTTCAGTAAACCGCAGAAGGTATTGGACCTTGTCCCACCATGCATCATCAAGAATGATAGACTTGATCTTATGTCCTCTATCAGAAGTGGAAGTCCTCCATGATTCCCAAAGAGGATTGATGACCATCGCCTGCAATGCTTGTCTGACCTCCACAAGCCTCTTTATGACTAGGGTGTGGGAGGCAAAACGGGTTGCAACAACCTACAAGTTTTAAAAATTTAAACGTTAAATCAAAAATCATATATGCATAAAATCAAGAATTCATAATACAAAGGAATAATATTGATTTAAAAAAGTAGTACCTTCAGTAGCTCCAACTTTGCAAAACCGCGATATATGGCTTGGGACATTGAAGGGTTGGTGATGAACATCTGGATTTCTTTTGCTGCTACATATACCTCATTGATCTACTCAATCTCACCAATCTTGGCAAGCATAAGGTTCAATGAATGTACTGCACATGGAGTCCAGAAGATGTGATCATATCCTCCACAATCAACCCTGCAGCTCTACAAACCTGTGCATTGTCCGTAATGAATTGGACAACATTTTGTGGCCCCACACTTTCGATTGCATCAATAAGAATTGAGGAGATGAATGATGCATCTTTCTCTATTCCATTGCAATCAACAGCCTTCAAAAACATTGCCCCTTGGGGGCATATTGCAATAACATTAATTAAAGGGCGGTTTCTTTGGTCTCTCCATCCATCAGAAACGATGGACACCCCTGTTTCTGCCCATGTATCTCGGATTGACTGTAATTGTCTATCCACAGATTGTCTTTCTGATGTTAACAAAGTAGTGCAGACCTTTTCATAACCAGGGCTTTTGTACCTTTGTGGCGCTTTATTGACTGCCTTAATCATTTGTTGCCAATAGGGGGATCGCACCAAATTAAATGCTAGCCCATTTGCATATATGCAACGAGCTACATGCTCATCAGCTACATCTCTGCCTTGGTTATTAAATGTTGCTTCAAGAGGCCTTAAAGAAGGCCTCTTATTAGCTGTAGCCGCTGACCTAGATGGTAATGGAGGCCTTGTTGTAGAGCCTTGCACAATGAGTTTTCCCTTAGCAACTTTCTTATCAGCGACATCTTGTAAAGATGCATAGTACTTACTTTTTGCAAGACTCAAACCTTGTCCATGTTTACCATTTGCATCAGGTGGGCCAGTGCATACCTGGACCCCCGTGTTTGTATGCCCGGTGAGATGGCCCTTCACCCTAGTGTATGAGCCATTTCAGATGGAACCACATTCACTACATTTCCATTTGTAAGAGCCACCCCCAGGATTTTTGCCAATAATTTCCACAAACTGCCATAGAGGAGATTTTGGGTCTTTATAGGCATTTGCCCCCCCCTCAGTTTGTTGTGGTGGTTCCATGTCTATGGCTCTACATATATATGGAATTTAAAAACTATTAGTAATTATTATTATACAATGTGTACATTGTACTCCCAATCCATAAATCAATGCAAGTAATTAGACTATTAGACTTTAGTGGCTCTGTTAGTGTTTTTTTTAATATAAAATGATAGATGATAAAATCATAAATCATTGTTCACTGTAACAGTGAACTATGATTTATCATTTTATCATTTTATTTAAAAAAAAACACTAACATAGATTTTAACACCTCTTCTCTGAGTTTTCATTTTATAATTTATTTAAAAAAAATCGTGTATGGACTCTAGAGTTAATAACAGTTCATTGAGTCCCCACAAGATATATGATCATAAAGGATGGTCATACACAAAGGCCAGTCTAAGGTATAATTTCAAATAAGCTTGAGAATAGTTTGCAGAGGGAACTGTACAGATCTAGGCTATTGAGGCCATTGAAGCCTCAAATCTCTCCTGCTGGGTTCAACAGTTTATAATGTTGAGACCTGTGTAGCTATATGCGTAGAAGTGATGTGACTAAAATAGTAAAATCAAACTGAACTGATAAAGAATGGTCTGATATACACCAACCAATAAATCAAACTCAACGTACCAGTATGAGTCAATAACAGTTTTGACTCAAGTTCTCATTTCATTGTTCAGTGTTTAAAAAATAAAAATTAAATGATAAATATTAAAATTTAAAAACCTGAGTTGGAGGTTGACAGGAGTTGGAGGTCAACAGGAGTTGGAGGTTGACACTGCGTGGATTCGTCGGTGGGGTTTGCTTTCTGCTTTCTGTCTGTTGCGCCAAACTTCAAACAAAGAAAATGCCAAAACCCTCGTTGTCTGCTTTCTGTCTGCTGTGCACGATGAGTTCGAGGAGTCTGTCGGTAGAGAGTGGCTTGTGGGGTAGGGGCAATGTTATATAATGAAATTGATATTAAAAAATATTAAAACTGCCAGCTGTGGGATGGATCCAGCCCACCAAAATGCAGCTGTTGCTTAACTTTCACGGGATCTGTTTCCACATTTTCGGGATCCGTTTCAGATTAGGCGGATCTGTTTCCAGTCTTA
Organism: Pseudotsuga menziesii; assembly: GCA_001517045.1. Classification (NCBI taxonomy): domain Eukaryota; kingdom Viridiplantae; phylum Streptophyta; class Pinopsida; order Pinales; family Pinaceae; genus Pseudotsuga; species Pseudotsuga menziesii. Next base: position 7,296 of record LPNX010433696.1, read on the forward strand.
ACGGCGACGGCACCAAGGTGGATCCGTGACGTATCTGGATCCGGATCCGGATCTGAACCTCGGATCCGCGGATCCTTCACTCTTAGCAGGCGGATCCAGTAACACAGCTCAAAACCTTCACCAAACAAGCCCCACGTGAGCCACTTCCTCCTCACACGAATGGTACGACAGCTTGGCATGAATGGTTGAATTAAATGAAGGCTCGTAACATGGTGTAGCTCCCACCTTTTTATTTAACCATGCTTCACATTCTACTTTATTATTTACTTAACAAATGGGGAGGGGTCCACCCTCACCCCATTCGAACCAACCTCCAACAACGTGAGCTCCATGCTATAGTGTTGACGTCGCCCTCCTTGAACCATTCGCTTTCCACTTGCATGTATTGGCAAGGTATTATACCAAGGTTTAATTTTATAACTTATTTAAAATGTAGAGGGGTCCCCACATCCCACTCATCATTTCATACTCCACGCTAGCGTGAGACTTCACCTCACCCTCACGTCACCGCCATATTACCATTTGCATGCAAGGTTTCAAAACACTGGAAAAATATGCCATGGTTAAAATCAATGTTTATTGTTTTATTTAGTGGATGGCCCCCCCATATCCCACTCATCACCACACAAGCGTGAGTGCTAAACTTTGACGTCACCCTCCATGAGATAATTTGTAATCACTTTCTTTTAAACCAAAGTCTAATGCTTGCCATGTCACCTCTCCTCTTAGTGAAGTCATTTAACCATGGGGACCCATGCCAAGTCACTTTATCATTATTAAAATAAAGATTTTTGACTTTTTAACTATTTTGACCAAGGTGCATTATGTCCACTTCTAGCATTAAAAAGTTATTCTGGTGCTCAATTAGCCGAATACTGCCTTATGGGGTGCTTTTGTCGGCCGAATGATGGTGAAAGTGGCCCTTGGGGTAAAGATGCTGCTCTAGGCTTGAAAATGAGCCCAACCATGCCGAAAACGGACTCCGGTTCACACCTTTATTACATTTTGAAATTTTCCATTTAAACCATTAAAAAATGGCTTAAAAAATGGAAAAAAATATTTTTCTCAGAATCCAACGAAACTTCAGGGGGACCTAGTACATGTTCATACGACTCAATCGGAATGCCTAGCATGACAAAAAACACTGACACGAAGGCTCTAATAACCTCCCAAGGCCGAAACACCAAGACAACTACCTCAGCTTTGGAGGAGCGAGTGAAAAACTCAGAAATTATTGGTCGTTTGTTCAACAGCCAATAATAACCAAGGGAAAAAACACTTTGGGCTAGTCGGCTTGATGCCCAAATCCGGGAAACTGAGCCTTTTATAAAAAATTAAATGCTAGGACACTTTTTACAATCTCCCCAAGGGGGTATGAACATGTATTTACAAAAAGTTCCGAACAAAGTCCCAGGAAAAGGCTGGTGGACTTTTGAATTCTGATCACGAACAAGTGTACTTGTTCAATGCTTTGGCGGCTCACCGAAAAATCCACTAAGTGCAAAATTAGTGGATAACAAGTGGCAAAGCTCGCAACGTGGGTTTTCTTGAGAAAAACTGACACTCAAAACATGTTCTCACAAACGAGTGCACATCCTTGAAAAGGGCTGGCCAATAATATCTTGCTCTCATAATCTTTGCGGCAGTTGTTCTAGGTGCATAATGTCCATCGCAAACACCCGTATGCATTTCCTTAATGATGGTCTTGGATTCCTCCACATTAACACATTTCAAAATTATTCCATCAGGGTTCCTTCAACCCAGACCATCTTGAGTTAGTATATACTTTTCTGCCTTTAACCTTAAGGCTCTCTTTTGGTGATCTACCAAATAGTCAGGGCAAGACAAATTTCTCAGAAAATAGATAATATCCTTATACCATTCATGGTCTTCATCAATATCCAAAATATGAGATTCATGCTCAATAGCAAGATTAACTGCATGACTATCACTTTTCTCAGTTAATAATTGGGCCAAACCTTGACCTTTCACAATTTTAATGGGTTTGATCTCTAAATCATATTCTTGGATCTGTGAAATCCAGTTTCCTCTAACACCTACACCATATGCTTGCGATAAGACATCCTTAACTGCTTGATATGGTACAAAAGCTTTAATCTTGGAGTACCCTATGTAAGTTCTGAAATGTTTTAAGGCTTTGACTAGGCGTAGGCTTGCTTTTCCGTAGTAGTGTATTTTAATTCAGCATCTCTCAAGTTTTTACTCATAAAAGCTATAGGTTGCTCATGATTTTCATTGTTTTTTATGTAACATAACTCCAACAATGGTATCTTAAGAAGTGTATGAATAGATCAGAAATTCCTTCTATAATTAGGACATGCTAAAACAGGAGCAGTTGAAATGGCTTTCTTAAGCTTAATGAATGATGTTTCACAAGTTTTAACCTAGACGAATTTCACATCTTTCTTAAGAAGAGCATTTAGAGGCTTTAGTCTAATTCTGCTAAGTTTGGAATAAATTTTTGGACGAAGTTTATTTTTCAAAAGAAGGTTTGCAGAGAAGTAACATTATGGGGTGCAACAATAGTATTAATGGCTTGGGCACGCTTAGGATCTATCCTAATACCTTCTTTAGACATAATATGTCCTAATAGCTTACCTTCATCAATTCTGAAAGTGGATTTTTTTGGATTCAAAGATATACCAAACTTCCTACACCGATCAAATACTTTCTTTAGATGTTTCACATGATCGTCTCGTTCTCTAGAGAAAACTGTTAGGTCATCTTGATAAATAGCAATAATCTTTCCAATGAGGTCATTGAAGGCTTGATCCATTGCTCTTTGAAAAGTTGAGCCAGTGTTTAACAATCTGAAAGGCATTCTTATGTACTCAAAAGTTCCTCATGGAGTTGTAAAAGTTGTTTATTCTCTATCTTCTTTTTTTATACGCATCGGATTGTATCTCGAAAAACCATCTGACATTGACAACATTCCTGCACCTGTAACACTTTGCAGTAAATTCTCCATGTTTGGCAAAGGGTAGTTATCTTTAAGAGACGCTTGGTTTAGATTTCTAAAATCTATGCATATCCTGATTTCACCGCTCTTTTTTCTCACGATTACAGGATTAGACACCCAAGTGGTGTGTCAGAGTGGTTGGATAATCCCAGCAACTAACATCTTTTCAAGCTCTTTCTTAATCAATGGAGCTAGCTTAGGATTTATGTTTCACAACTTTTGTCTGTAGGGTTTTGCTCCTTCTTTCAAAGGGATAGTATGCTCAATAATGGTAGGATCAAAAGTTTTAAGATCATCATACATCCAAGCAAAAACATCCTTGTACTCTCTAACTAGATTTTCAATAGCCTTTCTTTTTTTGGGGGACGCGTTCTTTCCAATTTAAATCATTTTAGGCGAAACTGGGGTTCCAATGTTAATCTCTATGACCTCATCTACTGGTTCAGCTCTTTTACCTTTATATTCATCATGCCTATTGAAATTCTTCTCCAGAGGGATTGCTAACTTCATAACATCAATATCTTGTAAAGACAAGTTGTTTACTTTATCTTCCAAATCAACCTTACAATCTTGAAAATTATTTGACTGCTGTAAGAATGCAATGATTTGAGCATCATTATCAAAAACTTGCCAATGATCTTGATTATCAGGAACTGATGGTTTAAATAACAATCCAACCTTACACTCCTCTTGATCCGGCGGATTATTCCTCTTTGAAGATCCAATATGGTACGATGGTTCAAAGAAGCCGCGGGTGAAAAATTGGACAGCAAAAACACAAAGAAGCCGCGCAGATCGGGGGTCGGAAGAGATCTCCTTCCGCGACATCGGAGGTCGGAAGAGCATCTTCTTCCGCAACGGCGGGCGGCCAAACGATTAGTCTGTCCGCAAAACAAATCGGAGGTCGGAAGACATTCCCTTCCGCAACGTCGGAGCTTACAAGCATTTCCCTTTCCGTAACGGCGGAAGCTTAATGGACTTTCGGACGGATCAAAAGTCGGAATGCTTCCGGCAGCCGCAACGGCGGAAGCTTAACGGACTTTCGGACGGATCGGAAGTCGGAACGCTTTCGGCAGCCGCAACGGCGGAAGCTTAACGGACTTTCAGACGGATCGGAAGTCGGAACGCTTTTAGCAGCCGCAACGGTGGAAGCCCAAAAACTTAAGAGATCGGCGAAATAACTCGACGGAATCGGAAAAAGAAGTGGTGCGTCATCCGCAACTGCGGAAACCAAAGTAACATGCGTTCCGACTTGAAAACCAACTGACAGCTGATTGAGACAGTCGGAGCCCGTTGTTTATCCTCTTCCGGAACGGCGGAAGCACGGATGACTAGAACTTCCGGAAGTTAGTTCACGCCTGGTTCCGGAGGCCAGATCCTTGGCATGGCGGGAACATTATGATGTGGCTGGGTATTTTCATCATGTGTACAGAGTTGGCGAAGCTTTCTTGGCAGTTATGCCACAGTGGGGATAACTTTGAAAGGAGATGAACAGTCTGTTGGGGATAGGAAACGTCAAACGCTTGGGCCGCGATTTGGCCGAATGGCATGATTCAGTCTTAACATATGGTAACCGCTGTGGAATCCGTTACTTATGAGGCTTGAATAGGGGAAGTTGGCGCCGAAAAAGGGGGACGATTAGACTCAGTTCGTTGAGAATGCAGGCTTGGAGAGTTCGCTGTAAAACTATCCACATGCTTTTTGAAGTCGACTATTCTTAGTTATACTTGGCTTCTTTTGTCTGTTGAAGTCCAGTTTTGTAACTTTCAAAGAGGAGGTCTTGAAGACTTTACTGTTAATGTCCAAATTCTGTGATTAGTCCAGACCCATTTGTACCATTTTAAAACCATTAATTGGATCGGTTCCTATTGGAGAGGGACCCGGAGACGTAGCCCAGTGGAGGGGGTGAACTCCGTTATCAACTTCTGTTTGTGACTCTGGTTCTGTGTTTTCTTCTTGGCATCTGTTTATCAGTCTTGTTTTTCATTCCTGTTCTGAGCATTTAATTTCTGTTAATGTTGTTCCTTTAAGTAACCTGTTGCACGCATTCTTTTACAACAAATTTTTAATGCACTAAACTTGAGGTCATACGGATCACCTCTTTAAGGTGATTTGGGATTTCAAAAGTGCATGTTATTACTGACAATGCATCATCCAATGTGTTCTTCTCTCTTGGGACCGCTCGGATTGCAAATGCATCAAACATTTCAATAGTATCCCAAACAACATTTCTATAATCTCTAAGCCTATTGTTTTTGGCCGCAAATTGATTTTTTACCTGGGATACAATTAAATCTGAATCACCTATAACACTCAAGCATTTGATTTTCTGATCTCGGGCAATCTCTAATCCCAAAAGTAAGGCCTCATACTCACCCACATTATTTGTGGCTTCAAACTCAAGACGGAAAGAGAAATACTTTTCTTCTCCAGAGGGGGAAATAAGGACAATTCCTGCTCTTGCACCATGCCTAGATTTAGCTCCATCAAAATGCATCTTCCATACTTGGCTGGGTGGAAAAGGATGTTGTCGAGGCTCTTCCCAGTAATTTGCCAAAACCATATAGTTTCCAACTTCATCTGTAGGACGCATGGCTCCCTCAAAAAGGTGTTCAGGGGTCTCCACATGTTCAGTCATAGGTTTTTCATGTACTGACTTATAGAAAGCATTTTCTCCAATAGGGATGGTGGCATACAAAAGGTCCATTTCGATGCTTCCTCCTAACTTAGCGGCCCATTCTCTAGACAACAACATTCCCCATGTATCAGGTATATCTAAGACTAAAACATTCATATTTATTTCAATCTCCGGATATGCTGCTAGCTTCATCTTTAAATTCTCAATTATCCCTTTTGATTTAACAGTTCTAGATTCCATTCCACACACGTTATTATACTGCCGGGATGATTTTAGCTCTAGTTGTTCCATTACCCTAAGTGGCATAACGTTAACCTCTGCTCCTGAGTCTAGCATGTAATTGTGAAAAATCAATTGGTTTATTTCTAAAGCTATATAGGACGGGGGATGACCACTACCATTGCCAGTTACACTTTGAATCCTTACGGGAGGGTCTTTCTCAATCGTTAATTTCTCAACAGCCTTAATATTAGGTTTGATCCCTAGAAATTGAGCAGCTTGGTTAAATAAGGAAGGGATCTTTAGTAAATTCATCAAGAGGTACATGGATATTTGGTTTGGAAAAGAATGGCTTAAGTCGACCTCTAAGTTACAAGGCTTTCCGTGGTTCTTGTCATTTGTCTTTAATCCCAATAAATGCATTACCTGGATTCTAACAGAAGGGATGGCTATGAGCTCTTTCAAAGACATCATGACTGAATATCCAGAAAGTTTTCCTAGTATATTCGTATTCATACCTCCTTGTATCACAGGAGGAACTTCTTTGCTAGGGAGGCTTACTTGCTTTCTTTCCATTGGATCTTTATGTTGAGGCTTATCAAGGCCCGGACTTACTGCCTTCCTGGTCTCTTGGGATGGCATTCTCTAGGGCTGATCATTCTTCTTCAGGATGCCCTTATGAGGGACATTCGATGGCTGCGAAGGAATCTTACGAGTGGTATTTCTTTGTTTAGCAGAATTTTTCTCTTATAACAGGCTTATTATTTTCTTGATGTTTTACGTTATTCCTTGTTTGAGACCTCGTCACAACCTGATTATCTGAAAGCATCCTAGCTGACCAAGTTTGAGGATAATCATTGGTATACACATTCTCAGAAGGTTTATGGAGATGTTCATTACGTCGTATATTTTCTTTGTGCTGATATAAAACCAAACCGTATAAATTTTGTATCAGCTTGCTCATTTCAATCATCATTTTCATAATCATATCGTTTTCTGAATTGCTCTCTCTAATGTAAGACATGACTTTCAATCTCAAGATTATTACGTTGGGTTCGGAACTCAGTAGAGTCGCGGGATGGAGTTTCCAGGTGAACTACAAAAGTAATTCACCGAAAGGAGATATGTCGTAGGAAATGTGAGGTATGTTGAACCAAGGTAGGCCTATACCTCCCTGGCAACAACGCCAAAATGTTATCACCAAACTTGTAGTTTCCTCTATGAGGTGGATCTAGGATAGACGGTAGAGGGATGGGAAACTAAAGAGGTGGAACCAAAATAGCCTCGACTCCCAAATGGATGGTTGTCACGTCAATCGAGGCAATCTTCACTTGATGTTATCTTAGCGCAAGACAACAATGGGGGAGACCCAGATCTACTCTCGACAAGAGAGATCAAACCAAGACACCAGATCAAATCAAATGAGGTTGAAGTACGTAATGTGTAAGGTGAAGTAAACCCTAGATATATGGATGAAGTCACAAGGTGAATTAAGGCTTGGATTAGGGGTTTATGAGGTGTGAAATTTGATCCAAGTTTGAAATACAAGTGACTTATGAGCCTATTACTAGATCTAGAATCAAGGTACTAGCAAAAGATGACAATATCCACTGCCTTGGGAAACGTGACCAATGCAGGGAGGGTAAAAACAGGATTGGGGCAACTTAGTACCACGGGATAGACTCGAAATAAGGAATGACAATATCAAAGTACCCAAGCCTTAGGAACAAGATCAAATCGCAATAGAAAATGGCCAAATGAGGGTCAACGCTAGGGTTTAGAGAGTAATGCCTTGGGATTTGGGCCCAATGGAGTCACCTAAGAAAAATGTCTAGGAGGACCGACATAGGGTTTGACCCGATCTACAAAACCTAGAAATGTTTTTCCAAGAGATCAAGCGGTTTGATCTATAATATTTTTTGATTTTTTATATTTAGGGTTTTAACATGAAAATGAAGATACCAATGGATTGAGATCAAGAAAAGAAGAACTAACCTGTAGATCTTACTTGGATAACCTTGTAGATGTCTTGATGATGATGATCTATGCTGTCCCGATCAATTTGAGAAAATTTGCAGGAAGTCTCTATGTAAAACGATTTGCCCAAGGAAGCCAATGCGCCCTCTCTCCTGCACAACAAACGTCAACCATATCAGATTTGATGCGTCAAGAGAAAAGAATAAATGCTACAGAAAAATAGCAAGATGAAATCATAGATCACAATGATACCAATGAAAACCCCCTGATACAAGCGATGCTAAACAAACGAGTCGAGGAAGCCCTGCAAAAACGCCCAAGTGAAGTCGCCTTCCTATAGACAAGACAATGTTTCAAAAAAAGTATAGATCTCACCACAAATATCCAAATGCTAGGAAGCAATAGACTTTTCAATCACCATCGAAGAACACCAGATGCAAAGGAGATCCAAAAATTTCCACAATAATAATTTTTCTATTACCTAGATCCAAGAGCCAAAGACCCCTTTACAATGAGGAGCCGCTTCTTTTAAATAGAAGTGAGAGAACCAAAATCATTACCACTTTTCAAATGGGTGGCTAAGATTAAAAGATCAAAATTTTCTAATCAACGGTTGAGATGAGCTCAACATAAAGTACATGGATCAATACAATAATATAATATATCAATGGACCAAATCACCCTAAGAGAGGGGATCCCACTCAATAAAAAATAAATAAAGCTCATGGTGGGTTCAGGGGGTGTTAACTAACTCCCCTAGTGTGTCCCCATGGCACAATAAAAATAAATATAATTTTTAAACGCAAAATAGTGCCTCTTTGAGGAAATCGTGAGCCTCCAAAAGCTCCAGAAAATAATAAAATATGTCAGAGAGATGGATGTGGGTCCATCCAAGTGCTGAAACTGCTAGAGGAGTGGAAGACATTACACTCATCATCAAAATTCATTCCTTGCCATTTCCTTGCCTTAGTAGCCCAAATCGAATTCTTCAGTAGCCATTTTTATTATTTTTAATCTGCCTCGGGAAACATGATATGGCCCAAACTGCTTCCTAGAGTGCCAACGTTGTCAAACTAAGCCCACCAGGGTCTTTGGGAGGGGGGAAATACGGTAAAAATAAGTGTTTGGACCACCCTCTCCTCATACAGCGCCCTAGGTGAACCAATCAAATCACCTCTCTTCTCTGACAGGCCATTCAACATGGCAAAACTGCACCAGAATGGTACACTGAGACAAATCATCATTGTGACTGCCCGCAACTGAAAATAAGCTGTCTCATTGGACTCAGGGAGTCGAAATCCATGTAAGGTGCATACTCATACACCCTACAAATCTCTGCATGATCAAGAATAATATCCAATATGCCCAGACAGACAAAATAATAATCTGTAAATGATCAAGTAATCAATAATATAACCCAGGCTAACATCCATTTGCTGCAAGTGTTCAAAGGTTAATACATGCTCTACAAATCATTCAAATAACAATTATAACAAGTAGCAATCATCTCACTGGCGATCTATCAATCATCTCACTGGCGATGTGTATTAGTTGAACGTCATTGTAATTTTGCTATTGTTTATGTTCTGTACATTGGAAATGATAATTCATCTCAAGGACCAAGTTTTACGTAGTGACCAGCGGAGTGTTAAAGTTGAAAGACATAAAAAATATGTTTGAATTTATTACATCAATACTTTTTTGGATCTAGCTTTGTTTTTAGTTCTGTTTATGCATTAAAATATAAATTTTTTAATTTTTCTTTACATCAACCCTAACCTAACTCAAACTTTAACAACTAGGACTTGGTTCTAAATTAGTGAAGATCCAATTAGAGAGCCTTCTGAAAGTTGGCTTGGGATGATGAGTTTCCAATACTACCTAGCGAAGGTACGAGAGACAACTACGATATTCTTCACGCAGTGGTCACCTAAGGTACAAGTACCCTCGTGCAGACGGGCACCGTCCAAGGGAGTGGAGATGGAGATTATGCATCTGCCTTGAGTACTGCAAGCACTTCCCACCTGCAGTCACCTAGGCAAAAGACCCCTAGGAAAGGAAACTAAGGATACCACTTCACAATCGGTGACCAAGGGGAATAGTCGTGAGTCAAGATTATGCATATGGGTGGGCTAAATCACAAGATTCACTGCATTCCAAGTTTGGAGTTTGAATTTTTTCGAATCTTAAAATTTGTTTTGAATTCGATTTAAATTTTCCTTGAGTTTGTCTTGACTTGTAGAGGAGGCTACCATAACCACAGAGTGAAATAGGGTCTTCCGGCATGAAGATGAACTATCTGTGTAATAAGCTCATTTGTGTCCAAATCTCCTCTCTATGTAATGATAACCCAAAATTTTGTTTGTATATGGGCCGGCATGCCTACAAGAGCCAAGAGCTATAAACAAATGCATGCTAAGCATGGATAGAGGCCCTCAATGCTTGTTGATAGGGTCTACGCTTCATGCTTCTAGATTATACCATAAGCATGGCGGCTTTTTAATATAAAATCATATGTGAAAACAATAACCTTTGTTTTTTTTTAATTTAATTATAACATTTTCGAATTTTTATATTTCATTAATATAGATATTTTTTAATGTGAACATTTATAATGTAGTATATAAGTAAACTATATGTGTAACTTTTTGTTAACAGTGTTATATATATATATATATATATATATATTAAAACTGTAAAAATATTAATATTATATTAAATGTTATATTTAATTTAATTAGATTTTATTAAACTAATGATATTTTAATAATTATATATATACATGAATTTAAGGACGATTCTCATCTAAATCTCAATGAGCAATTTGAACTCTAATTGAATTTCAATGTTGTTGAACTTGAACTTGAACCCAAACCATGTTACCCCAGCCCGAAAGTCTAGAGAAAAGTGGTGTCACCCCAAGGACTTGCCATTTCAATCCAAATCCCTTGTACTCGCTATAATCCCACCAAACAAGTGAAGAGGGGAAACGTACTCCACTTGCTTAGCTTGATCGTAGTGCTCAAGACATGTATGAGATGTGCTTTCCCAGCAAGCACTCCTTGTTACTCATGGATCTATTTCTCTGTAATCAGTTCCTAGTTGTGTTTTGCAGCTTTGGATAGTTTACTCTTCAATTCTACACCAAGGCTTTAACAGCTAGACTAAATTGTTTTTCTAGCAAGAAAAGTCTAGTTGATTTTAGGATTAATTGTTCGTTTTAGTGGCTGTTAATTACTTAGGGAAATGGATGTGCAACTATTGATGTTCAAATACATATAAAAACTGGAAACAATAAGAACATTGGCGAACTTTTCAACTTACTTATTCTTCAATGAAACTATGTTTCCATCAAGCTTGCAAAACATGAATAGTTTTTTCAAAATCGAAATGCAATGCAAACATAACTTTCTCTTTTTCTTTTTAGAATCTATAGTATGCAATCTTACAAATCAAACAACTTTCTGAAGGAAAATGCAACTACAAGCTTGCTACTAGAAATACAAAAGAAAGAAGAGGAAATTAAAGTTTAAACAAGAAACACTTTTTTCCTCTTACAGGTAAATGCAATTGTACTACTAAAGCACAAATTCTAGTGATGTTTTCCACTTTCTTGTGATGTAACATTTTGCTGCTTGTCCGTTATTGTGTATGGGGCCACTTTGGCTTTATATTTGTGATCCAATTGCTGTATCTATTTGCCAAGTTGACTTCCTGTAGGTTATTCTGCTTTGTTCTGAAACTTACACAAAATATTGTCTTTAATGTTTTCTGGAACTTACACAAAATTTTCAAAAACCTGTTTTACAGTTAATGATTGAGAGGGAGAGAGCCATGGAGATACCTTCTGAACAAAAAATGCGCAGACAACAGACACTTGCAAATGAACATGATAAAGAGTACAAGGCTGCTATTGAGAGGACTGCTACACTGAGAATGGCCCAGGCACACTCTCCATCTTATGGGACTTTTGATACTGTCTCTGATAACAATGACAATGAAGAAACTGATCTTTTGGATGAACATGGGGAAAGTTTCTCCAAGAAACCTGAAATTGGGGGGCCTTCAATAACAGATAAAAGAAAGCTCAAATGGGATGAACTGATCAATAAACTTATTAAGAAAAAAGAAGACTCGTAAGGTTAAAGAAAGGGATGGATGGTCTCTAATGATACTCGATTTCTACTTTCTGCATGTTAAATGCAGGTTTGGTTCTTCAATTTATTGTTTTTTTTCATTCCCTAAATTGTATGATGTATTATAATTTATGGAGACACAAGTAAGTGTGCAGGTTGTTTTGTTGGTTTCTTTATTAGTTTTACATCCAATTTTGGAGCTAACATAAGAAGTTGAAACTAAAATACACAGACTGATTCAGAGATAAGTTTCACTCCCCATGCCTACATTTTGTTTGCATTTGGATTTTTATATATAAGCTTGATCATTCAAGTCAAAAAGAAATTTGCATTAGAGTGGTCTTCCTCCTTGTTTGTCAGATAAATGCCTGTGCACACTGTCTGCCTCAATGTAGACCCAGAAAGTCAAACTCACCAGTCTATCCTGAAAAACACCTCCTCTTAAGCACGTTGCAGTATACTTTAATATTTCACAAGAGCTTATTCTAATTTAATCTGTCAAATTATATTTAAGGTAATTTATTTGCAGATATAAGCTCTGAGTAGAACAGCCATTAATCTAAATCTAAGAAACAGGACACATCCAATTCAGGCATGCGTAACGGCCTTAGAGAGCAAGGCTCGGAAACCCAAGGTTCCTGATCTTCCTCCCTACCGTGCAGCATTGCCCAGGAACCACTCCCAGTGGTGAGAACAGCCCAGGGCGGAGCCTAGCAGACTATGCCTTCCCACTTCCCACTTATTCTTTTAACGCTTAGTCATTCTTACGTTTCAAGTTATAACAATCACATGTTATTCCCAAGAGTACACAAGAGACCAAAAACAATACAAGTGTGATGCCGGCACATCAAAAGAGCATCTCCAAGTATTCAATATACAAATATATGTGAAAGAGTACAAATGTGTGGAGAGCATCTGCAGGCAACTTCCTCGAGAGAGCACCCAAACTGGAAGCTTCTCTGTTAAAAGGGAACCCCAAGAATCAATGCATTCTCTACGATGGTCTTGTTCCTGCCCACGGCTTCCTCTTGTCGCATCCGTAGGTCCGCCTCCTGCATCACCTGTTGCCTCTTTCCCCAACTGCATCTCTAGTTCGAACTGTGCCCAAGTCTGCCCAACGTCTTTTGAGTGGTGCGCCCCCTCTGTTGAGGAGTGTCTTCCCTGAGACCTGTTCCTGACTGTGGCTCATGCCTTTTTTGAATTGGATTGGATCGCTGGATGAATGCCTCCTCTAGCATCAACACATCCTCAAATTATAGTCTTCCCAAGTGTGTTGAGGGTGTGCCCAAGGGTTGCAACCTTTTGGTCGCACCTCTCCCCAACTTTGAGCTGACTTGTGAAGTTGCATTAATGCTTATGCTTGTCGATAGGGGCCAGTCCCTAGACCAATGTACCAAAGGGCGCACCTCCTTATGCTCCCTTGCCGACGCCCATATACTTTGCTTTGCTTGGACGTTTTATCTTGCGGGTAGTGCATTGCCTTGCCTTCTTTCCCGACACATTCTCCCTTGGCACATGTGCTCCTTGTTGAAGCCCCATTATTGTGCCACTAGTTTGTATGCCCACCAAAGAGTCAGGTTTTCCCTACCACTAGGTGTGGGTGTCTCACCTTATTCCTCGCCTCTTGGGTCCACTTGTCGATGGGCAAGCCCCTAGGATTCCAAGTTAGCTCATTTCGTCTTGTGCTCCCACTTAGCTTCCTTGGCTTCTCGTCGCATGCCTTGGGCGCCCACTAAGATGTAGACCCCTTGCGCTTGATCTGCATTGCAGTGTGCCCAAACCCACATGTATTGCCATCTCGCCAAGTTTGTCAAAGTCTCTCCATGCATAAGGGATATGGTCAAGGTATCCTTGCCAAGACCGTGACATCCTCCTCCAATCAAACTGTTGTCGTCCTCGGTAATGCTTTCATAGATTCATGTTGCACTTCAGAATCACTTCATGCTGCTGTGTCTAAGCGTTGCTCCACTTGTTGTCCTTCGTTCAACCTCTCTTATGTTGAATTTTTATCTATTGCTAGATCTTGGCAATTATTTCACAATGTTTTTTCAAGAATTCATTTCATCACACAGTTTTCATTGAAAAAATCAACTTAAATTGTAGCAGAAACAAAGGATCATAGAAAGATAGCCATACACAAAAAATAAAGATTTTATCCAAATAGGGAGAAAACGTAGCCAACTTTTCTTAGAAGAAATCAGTCCAATTCAAGTACAATACCATTCATGAAGAGAAACCCTAGCACATAAGAATGGGCCCTTTCACAAGAACCCTAGCAAACCTCTAGGGAGAGATAACGAACTTCTAGGAGAGATAAGAACCCCCAAAACTCCTTCTTGTGCCTTTGCTAGGCCTTCTTGAAAAGTGCGCCCTTGTGTAGTAGAGAGAATGTGTGATGATCGAGTGTGAAAATAAAGTGTTGGAGCACTTTATTTATATTCTTCAGTTCACTTGACTTTTCACTAGTGGGGCTGACTTGTCTTTCTTGTTGGGGACGACTTGTCTCCTTATTAGGGCCAACTTGCTATTTTGATCTTCATCTTTTATTTTATCTTCAAGGTCAACTTGATTTTTTGTCTTCAATCTTTCTTTGGGACTTCTTCAATGTTATCTGGGACTTCTTCAATGGTTGACTTGATTTCTTGGTTATTTCTTCATCATAGAAAAGTTGTCCTTGTTGATGTTCAACTCCTCACATGCACGTCTATTCACGTATAGAGATTTAATGTTGATTTGACCCCACTCTAAAATGTCCCAGATACTTCTTAGAGCCTATGTCAAATCCAACATTAGATTAGACTTTGTATATTTCTCAAGGGAATGAAATTCCTTATCAAATAAACAAGTCAACTCACTCTAATGTAGAATAGATCACTCTTTCGCAGAGCACTCCTTCTCAAAGTGTGCAATATGACCTCTAGCCCTTATTCACTCTTAGCCACTTCTCATGACTAATTAAGGCTAAGCACCTTGAGCCTTATTAACTCTTAGTCACTTCTCATGACTAATCAAGGTTACATTGGGGCCATCGTTGACTAGCCATTAGTCAATTCTCATGATCCCTTTGAGAGAATGTTTGCAGAATTTTGGCCGATGTTGCAACTTGGAAAAACATCAACACTTCCTCTAAGTGAGGGGAACATTTTGCATCATTGCCAAGATTCTCACTTGGTAAGAATGTCCATAGGAGACATTCTGCATCACTGCTAAGCTTCACACTTGTTGAGAATGTCATCACTGCCAAGCTTCGCACTTGGTGAGAATGCCTATGGGAGACATTCTGCATCTTGAGTCTTTCACTCCTAGCCAAATTGTATGACTATCTGGATAAAGACTGTGCTAGGGCCATTCACTTTTCGTGAATCTATGGTACTCGCTTGTAGAACCATTAGGGTGTTTGGACCATTCATTTCATGTGAATGTATGCCCAATGCTACTCATCCATCAACACCCTCTCATTGAGGGAGACATTCTCTATCACACCAAGCTTGTCTTTGAAGTATACAAACTTTTCCTTGGACAGAGGCTTGGTGAGAATGTCGACTATTTGCTCATCTGTGGATATGTATTGGAGCTTAACTGCTCCCTTCTGGACCATGTTTCGGATGAAGTGATATTTGATGTCAATATGCTTCAAGATGTCATGAAACACTGGATTTTTCTAAAGCTTGACACAACTTTGATTATCATAATGTATCAAGGTCATCTCTAGCTCACGATCAAATAATCCTGCAAGAATATTTTGAAGCCACACTACTTCATGACTTGCAACACTGATTGCATAGTACTCTGCTTCTGCTGTATTAAGTGCAACAAAAGTATGCTTCCTACTACACCAAGATATCATGGTTGATCCCAAGCTAAAGTAACACCTTGACGTGCTCTTTCTGTCGACCACACTCCTCGCCCAGTCATAATCTGCATAACCCTATAGCCTCACTTCACCACCTAAGACATATCTCAAACCATATCCAATTGTACCACGCAGGTATCTCAACACATGCTTTGCTGCAACCCAATGTACATGCCTCGACTCAACCATAAACTAGCTAAGGGTGTTCACTGCAAAGCAAATATCTGGCCTGGTGTTAACTAGGTACATCAAGGATCCAGTCAACTGCCCCACCAAATCTAAATCTGGACCAGAATCACTCAGCTTCTTCAAATTTGTCATCATAGTGGGATCCATCAAATTTGAATCTGAAGCATAATCACTCAGCTTGTTCAAATTTACCTCCATAGGTGTGTAACAAACAAAGTAATATATCAATATATCAATAAACAAATAATGAAATAATAAAAAAAGTAATTAAACAAATATTAAATAAATTTGGTATGTAAATTGAAAAGATAGAGACATACCTTTCCATTGAAAATGCAAATAAGACCATATTTAAATGGTCCATCAAATTGCAATGTAATCATATCTCATTAATTCATATTCAATATTATTTATTCTTTCCAATGGAGTTATTTTCTATTGGTTGAGAATATCTGGATATGAATGTTACATTGGTATGAGAGCGAATCTGATCCCGACTTGTGGCCAAAATTGTCAAGGTTTCCTTGAATTTAGGTCTTTGACCTCACAGTGGCTTTTAGCCACCCATATTCAAAGTTCCTTTGGTAAAATTTGGTTTTTGGCCAAAAATTGGCCTTGGCCTTTTGAATTTCATTAAAGAAGTATTCATTACACTCCAAATATGAATAAGAGACGAAGAAGTAAGAAAAACAATATTACAAAGAAGAAGTGGGAAACAAGAATTATCCGCAAGAGAGAAAAAAAGAAAAAAGTTAAAGAATAGAATTCATAGAACCACACATGGTTTTATGAAATAGCCCATGGTTTTACCTACTATTTTTAAATTATAAAGGAGTTTTATAAGGTATGCTTTGAGGACAAAGCATCCTAAACCGGAAGGCAATGTAACAAACAAAGTAATACATCAATATATCAATAAGCAAATAATGAAATAATAAAAGAGAAGTAATTAAACAAATATTAAATAAATTTGATATGTAATTAATTGAAAAGATTGACATACCTTTCCATTGAAAAGGCACATAAGACCATATTTAAATGGTCCATCAGATTGTAATGTAATCATATCTCATTAATTTATATTCAATATTATTTATTCGTTCCAATGGAGTTATTTTCTATTGGTTGAGAATATCTGGATACAGATGTTACAAGGTGTAGTCATGGATTTGCAGTCCATCATACCAAAAATTGCTCAAGATATCAACTGTGTACTTTCTCTGATTGAGGAAGATCTCGCTTTATCTTTGCCACACCTCCAATCCAAGATCCTTCATTTCGAACTCAGGGACAACTTCCTTTAGGTAAGGGAGGTACCGGGGCACCTCCTCCAACGTCATCAAATTGTGTTGTAACTACTCCCTTTGTGTTGGATCACCTTGCTCCATCTGCACCTAAGTATCCTACTCCCTCTGCATTTGAAAACTTTGCTTCCTCTGCATCTGAGTATCCTGCACTGAAGCAACATGTTGCCTCCTCATAACTGGAAATCAATGATGTGACTCATCAATGCCAAATAACTCTAGAACCTTTGAGGTCTTTTGCTCTCCCTTGTACCATTGGGAGTTGCATGCCTCTCTCCATCCTATGAAGTATCACGAAACCATTTTGGCCTCCGAGTATGACTCACTGGATCTCAAACTCCTGACTCTCGCTGTGTGCTGATCACCACAAGAGATATAACTCCCTCTTGTCGACTCAAGAGATATGGCTTACTCTTGACTTACAGAAGATATGACTCACTTCTGTCACTAACAAGAGATATGACTCACTCTTGACTTACAGAAGATATGACTCACTTCTGTCACTAACAAGAGATATGACTCACTCTTGTCTACTAAAGAGATATGGCTCACTCTTGACTTACACAAGATATGACTCACTTCTGTGAATGCTTCATCAGAAGTCTTATTCCCAATATCCAGTGAGGACTTCTGTTCTGAGCATAAATTGTGGTACTGGATGCCTCTGCACATCAGAACATGGGTAGATCTTGATCATTGATCATCGTTTTCGTAGCTTTCGTTAATGGACCTATTCTATAATGCATGATAGAATCGTCCACAAGAGTTAACCAGTACAAATTTAGATTGTTATGCTATTCATATAAATTCAACTTAAGCAAATAAAACTTATTGCACAAAGCATTAAATACTTATCTTTCTTGTTGACTCCCTCTTGATTCCCTCCTCCTTGCAAAAATCACTGAAGTTAGTACACTTTCCTCTGAAACCTTGATCTTCTTCCTCGTTAAGTTCTCTGCCAGTGTTTTTACTCTCGAACAATCCTACCAAGGTATCATACATTGCTTTGGCGATCTTCAACTCAACAACATGTCAAATCAAATGATCCTTTATGGAACCTATCAATATCCTCTTAGCTTTAGCTTATTTTTTCTTGCGTCTGGCTTTCTCCTCCTCATCTTTTGATTTTGAGACATCTTCCTTCACATAATTCTGGATCTCATTTTCATCCAAGATGAAGAGTATCTTGGTCTTCCAAGATTTGAAATTTGTAGCACCATCAACCTGTCTTCCACCCTAAGACATGTCACCATCTTGACAGAATTCTAAAGTCTAATCTAGAAACCCTAATCTTGACAAAATAAGTCAAAAATGAAATTTGACAAAATTGAAATTTGACTCCATAGAATGATGTGCCCTACGTTTTTGAACCTGTTTTTTCGGCCCTGTTTTTTCGGGCATGCCTTTTCGGCCCTATTTGTCTGGACATACCTTTTCAACCCTATTTTTGAACATATTTTTTTGGTCCTATTTTTTCGGACCCGCTTTTTTGTCCCTTGCTAAATCATTGTCTTTCAATGATACCATGTTGAACTTTTATCTATTTCCAAATGTTGACAATTATTTCACAATGAGTTTTTAAGCATTCATTTCATCCCATAGTTTTAATGGAATAATTGCACATTAAAAATCTCTGTTGAGATTTGTATCTCGGGATGTCCTTCATGTGCAGATGCCTAACATCAAGGTAGCATTGATGTAGTGTGTAAGAAACACTCTACTAGTTGGCATGGATCCAGTGATGGAAACATGCTCTTGATTCTTTCCTTCTTGCAGAAATCACTGAAGTCCTTGAGGTACACTTTACTAAAAAACCTTGATCTTCTTCCTTGTTAAGTTCCTTGCTAGTGTTTTTAATCTTGAACAATCCTACCAAGGTATCATACATTTCTTTGGCAATCTTTAACTTCGCAACATGTGGAATCAGATGATCCTTTATGGAACCTATCAAGATCCTCTTAGCTTTAGCTTAATTTTTCTTGTGTCTGGGTTTCTCCTCGTCATCTTTTAGTTTTGAGACATTTTCCTTCACATAATTGTGGATCTCATTTTCATCCAAGATGAAGAGTATCCTGGTCTTCCAGGATCTGAAATTTGTAGCACCATCCAACTTGTCTTCCACCCTAAGACCTGTCAACATCTTGACAGAATTCTGAATTCTAATCTAGAAACCCTAATCTCGACAAACATTAGGTCAAAATTGAAATCTAACTCATAGAACGACGCGCCTTACTTTTTTGAACCTGCTTTTTCGGCTCTATTTTTTTGGACATGCCTTTTTGGCCCTATTTTCGGACATACTTTTTTGGTCCTATTTTTTTTGGACTTGCTTTTTCGACATTATTTTTTGGACCCTATTTTTTTAGACCTGCTTTTTTGGCCCTACATTTTTTTATTTACTTTTTTTGGCCCTGCTAAATTGCAGTCTTTCAATGATACCATGTTGAATTTTTATCTTTTTCCATATCTTGAAAATTCACAATGATTTTTTAAGCATTCATTTCATCCCATCGTTTTCATGGAATAATTGCACATTGAAAATTTCTCTTGAGATTTGTATCTCAGGATGTCCTTCATGTGTTGATGCCTAACATGAAGGTACATTGATAGTGTAGGCATTGATGTAATGTGTGAGAAACACTCTACTAGTTGGCATGGATTCAATGATGGAAACATGCTGAGGTTTCTGAGATTTTAGCCAGTTGCATGCGGGATTTGCATGCATGCATTTTTAATGCGGAATTGTAATTTGCATGATGCATGTGCATGAAAAGTGAATTAGGGTTTTGGAATCCTAAAAGTCACCGAAAGCTTATAAAAGAAAGCAAAGGGTAAAAGTCATAACACTTGTGTGATTTATGTGCAGAGCGAGAGGCTATTCAAGTTGAGCGAATCGGTTTACGAGGAAGGGAACATCTTTGAGACAGAGAGGGGGCGCAATTATTGCCAGAGTGAGGGCACTTCCTTCTGAGACTGAGGAGGGCGCTTTATTCTAGAGTGTGATGGATCATCACACTGGATGTCTTTAGAGATCGAGGAGCATTAACAGAGAGGCGCACCATTGAGATAGTGAGGGCACATTTCTCTGGACAGAGGCATACTTGTGAGAGACTGAGCACACTTCTTGAAGCTAGGAGGGCTGACAGAAGCAGAGGGGTCTTCCATCAATGATTGAGGAGGATACCGTTAGATGTCATCATAGATTGACTAAGATACAGAGGGGGCACACTTCTAAGGATAGGAGGGTGTACGTCTACAGTTGGGTGTGCACTTCAGAGATTGAGGGCGCAATTCTTCATTAGTTGAGTAGAGTAGACTAACATGGGCATAAAGGGAGCTCTTCTTTAGAGATAGAAAGGCAGTTACTTCTTCCATAGATTGGAAGAGTTAGTTACCGGAGATTCATAGTTAGAGTAAAATAGAGGGATCGTTCCTCAGAGCAACAGTTGCAACTGCATGTAGATCTAGGGCTTGTCCCACTAGGTTACTCTACTTTTATAAATTTCTGATTTGTATAAACTCTCTATATTATTTCTTTGGCTTGATATTGAAGAAAGCCCATAGATGGTGGTTTTTCCCATTGGGGTTTTCAGGGTAAATCAGTGTGTTAAACTATATGTGTGATTGATTTCCAGTTCCACTGCACATGTTCGACAATTAATGTGTATATTGTATTGCTACTTATAAATAATATTTGAGGTTTATTATTTATTTATGTATCTAGGAGTCTATTAAAAGTAGTATATCAGAGTTATAAGCTCAACTCTTGAGTGTAAAATTAACATGGTATCAGAGCGTCGTCTCTGAAAGAAATTAAGGGTTTACACAATCGTATTGCAGAGATTGCATAGTGTTTGCAGAGAGTGCAGATTGGTTTGACTCGAGAGTTGTTGTGCCATAGTTTGTCAGATCTTTAGGGTCTTGGCCTGAATGAGGTTTAAAAATTGGTTGGATGGAGGTACCAACTTCAGTGCATCGAAGGAAAGGATCATGATGTTGTTGGAAGAGCAAGAGTTATGGAATATTGTGGAGAACACAACAACAAATCCTGTGCTAGTTCCAACAAATATAGTAAGTTTGGTCGCGTATAAGAAGAAGAAGGTGAAGGCCAAACACATCTTTCTTGATTCTGTGAAGGATCATATCATTCCTCATGTAAGTAGAAAGACACATGCCTATGAGATGTGGGTAGTGTTGATGGATCTTTTCCAGAGTAGCAATGCAAATAAGAAGATGGTGCTACAAGAAAAGATTCGCAGTATTAAGATGCTCAAGGATGAGCCAATTGCAACATATCTTACTAGCGTTACTCAAGTTTGTGATGAACTTGGATCAGTGGGTGAAAAGATTGCAAGTGCAGAGTAGGTGAGGTCAGTCTTGAAAGGCTTCTCCATACCATGGGAGGCCTTTGTTCGTTGCATTGTTGCTTGAGAGAATCTTCCCAACCGGGATAGATTGTGGGTTGATTTCACTTAAGAGGAGCTGAGATTGGGATCCAGTTAGTTAGACCACAAGGAGGGCAATGATGAGGAGGACGTAGCACTTGTGAGCAGAAGCGAAAAGGTAAGAAAAACTTTGGAGAGGGCTCAACTTCGAAGGGTAAGAATGATTTGAGTGAGATCAGGTGTTACGCTTGTAACTAGTATGCCCACTATGCAGGCGAATGTCCTCATAGAAAGAAAGGCAAGAATGAGAAGGATGGATAGGTTGCACTAGCCGCTAAGGTGGAGGAGTTCACTGTAGAGTTCGATAAGGAGTTTTCCCTTGTTTCATTTGAGTCTGGCTCTGACAGCAATCAACCTGAGGTTCAGGTTGATGAGAGATGGATAGTTGACAATGGGCATTGTAGCCACATGATAGGGATGTGAGATGCATCCTCACTTTAGAGACAGTTTCAGATCAGCTTGTACAGGGTATGGAAGGAACAATGCATAGAGTCAGAGGAGTGGGGCAAGTGAGGTTCCGGCTAGAGTTTGGAGAACTCCTGGTGGTATTAGGAGTACTCTATGTTCAAGCATTCATTTCATCCCACAATTTTCATTGAATAATTGCACATCGAAAATTTCAACTTAAATTGCAGCAAAAACAAAGGATCATAGAAAGGTAGCTATACACAAGAGACATACAGATTTTATCTTGGGAAACCCAAACAGGGAGAAAACCCAACCAATTTTTCTTAGAATAAATTAGTCCAATTCAAGTACAATACCATTCATGAAGAGAAACCCTAGCACATAAGAATGTGTCCTTTCACAAGAAACCCTAGCAACTTCTAGGGAGAGATTGCTTCTTGTGTCTTTGCTAGTCCTTCTTGAAAAGTGCGCCCTTGTGTAGTAGAGAGAAGTCAGTTCACTTGACTTTTTCACTAGTGGGGCCGACTTGTCTTTCTTGTTGGGGCCAACTTGTCTTCTTGTTGGGGTTGACTTGCTATTTTGATCTTCATCTTTTATTTTATCTTCAGGGCCAACTTACTTTTTTATCTTCTGTCTTTCCTTGGGACTTCTTCAATGTTTGACTTGAATTCTTGGTTATTTCTTCATCATAGAAAAGTTGTCCTTGTTGATGTTCAACTCCTCACATGCACGTCTACTCACTCATAGAGTTGTAATGTTGATTTGACCCCACTTCAAGAAGTTCGAAACACTTCTTAGATCTTATGTCAAATTCAACATTAGATTAGACTTTGTATATTTCTCAAGGGGATGAAATCCCTTATTAAATAAACAAGTCAGCTCACTTTAATATAGAATAGATCAGCCTTTTGTGGAGCACTCCTCAAAGTATGCAATGTGTTTGTAGAATGTTTCCCAATGCCACAACCTGGAGAAACATCAACATCTTTGCATTGGCTCCTTTGCTACTCTGTTAGCGTTCCACACTTTCGCTCTCCATCCTTAACCATCTTGGTGATCAGTCCAACATTGAGTCCTTGAGTTCTTGCGTATTTGCGAAATTCACATGAGTTATTTTTGCGGTTCGGTCATCTGTCATAACTGTTGTGGCGAAGTCACCACTTCCACCACTCGTCACTAGACCTTATGTTCAATGCTCACTTGGCTACTGTTTTCGAAGTGCCTCTTTCCTAACTCACCCGAGACCCCTACTACCTTTGCTAAAGGTAGTGGGATGCCAATACTGTCTACCTTGGTGGGAAAGAACGGGCAGATGGTGCCCATGACCATCGCCCAAGTCTGCGTCTTTCCTTGACTACTCCACTGTCATCTTCTTGCTCAAGTATGACAAGAGAGGCAAGTTTGAACTGATCCTGCCTTCACCTTCCTCAACAATCGTTTCACTTTGGGATTGTCCTGCCAATCGTGCCTGAATGCATCAAAAGTGGTTGCACCTTCATGTAGCGCCCCTCCTTGCTCTTGGGTCACTTTCACATTCCCTCTCTATCATTTAAAGAAGTCACAGGTTGTTTTACGAACAACCTGTTCATCTGCATCACTACCTTCTTGAAATGCAATACAAGTGTCGGTAAATCTCTCTAGTGTCAACTCTATCGACTCCATAATTCCTTCAAGTCTGTTCACATGTGTTTCTAAGTTTCGCATCGGTTCACGATTCCTTGCTTCCAACTTCTCCTTGGGTGACTGTCCTCCTTTGCCTTTGCCTTTATCTACTGCACGGTGAGGTCGTGCTGCATCCTGGTCCCGCTCGCTTGAGTGTTTTGCACTCAAAGCTCTCACCTTCCCGACTCTCTATGGTCTCCTCAGCATCTACGATAATCAACTCATCTCGATAAAGGAGTGTCAAGCAATCTAAGTGAGGCATCGACCAACCTTTTCTCTTCTTAGAAAGTCCTGCCCCAAGACAACCTCAAAGTCATCCATCAGCACAACTGTGAAGCTCACCTCATCGGTCCACTCTCCAAGCTTCAAAGGTACTCGAGTGGCAACCACAACCACCTTCTCCTCTTCGGAATTCATTGCTTTGAAAGGAGTCTACCATAAACCTAAGTGCAACTTGAGCGTCCTAGCCACCTCTTCCTTCATGAAGTTGTGTTGTCGCACCATTGTCCACTAATGTTGTCACTTGTTGTCCATTCGATTTTGCCAAAACATAACACAATTTTGTGTAGTCTTGCTCTTGGGAAACCGTAGGTTCCTCTAGGACTATGCCCAACACTTGCAACACTCCCATTAAAGGATTTTGTGCTTGCTTGACTGCGGATAGCTCCTGTGGTCTCAATGGACAGTTCTTTGCATAATTCTCCTTAGCACATAACCAACATGAAATGGTTTGCTCTTGTCTTTGGGTGCTTCCCCATGCTTGAATTTGTTGTTGTCAGCCTTCCACCCAACTTTGGCTTTCCCTTCATCTTCTTCTTGTTCTTGTTGGGAGCTCTCTTAGGTGCATCCTCACCTTCCTTAGATCCATCTTTTCCTTCTTCTCGATGGTCTAGGAGCTTTTCTATTGCAGAGATTATTGCGGCAAGAATTTTCACTCCTTGGTTTCACAAGTCTATATGCGCCCAAGGTTGCAAACCATTCATGAAGTGATATAAACTATGTGTTGTAAGTGCACTGAGTGTTGGTTGATTTCTTTTTGGCACCCTTCTTGAGTTGTGGGCTCACTTGCTCCCACTGTTTTGGGCGCTTCTTGTTTGTCACCAAATTGGGGGCACTCACCTTGACTCCTTCTCCGCACATTGCTAAATCTCGACAAAACTTTTTTTTTCGGCAGGAAGATGATGAAGTAGAAAGAGGCTCTGTCAATCATGGGTGTGGTCTGGGAACACCTCCTTTCGAGTGTGTCTTCCCGGTACCACTGTCTCGGTCAATCTACTCTTTCTCCTAAACCTTCACTGTATCTTGGGCACACTTCACCCAAATGCTTTGTGTGTCGAGCATCCTACTTCCTAGGCACTTCTCTACCAACTCATAGTGCTTCGTGAGCTCTCGGTTGTAATGTCTCGGGTGCATTGTTGTCCAGTGTAACTTCTCTTGATGAGCTGCTTTACCGGTACGCTTCCGAAACCTTGTTCCCAACACTTCATGAATTCTTGTAATCCACCTTTTCGGCACCAACATGGTGAAGGGCCCATTCACTTTAGAAGCTCTGATACCACCTATCACGGCCTTAGAGAGCCTTGAAAACATGTTTTTTTCAATGTATTTTCTCACTTTTAGTTGCAGGGAAAGAGCTCTTGTAGTCTCTTATTGTGTAGGTCAAGGGTAAAAATGAGATTTGAAGGAAATCCAAGTGTTTTGTAATTGTTCTAGTTTCTAAAATTTTGAATCTTTATATTTTATTTTTGTAATTTTTTGTGAAAATTTTCATTTTTGTATTTGTAATTTTCATTTTTAATATATATATATATATATTTCCAAGGAATAATCTTGCGGAAAACCCTCCAAGTACCTCCCCATGATTCATGGATGGTAAACGGGGTAAACCATTGGCCCTAATTACATAGCCTAACTCTAAGGGGATAAAGAGAGTTGAACCCTTGACCTCCCCAAATTTGGGGGGAGGGATCTCGTGTTTGGCTCATGACGGTGTTTGGCTCATGACGGCTTGAAGTTGAGATAACCCTTTGGGGTTGTTGTCTGTTGATTGCACACCAGCTGCAGAAATCTAATGAAAGTTGTCTCCTCACTTAGGAAAGTGGGAGAGGTGTGACCTTGGGGGCAAGCACAGAACTAGGTACTGTCACCTACTCTTAGCTCCTCCGTTTAGGCTAACTCCTAACGAAGCCAAGGGGGGTAGTCCCTACAAAAGAGTTTCTATGGCTCTTAAGTTGTTAAAGTGTTTTTAAAGGTTGAAGATGCGGATGGGTGTTTTTTAGGAGTTATTATGATTAGAAGGTGTTATACTTGTTATAAGTGTGATACAAAATCAAAGAGTAATCCATGTTGCAACAAGAGATTAAAATATAAGTTTAAATTCTAGACTTTAATTAAGCATTCAGTGATAGCAATTATAATAAACCATAGACAATTGATCAAATAAAATAATTATGCAAATTTAATCTAGGACCAGTGCCTTATGGAGTCAATGATACTAAAATGCGCAAATAAACAATAAGTCTAGGAATCCAACTAGTGAGTATTAGATTGTGCGAATGCTCTTGGTAAGTTTTAAGGATTTTATATGCTCTGGATTTAGGTGTCTAGGAAACCTAACTGGAAATACTTTCAGTGGCTCCGTTCGAAGACATGACGGACTTGTCTGGAATCACAAGCTAGGTGTTCAGAGAATTTAACCAGCGAGTGTCCAGATTGGGTTTCCCGGCGCCCACACTTGGAATTTGCCCACTACCTGAGTATTTATCGAGATAACGCCAGTGCGTTGGTTGTGGGGTGTTAAGTATTATTAAGTTATTCTTGCGGGGTTAAAGATCCAGTGTCGTTTCTGGGTATTCCGATCTGAGATCGGTCAGAGCATACTTCGACAAGGAGGGGAGGGAGTTAATTAATTAAAGGGGTATGTGTTGCAAAATTTATTAAACTAGTTAATTAAACTCTCCAATAGAGAGCGCTCTTGACTTCGTCTTATGACAGTGGTTCAAGAGTCTTAGCTAATCTAAGATGCCTAATGCAAGGGTATGCAGATCTGAAAATGCTCTCCGATAGAGAGTGCTCTTGACTTGTGTTACTGCAAGTTCAAGAGTCTTACTTATTGATTAGTTAAACTAGAAAACAATATGATGCATGGAAGTAAAGTAAAGATAGTTAAACAAACTCTCCGACAGAGAGCACTCTTGATCCACTTTATGGTGAGATTCAAGAGATTTTGGTTCCTTTTAAGATTGACAATTATATAGAAAGATACCAAAATGCAATTAAGAAAGTCTAATCTAGCAATTAGTGAAAATGAAGACTAAGTCTAAGTACTTTTAGTTGAAACTACGCTAAGAAACATGAAAAAGAAATACAAGACACACTTCCCCTAAATAGGGGAAGTAGAAAAGATGGGAGCCTTGCTCCCACTTAGCCCTTTTATTAAATTTTTTTACAATGCTTGTTATGCTCAGCTTCTTGTTGAATGAGTAGATGGTGAGAAAGGGAAGAAAGAGAAGGGAGATATTTTAGTCTTTCTGCTCTTGGTTGCTTCCTTGTTTGTTGTTAGCCTTTGGGCTTCTCCTTCACCTACCTGAAACTAAGAGCTCTAAACACAAACTTGGTATGGTGTTAGTTTATAAACATAAATTGAAACTAGATCTACAAACTAAGTAACAAAAAAAAAACCAAACTACTCAATCTTTACCAAAAAACTGAAGAAGAAAAAGAGGAGTAAAAAGCTAAGGAAAGAGAAGTGAAAAAGGGGTGAGGAAATGACGAAAGAAGGTCAAGGAAGGCTGGAAACAAAGGCAAAAAGAGTGCTGCAAACTGAAGGAAGAGGGCTGCAAAAAGTGATGAAGAAGGCTGAAAATAAGACCCAAAAGGTGGCTGCAAATTAGGGTCAAAAGAGGGCTGCAAAAGGTGAAGAGAGATGACTAAAGAGGGCTGTCCAAAAGGTAAAAAAGAGGGCAAAAGTGGACAGCGAAAGAGAGGAAGAAGTGGCTGCAATAAAAAGACAAATAAGGCTGCAAATTGCAAATAGGACAGCCAATAGGGGCATAAGGCTTGGTGAATGAATGTTCACTTTAGCCCAAACCTTGCCTTAACCCAAGAATCTAAAGATTTCATCAATTTTGAAGGATGAATAATAATGAAGACAAACACTCAAACCTGTGGCTTTTTGATGATGTTTGGATTCCTTGAAGCTTGAAAATTCCGGAAATTGTCTTGACTTCAAGAGGAGAGGATGCACCTAAGCTCAAACTCCTACTTGATTTGATGAGGTGATCTGCACAAATTCAATTCAACACTTGCAAAAAGATGAATTAGATCACGTATGTTTTATCAATTAAAATGTAAAAGAGCATATCATATAACTGAATAATCAATGCTACTTTCAATTCCTAAGAGCAAAATCATAAAAGATTAAATTGAAACTTCAAATAATCAATCTTACGTGCTTATAGAAGCCTTCTAAAGCATGAATCATTAACCTAAGCATGAAAAGAAAGATTTTGAAACATTATCACCTCATTCGCCAAGCATTCATCCACATTTAACAAACCATGTAAGCCTCCAAAGCCTTAAAATTTATTCCACGGTTGCAAAAAGCAACAAACATTACAGAGTTTGGATAGAGTTTCTCTACACAAAAATCCATCCGAAAAGAGCTAAAGGAGCCTCTATTTATACAATGAATGAAGAACCCAAAACCCTGAAACTAGAAAACCAGACCTAACCGGACTGGCCACCACTGAAAGACCAGACCTAAAGAAGACGAGCTGGTAATGAGGGGAGGCCTCCACCTAGGCAATGCGCCCCCATTCCAACCCTCAACAACAAAAACCAAGCCCAGATCCATCCCACACGTGTGAGGGCGCATCTGCTGGAGAGAGAATGCGTGAGCATGAAAGGAGGCGTGATCTGGTAGGTAAAGCCCCAACTTAGGTATGGAGGAGCCATTGCTAGGTCTAAAGAGGCCACTGTCGATGTAATCTTCAGGCTTTACCTCGATCAAATCATCAAACCAATGAGAGCTCTCCATCTCATCCAATTCGGGAGTTTAGCTGGAGATGACAAATCTGTTAACTGAATATATCTTTATTGCTCACTGAATGCTGACTGAAGCTGAGTTATGATAACTCCAATCATCATAAATGCCCATTGAGATGTCATTTAGCCTTTTATTTCCCTGAATTTGGAATTAATTTGGAGAGTTTTATTTTTCTCCAAAATAATCATTTTTTCCTCAAAAATGACTTTTTTGAGAAAATGAGCATTTTGTGTCTGATTGATGATCTGAAAGTTGGATTTGACTGGCTGGCCGATCAAGAATGATTTTTGGCTTAAGGTTAGAGCCTCCAATCACTGAAAACAGAGTCCGGATGACTAACTTATTAGAAACGGGATTTTTCCAATTAATTTATGGAAAAATTAATGAAAAAACTTAGGGAAATAATTAAAAAATTAAAAAATAATTTTTTAACCTGTTCGAAAAAAAATTTCGGAAAATTTTTAAAGGTCCTATTGACTTAGGACATGACCATGCTCTATTCTAACAATGCCTAGTAGGTTTATAAACACTTAGTTGGGCTCTAATAACCCCCCAAGGCCTAGAATTCAAAATCAAGGATTCCAGCTTTGGAGGAAGCGGGAGAAAACCTCGTCAATTATACTCGGCTATAGGCAAAGCATAATTGTCAAGGCCAAAAAACTTCCTGGAATACCTTAGTTGAGATTCTATGTCTTAGGAGACCGAACCACTCAAAATACCCTACTAGCACATTTTATTACAAACCCCGCGGGGCCATAGTCAAAATTATTCAAATGAAAAACTGGCTAGCCAATATTGGATAGACATGAAGACGGATCAACTGATACACTGGAATCAAACATTGGATATGTTTGTCAACCGGCGGCTCCTCAGGTAACCCAACTATGGTACAAAAAAGTTGGTAACAGGGGTTATATATCTAATATCTATATCTATCTATCTATCAGTCTATCTCTCTCTATATATATATATGTCCCAATGTCCTGTTTCTAGGGTTGATCTGTCCCATGTTGAATACTCATATTTATGTGTCCTCTGTGCCCTATGTCCTCTTGTCATGTGACTTAGATCTAAACAGATTTCAAGCTCAGTTTATCTTGTAGGGTTTGACAAAAAGCTTTGTCCCAGATAAAATGGGTCCAACTTTGACGGAGTCATTATAGAGATTTGACAGCAATTTTTTCTTAGGTCATTGGTTCAATAGGCCATGAAAAATAAAAACTATCCATTTGTTCGTTAAATTGCTCACTTGTTTTCAACATGGATCCAGACGATGGTCCAGGCCTTTTTTCCCTTGTGAGTTTCCATAAAAATAGATTCAGATTGAAGTTTGTGCATTTGGGCCAAACAATATCAAACTAAGTTGTTTATTGAATTAATAAATTATGAATAAATTTGACGGAACAAAAGACTTGGTGGAGATTGAACTCATGATGCCTGGTTCTGGGTAAAATTTATTTTGATAATTTGCATTGCATGGATATTGAACCTTTCTATTAATGAGATTTTTAAAAAGTCCAAATGTGGGTGGATTTGTTTTTGCTCATTCACCAAGTTTTTGCTGAGTCTGAGTCAATTTCTTACATTCTGGCCTCGCTGAGTTGTTCACTAAGCAGAGTCTGACAACTTTGGACTGCCCACAGCCTTACCATGAGCTAGATATAGAGTACTGGTGAAGTGATTTCCCAGCTTGCCTACATTCCATCTTCACAATTACTAGAGTTGAGTTAGTTTGTACTTATGGTGTTTTCTCAAACTAATATGAAGTTATGAACATAACTTTGAGTTAGTTTGTACTTATGGTGTTTTCTCAAACTAATATGAAGTTATGAACATAACTAATCTGTCAGTTTGGAGGTTGAAAATGCTTTTCTATCTTAACTTGATTTTGTTTGTGGGAGTCGTGATCCAAATTTAAACATGTTGGTTTTGATTCACAAAACAATTGAGTTTCACACTTTCACTAAAAGCATAAAAATGTCTCAATGCCCCATTTTCTGGTATTAAAATGCAATCTTTTATGATCATAAAATTATGTTTCAGGGTACAGAATAATTCTTCTCCCAAGCATTTGGAGTTACATGCATCAGAACACAATGGTCTCATTTTTAAGATTGCCTGTTCGATCATTTTGCTTTTGACAGATGAAAGTCTGCAATTAAGGGAAATCAGCTTAACTCTCTCTCCAGTTGAGCTACACAAATAATTGAGATATTGAGTCCCTTCCTGTTGGGATGCAAACTCATATGCTTGTTTTTGGGCCTTTTAGGGATGGAATTTCCTGTTTCTCCTGGTGTTCATTTATGCTTTTATGTAACTCTCTTTGTTCCTGGTACAGCTTGAGTGGGCGTAACGGCCAAGAACATGTGTTTCCTCCTAAGAGGTCAGAGGTTCAAAACCATAGGGGGTTAGAGTATGTAAACCTCCATAGAATTTAGAAGTCAAATCGCTGTATGTACACCTCAGTAGACTTTAGCAGTCAAATTGCTGTGGGGAGGGGGTCCCATGTCCCACAAACAAGGGGGGTCCCATACACCAAATTGGTGTCTGGCTTGGCTGTGACCTTAAAAATAGATTATAATTATTATTATTTTGTTTGCTCGGATGACCTTTGACTTGCTGGGCGATCCTTTGATCTAAGAAACCACAACCCACGGGTATCTAAGCCATTAAAATCACCCGGGGATCGCACCCGGCCTGGGCTGCACCAACCCTTAGCATGGTTGGATTTAGATGTCACCTCCCAGGAGCAGTGGGTTTTGATCTTGGGCCGCCTTGCAGAAAGAAACCCGTCTTGACCGTTTGCTGTATCGGAACTTGACATTATTATTACTATTATTACTATTATTATTTATATCTAAAGCAATTAATAAAACAATTTCAGAAATTACCCTAGGATTTGTCATACATGGAACTAGAGGATTGCCATTAACTATAGTACCGTGCACTCGATTGTTCATAACTTCAATCAACTAGAGGTTTTCTTATTGTTTTCATTTCTTTTAAGACTCAAATATGCTTAGGAGATCTATTTAGGCATTAAATGTCATCACAGACAGGGTTCACATTTGATTCCACGGGCATGTATTCAGTATTCCTCTATGTCATGCAAGTTGAGACTAAATTCTTCATTATGGTATGTTTTTTACCTAAGTGCAGTACTTTATTTTGATAACTAAAATCTAGGCAAAAACAGCTTGAGTGCCTTCTCTCTCTTTGAAAAAGCAACTTTACAATTGTATTGAAGTGTTGATCTTCTGATTCCCAGTGGACATTTTTCATCTCTAGAATTGAGGGTAAAGGTCTTAGAGTCCTATGTTATTGTTTGTCCTAATTTTGACTAGGGACAAATTAAGGTTTTATCAATTATAACTTATCTATTGCATAGAGTGATCTCTTTACCAATTTCGAATCCCCTGCTTTGTGGTACTACAAGTGTCCCAATGCCACATGGCTTTTCCTTGAATGGAGTATTTCAGGTTTAAACTTCTTAGTGACAGTTGCTTAGGATTGAGAGGATTTGATAGGCCACACCATGGCTGTGATATGAGGATCCACCTCATAAATTTCAGAGCACAAAATTGTTTTCGTTTGGTGGTTTACTTTTCCCCAACCAATAAGTTGAACATTTTGAAATCACCCATTCTTCCATATCCAAAATACGACTAATTGTTAAACCTTTATTTTGACACAAGATATATTATTTTTGAAATCACCCATTGTTCCAAATCTATAATATGAATATATGTCAATCGTTTATTTTCACCAAGAAGATTTAGTTGGCATGTGACCACTGAAACACCACCTTATAATGAACATTCAATAAAAAAGCTGTAAATTTGTATGACTTTTCTTACATGGTGAAAAATGAACTTACCCCTTTAAATAAATAGTCAATACTATATGTGGTATTGTACAGTTGGATATGTGTATTCACATCTTAGGGATCATCCCCTATAGGTGAATTGGCTGGTTAGGTTATAACTTATATATTGTCATTAATGAGGTGTTATTAACTTATTAATAAGTTTTTTTCTATAAATTGATAGGATTTTTTATAATTTCTGGAGGCCCCTTTGAAACTCACACAACAGAACTTGCTTACAACACCTTGAACAAACCGAAAACTACTCTAACCTATAATCGTAGTGTTTACAACTTGTTATAGTTAGTGACCTCATATCACTTTATCACAAGGAAAGCTTTTAAGTTTTCACTATTGATACCCTTCTAGGAATCCTAGTGGAAGGCATGGATTCTTGTCCATGTTACACAATTGATCTTAACCAAAATTTCCCATGACTGGGTATTTAGTAGTTTCTGTCTTATGAAGCCATGTCATTAGTGAACTCTGAAGGGTTAGAAATCTATCATTGACTTAAAATTGGAATCACAGTAGTTGTTATCACTTGAAACTGTCCTTTAGAAAAATTAGTCCCAGAGGGATCAAATGCACACTTAGGAAGCATGCACCTATATCTAACAAACCTCTCACTCCAGCACTAGTGCATGCTAGTCCCAGTGGATTATCCCTAGTCGATCTTCACTAATAGATGTAAACTTACTCAATCTGTGCATCGAGACCCTCATAACATTAAACAATATATAGATTTACAACAGGGTAACTTCAGACATGTGTTAATACTTATAAATTTTCCTAAAACAAGAGCGTATCTGCCCCTGAAACATTTCCAAGACAGTCGAAAGCAACTCTGATTTTTTATAGTCATCCCAAATTCCACAGATAAAAATGCAGACCTGTGTATTTGATGTTCAAACCAGCAAATAAAATCACTTTAAACAACGAAATAAATAATAATACATTATTTTGGAAGAAATTTGATTGGTGCTTTCTATTTTTATGGAAATCGGATCCCTAGTGGAAATCATAGGTGGACAACCAAAGGGATGAACATTACAGAGAAATAACTCACATTTATCAAAGATAGAGAACATGATTTACATGGTAAAACCCTCGAAGAGGGAAACATCCACGGATCAACATGAAAAATACATCAGTGCTCAAGAAATAAAGGCTAGGGAATGATTCTTGCTTGTACGATTATTTGGAGGAAGAGGGAAGGGCTGTTATCTGGATGGATTGTATTTTCATGCATGCTGTTGTAGTTTCCATTGGAAATCGGTGCTAATAATTATTGAGTTGATTAGAAGAGGAAACTTGACCTATAGCTAAGAATCCCTGGAGTCCCAACAGTGAGATCCCCTAGCCAGCCTGTGCTAGAGCAATGGAAGGGAATTGGGATAACTTGAGGGACTACTTGTAGAGAAGGGATCCCATTCCTTGTGTGCCTAGGCTGGAGGGGAAGAGCATTGGTTGAATAGATAGCTATAGAGGGGATTTTGACACTAGAGAGTTTTCTGGGTTGTGGGATGAGCAAAACACTCAGAGCCACACCTTAGGAACTTCACCCTTGTGGAATGATGGCCTAAGCTTGGGGGTGGCATCTGTGATAGAATGATTAAGAGAGCCTAAGGTTGGGAGTGACATCCTTCGTTTGCAACCAATTGGAGGATTATTTTCCATAAATACAAGTGTTCTAAATGTATCATGAAATGCCTTGTTTATATTACTGTCTTACGTTGATTGATTTTACAGTTTGGACAATCTATGTATGAATTTAATTAGCATGATTAGGGATATAAACACAATAGAACTTGATTCCTATTTAGGATTAAAATTAAATAAATGGGTTGTTATAGTTTTCTTCTACCACTGATTTTTATAGTTAGTTAATAAAAAAATTAAGTTGGGTATCAAAAGAATTTTCAATTTTTTAATGTGGATTTGAGTAGACCCGTAGCTTGGAAAGTGTAAAGAGACAATTGGGTACATGATAGAGTGGTCTTCAAGCTCAGTTACAACACTGGGGCTATACAAGCCATAATTTATATGCACATGAAGAAATTACAATTGAAGGCTATTTGTTTGATAAAATGTCNCATTAACCGTGCAATTGAAAAGTTCATGGTTTGCCCAGAGAGGTTATCTTTGATAGAACGTATGGGCTGAGTATGGAAGCTTTGTTGGTTATAATTTTAAAATATTTTTCTATGAAAAACTGGGCGATTGGTGAATATAATGTGTAATTGGTTCTTTTTGCAGTGTAATTGGTCACTAATAGAGTCTAAATAGCTAGGTATTGGAATCAATTTTCTCAGAAGAGCAACATGATTTAATTGAGGGACAAATTAGAAAGTACACTGTAAAATTCATGGCGATTGTGTCTATTAGAAGAAAAGAAAAGAAACTATAAATATATAAATATTTTTAAATTCTAGAAAATCAAAAAGTCCTAAAACATATAAGGTGGGGCCTGAAATCTGATGTGGAATGTACATCTAACTTGGATGGGTAGGTGATGTGGAGGTGTTAGGATGGTGCTAGGAGGAATTTGGGGGCATAGGTGGCAGCCCTGTAAAAGATCCAAGGCTACGGTGGCAGGTGGTATAAAAGCGGTGGTAAGTGGTTTACAAAGGTTGAATGAGTGGGTTTGGAGGAGATTTCAAGCACCGAATTGACGAGAGAGAGCGACATGTGCACCTAGGGTAGTATGTAGATTGTAGAGGTCAGGTGTTAAAGACCCACACCTTCGCACTTCACAATTAATTTGGACTATAGATTTAGAAACATGTGTGCCAAAAGTTAAATGTCAAAGATGGGACCCCTTGTCGCATCAATCGACACTATTGCACTAGGTGGATAATCGAAAGGACAAGGAGGGTATGAGGGTAGTCCATAAAGGACATGTGAACCATGTGTTTGCCAGATGAATCCTTTTTGACTCATCTTTTACTTTTCCTGTCACAGTTTTCCCTCCTTTATTAGCAAATTTACCATTTCCATGTGATATCTGCTTAAAGAACTTATACAAGGTAACTAATTGAGTTTTCTAAGAATAATCATGATTCATATGTGATTTGATATACATTTGGAGTTGTGGTTTACTTTAACTAATTACTACAGGATTCCATCATCTTCTATGCAGATATAGGAAATCTGGTAGTAAGTTAGTTACTACTGGAACCTATTTCATTACCAGAATCGCAGGCTTGCATTTTATTGTTGGAATTCAGTTTTGGGCAACTACAGGAATTCCAGTAGTAAATCGGTTACTATTAGAATTCCTATAGGTGACATTCGATAGTAGATTCGTTGGTTCATCGACCTCCATCTCTCCAGGATAGAAACAAAAACATGGGTTTTGTTTAGAAACAACTCAACATAGTTACCTTCCTAATCTCTTGGTTCCAGAATCTTCATTAAGCATGGAAACCTGCGATCAAAATATTAGTCAACACCAAGGTGCACGAGGGAGATCTGAATATGAAGTTGCGATTTCATGCTTCTAGTCGTGAAATCGTTCGAGAATCACGCACGATGGTTTCTTTGTATGTCATCCATGTCATCGAATGAGTCGATCCACTCTCATCGATAGCATAATCTTTGTCTACATTTGGCATGCAATCGGTTGAGATCCATATAATCAGGATTGGCGGTTTTGAAAGTTTATCTTTTCCATTGTAAAGACTCTATAAAATGATCGTATAAGCGTTTTGTAATGGGGAGGTGGTAGCGTGAAAACTATAGAGGAAGGTCAAGACCATATGCTCTGTAACCTTGAATCATTTAATTAATGAAAAAGATTTGTTGCTGAAGCACTGAGTTAATTGGGTGATTCCTACAACGCAACCTGGCCAAGAGGACCCCTTGACATGGGTGTGCAGCTGCAGAGTTAGCTTAGAGATTTACTGTTTATTTTCATGTGTGTATTCTCAGAATTAGTTAGGTTGCTGTGTGTATATTTATAATTGCAATAGTTTCCTTTAAAGTCAAGTTATATATCATATTTCATTTAAAGAGATTAATTTATTTTCTGAATATTATTCTTTTATGCTTTACTTTGTTTTCCTCTATGCTTTTTGACGTTTACTCTGTTTTTCTAAGCAATATTGATCGAGTATTGGGGCCTCGTTAGCGGGTGTGGATTTACTACTGGAATTACTCACAAGATGTTATTATAGGAATTCTAGTAAGACTAAGAGTCACAAGACTTGGAATGATAGCCTGGGGTTTTCAGGATTTGATTCAGTTTTAGTGTCTTTATTAATTTGAGTAGAATGGTTATGTCTGATCAAGTTGCAGGAATTGGAATAAGATATTAAGCAAAGTTGACTGTAAGTGGACTGCAAGAATTCTTTGTTTTAGAGTCTAGAGTTTTGTAGCTGGTTTGTATGAGCATAGCTAGACTTTCAAACTTTTCATTGATTTCTGAAACCATCTGATCAAGCCAAGTATGTTAAAGTTTACTTAAATCCTGATTTTATGCTTTGTGATTCTACAGGAGTTTTTATTAAATCATTAACGAAACTATTTGATAGTGTTGCAGAAATATTCTTTATAAAAGATTAAAAGACTGTAACTATACTAGAATGTATAGCCTTGTTGATTCATTTCAATTCTTGGTAAATTGTTTTACTCAACAATCTGTCTTTTGAGTTTAATAATTAGTTTGATAATTTCTTATCTAGACTCTTCCTAATCCTACAAATATTTTGTCGACACTTCATAAGCCTACAAGTTCCAGATTGATAATTAATGATTGGAATTTAAGCAATCAAATAGACCAACAAGAAGAAATATAAGCAAGATCAAATGAATAAAGGATTTAAACCTTTTTTCTTAAGGAATAGTGCTAACATATATATTAACAAAGTTAGCCATCTTAGAGTGGATCTAAGATGGAATTTTGTTAGGAAAAATGACAATGCAACCAATCAAATGTTAGGGATGTAAAGGAGACCATTTGTATAGAGAGTGCCCTCGAAGGAAAGATGGCTGTGCACAACATTCAAAAACTATTGTAGTGGAATATGTGGCCATAAACATTCGAAGAATCTATGCAACATTGGATAATCGGTAGGCAAATCATCAGTCAAATACGATTGAAATTGAAGGTAAGATTGCCAATCAACATGTTTCCATTTCAAATGATTCATGAATAAGTTTTAGTTGTATTGTTCATAATTTGGTTGAATTTGTTTATCCAAAAAGTAGTTAGCATGATAAAGCATGGTTGATTCAGTTGGTTGCTGGGACAAAAAGGAAGATCATTGAGTTAGTAAATGGTTGTCTGTTAGATATGAATGGACTATATACTTTTGTAGATCTGAACATAATATCGCTTGGCTCATATGATGTTCTTATTGTGTTGGATTGGTTGGATGTACTTAATATTGTTCTATATTTCCACAAGAAGACTTTTACTTATCTTAATGAAGAAGGAAATCAGAAGACAATGGGAGGCATTCCAAGGTATATTTCTTTAAGGGAGTTTTCATTTTTGCAGTTGAAGAGATACTTCAAAAAATGGTGCCAATTTTTTTCAGCTCATGTGGCAAACCAACAAAGTGGAAAAGCCCAATCTTGGAAGACTTTGCAGTATTGAAAGAGTTTGCAAATGTGTTTAATGAAATACTAGGACTACCACCAAAAAGAGACATTGACTTTTCTATTGATTTAGTGCTTGGAGATGCCATAGTTTCTAATATTCCATATATAATGAGTACACTAGAATTGAAGGAGTTACAAATGCAGTTGGAAGAATTGTTGAAGAAAGGGTACATATGTATCCTATTTGGTAGCATTGATACTTTTTGTAAAGAAGAAACATGTAACCTTGAGGTTTTGCATCGATTTCAGACAACTAAATAAGGTCAATGTGAGAAATAAATACCTTTTACCTAGAATTGATGATTTGTTTGATTAACAAAGATTAACAAATATATTCTCAAAGATCTATTTGAGATTGAGAGACCATCAAGTAAAGCTAAACAAATAAGACATTATTAAGATAACTTTCAAAACTATATGTGGG
The DNA here is from genome assembly GCA_001517045.1 of Pseudotsuga menziesii. Taxonomy (NCBI): domain Eukaryota; kingdom Viridiplantae; phylum Streptophyta; class Pinopsida; order Pinales; family Pinaceae; genus Pseudotsuga; species Pseudotsuga menziesii. Next base: position 46,050 of record LPNX010433696.1, read on the forward strand.
CACATTGACTTTGTAGTGGTTCCATTTGTTTTGACAAATGCTTTTTCTATTTTTATGTGTTTGATAAATGGGATCCTTAGGCATATTTGAATATATTTATCATTGTATTTCTTGATGGAATTCTTATCTATTCAAAATTGGAGAAGCTTGGAAAACACTTGAGGTTAGTACTATAAGTGCCAATAAAACACCAATGGTATACGAAATTAAACAAATGTTGCTTTAATCAAAAGAAATTCATTATTTGAGGAAGGTTTAACAATGGATCTAGAGAAAATTGAAGCTATTGTGGGATGTAAAAGACCTAGAAATGTTTTAGACCTGGATACTAAGTTTTATAGAAGGATTTTTTGAAATTGCACATCCAATTACATCATTACAAAAGAAATGAGTCAAATTTCAATGGACAATATCGTGTGAATTTTTTTTCCATCAATTAAAGAAACTACTTACCTGTGCACCCATTCTCAAGATTGGTAATTCAAATGAAGATTTTGTGGTATGTACAAATGCTTACAAAGAGGGAATTGGTGGAATTCTTACTCAGAATGGGCATGTGATTTGTTATGAATCTAATTAGCATAAGGAGCATGAGAATAAATATGTTATGCATGATTTAGAACTTGCTTTCATTGTGCATGCATTGAAAATCCGAGAAGTACCATCTTATGGTGAGAAAATTTGAACTAAGAACAAATCATAGTGGACTAAAGTATTTATTTGATCAATAGACTTCGAATCCTAGGTAGACAAGATTGATGGAATTTTTTGTTAGTTTGATTTTGATATCAAACCTATTAAGGGTAAAGAGAACAAGGTTGTTGATGCACTCAACATAAGTAGATGTGTTAAAGTGAAGCTTACTTTATGTATTGGTCAATTATATATTAGACTTAGGCGCTAATAAAGTCACTCTATGGTGCTAGTTTACTTTTATGTTTTTATGCTCAAGTTGCTTTATTTGCTTTTATTGGTCTATCATGTAAAATTTTCTTTAATATTCAAACTAGGGCTAAACAGTGCATTCAAAATCTCTACTGATAACCACACATGAATATCTTTTACAGTATGCAATGGAATATACAATTGAGAAATAAATCACATCACATCACAATATTGACACTATTATTTTGGGTATGAAAACCTCCGGAAAAACCTAAGATGAGAAAATCGATGCAACAATCAGATATAGATTTTATTATGAGAAAATATGGAATGTTTACAATCACTGCAAATTCCCAAACTTGGCGAATGCAGCACCTCAACAAAGCCACTGAGAAAATCCTAGCTAAACCTCAACACCCTCCTGCGTGAGTGTACGACCCACTACACGACCTCCCACATGTGCGGATCCATACAACTGCACGACTGTTGTACAGAATCCATATGGTCTGTATGAAATTTGTACGGTCTATATGTCCTCCCTCTACAGCTGTTGCATGTCGATTCGTGCAGGCTCTTTCCTGCGTGGCAATTCAATGATCTTGTCTGCTCACTCCTTCGTCTTCTCAGCTAAATCCTTCGTCTGAATTTCTCTCCCTGTCTGTATCCTATCTCTGCTGGAATACAAGTGCGTGTGTCCTAATCACCAATTGACCTTTCTTTTATAACTTTATGAAAAGCGAAAACGCTAATTTCACTTTCACTTTATAAAAATAATTTTAATTTATTCTTCAAAGTAAACTTGGGAAAAGCAAATTAAAAACAATCGGTATCTTGATTTAAGTCTTTTGCATGCAAGGACAAATTCATGCCTTGTTGCTGCTATTTTAACACTCCCTCTCAATGGGGAAGGGATTCAATAGCAAACCCCATCTTATCCTTGAACTTCACAAATTTGTGTCTACAAAGTGCCTTAGTGAAAATGTTCGCCACCTGGTCATCTGTCTGTATGTACTCCAACCGAACGGTTCCTCTCTAAACACAATCCCTTAAGAAGTGGTACCTGATGTCTATGTGTTTGCTTTGGTCATGGAACACTGGATTCTCAGATAGCCTCATGCCATTCTGATTGTCACAGTGAACTACTGTAGCCTCTAACTCACATTCGAACAACCTTGAAAGTAACTTCCTCAGCCACATACCCTCACAAGTAGCCATGTACTCGGCCTCTGTTGAGCTCAATGCAACTAACTTCTGCTTCCTGCTGAACCAAGAGACAACCCTTGATCCAATGCTGAAACAACATGAAGTACTCTTCCTATCCTCTACACATCCTGCTCAGTAAACATTCATGAATCTTACTAATTGGACACTCCCCCTGCGCTCATACCCCAATCCATACTCCACTGTACCTTCGATATAGCGAAGTATGTGCTTCGCAACTGTCCAATGCACTCTTTGAGGATCCACCATGAACTGACTGAAAGAGTTGAGCACAAAGCTGATGTCTGGTCAAGTGTTGACCAGATAATAAGTGATCCGATACACCGACGATACAAGTTAGGATCAAATCCATTTGACCGTGATGCATCAATCTTCCTCCAGTTGGAAATTAGAGATATGGCCATAGCCTTACAGCCCTCCATCTGGAATCTCTTCAAGATCTCTACTGCATACTTATCTTGTCCAATGAGAGAAGCATCCATCTCTCTGCTAAACCTCCAAGCCCAAAAAATAATGCATCGGACCAAGGTCTTTCATCTCAAACTCCACTGCAAGGTTGGAATTGTAATCTCCAATTAACCTCTCATCTCTTGTAAGAAATAGATCATTCACATATAGGACCGGTATGAGAGGCACCTCACCTATCAAGAAGTACAGGTTGTGATCAGCCTCACTCTGTTGAAATCCCATCTCCCGTAGATAGTCATCTATCCTCAAGTACCATGCTCGAGGTGCCTGTTTCAACCCATAAAGAGCTCTTTGCAGTATGCATACATGTGTCTCCTTGTTCACCACATCAAACCCCTCTGATTGCTCAATATATACCTCCTCCTCTATCACTCCATTGAGGAAGGCAGTCTTGACGTCCATTTGATGGACTTGCCAACCCATCTCAGTTGCTAGTGAGATAATGGTCCAAATGGAAGAATACCTTGCAACAGGGGCGAAGGTCTCCTCATAGTCAATACACTCATTTTGTGAAAACCTCTTTGCCACGAAGCACGCCTTGTACTTCTTCACGATTTTGTTTGTTGTATGCTTCACCTTGTAGATTCATCTGGATCCCACCACCTTTTTCCCTTCAAGTCTTGACACAACCTCACATACCTGGTTTTTCATGATGGAGTCATACTCCTCAACCATAGCCCCTTGCCACACATCATGTTGTGCAACCTCCTCAAAGATGGAAGGTTAGGAGTAAATCAACTCTGTCATCAATGCTATATAACCGAGTGTCATTGGTGGTTTGCTCTGTCTCATGGAGCTCTGTGGAGGATCCACCTGCCTGGAATCCTGAACTGTGGACCTGAACCACTTAGACCTTGACTTAGTGTCAAAATGTTGTGGCTGCTGGATATCCGTCTCCTGTTGCAGCTCATCCTCTAAGTCAATGACTAAGGAATCCTGTCCACCTGACTCCCTATGACTACCAAAACTTGTGCCCTCCTTTACATCTGGCTCCTCCAACTTGACACCCGAATCCTGTGCTGGTTGTTGCTATGCTGACAAGTCCATAGATCTCCACAAGGCCCTGTAGTCATCGAACTAGACATCCCTGCTCACAATGATCCTCTTGCGAGCATGATTGTAAACTCTATATTCCTTCGAAGTCTCGCTATAACCAACAAGTAACCCCTTCTCTTCGTAAGGGTCCAGCTTCTTCCTAGTGTCAGCATGAACATGACAATAATAGATACTGCCGAATATGCGAATGTGACTCACATCTGGCCTAGTGCCTGTGAAGACGTCCTCGGGTGTCTTTCTCCCCAAAGTTGTGTGGGGACACCTATTTTGAATGTATACTACAACCTGATATGCCTCGACCCAAAGAAATAGTGGGTATCCCCGATCAAATAGCATGGCCTTGGATGCTCCTACCATAGTCATGTTCTTCTTCTTTGCAACTCCATTCTGCTGGGGGGCATGGGGCACATTGTGCTCTTTCTTGACCCCCTTCCGAAAAATACTCCATGAACTCATTGGAGGTGTACGTACACTCGTTGTCTATCCTCAACGCTCGAATCTTCTTTCCTGTTTGGTTCTCCACAAGAGTTTTGACTCTTTGAACCTCTCAAAGACACTTGACTTGGCCTTCAGGAAATAGATGCAAGCCTTCCTGGAATAGTAATCAATGAAGGTTACACAGTAATTGTAACCACTGAAAGAATGGACACTCATAGGTCTACATACATCTGAATGCACCAAGTCCAAGGGCTCCTTAGACTTGTGCTCACTCTATGGGAAAGGCTTCCTGATCTTCTTCCCTAAAGCAGAACCCTTGCAGTGGTTATGCTTCTCCTCCTATACTTGAGAAACTCAACTCCAATGACAACCTGTGTCAAGTGCCTCGGTGCTCCATGGTGTAAGTGTGCTATCCTCCTATGCCACAACTCACCCTGACTGTTGTTGTTAATGTTGACTAGAGCCTTTGCAGGCTCAAATTGTAGTCTATACACTTTCTCGCTCCTTCTACCAATCACCCGATCCAAGCTCCTGTTTGACCCCTTGGGCTTGATATATACTTTATGGTCTCAAAACTTCACCTTATATCCCTTGTTCTCCAGAGTGGAAACTGATATTAGGTTCTTGGTTAATCTTGGAACATATAACACATCAGCAAAACTGAGGGGTTTGTCAGACTCCCTCTCAAATGAAACAGTGCCAACTCCATGCGCCCGATATCGCACATCATCACCCAGCTCAACGTGGATCCCTATTCCACCCTCCTGCAAGCCTTTGGATCTCTTCTGTCCAGTCATGTGGCTAGATGCTCCATTGACGATGTAATCTACTCCCTGTGGTGCTTGCTATGCAAGCTATCAAACATAACTCCTCATCGAAGTTCCTACTGAACTCCTCCACCTTTGTAGATCCATCCATTTGAGTGTTACTCTTCTTCTTCATGTCTGGGCATTGGGAGACAAAGTGTCCCTGCTTGTGGCATATAAAACACTTGACCTTTGATACATTAAGGTTTTGCTTACCATCTTTTTTCCTCTTAGCCTTACCCTTGCTCTTCCCTGTCAGGGCTAGAGCCTCCCTCATTCACAATTTGCGGGGCACTACTGGATGAACTTGATCCTTGACCCATGCGGGTCTCCTCCTGCACAAAATCATCCCATAGTCTCTGCCAATCAGGGAGCTTCTCCCTAGCCACAACACCTTTGACAAAGGTGTCCCATGGCTAAGAGAATCCATAGGGCTATCCGAACTAGCTCCTCATCCTCAATCTTAGAGCCAACAACTCCAAGATCATCCTTGATCTATGTGAGCTTTGTGAGATAAGGCACCACTCCTCCCTTGGCCATCTTGGTGTTGCACATCCTCTCTTGCAACACCATTTTCCGATTTTCATTCTTGCTTTGGTACAAACTCTCCAAAGTTGTCCACATTTTTGTTGTTGTCTTTTTCCCGGAGAGGTGAGGGACTATATGGTCCTTCACTCCATCCATGATAATCAACATGGCTTTGGAATCAATCTTCTTCCAAGCTACTAACTCTACCGGATCTATGGGCTTAGCTTTCGTGGAGTCAATGTGCTCCTTTGGATCACTGACATTTAAGATCCTTGTGATCCTTTCTTTCCATGTAGGAAAATTCTGAGCCCCCTGGAGTCTATCCTCAACTCTCAACTGCACGACCATACTGATGTGTACCTGTCAAACCCTAGATCTCCAATCTAGGTTTGTGTCTTCAATAGATCTGCCCCTGATCTATCACTGCTGCTACAAATCTGTCAGCTTTAGCTCACCAGAGCTCTGATACCATGTAAATTTTCCTTTAATATTCAAACTAGGGCTAAATAGTGCATTCACAATATCTACTGATAACCACACATGAATATCTTTTACAGTATGCAACGGAATATAAAATCAGAAATAAATCACAACATCACATCACAATATTGACACTATTATTTTGGGTATGGAAACCTCTGGAAAAACCCAAGATGAGAAAATCGGTACAACAATCAGATATAGATTTTATTATGAGAAAATATGGAACGTTTACAGTCACTCCAAATTCACCAAAACCTGGCGAATGCAGCACCCCAACAGAACCACTGGACAAATCCCAACTACACCCCAACACCCTACTACGTGAGTGTATGACCCACTGTACGACTTCCCACACGTGCGGATTTGTACGGATGTATTGAGTCCATATGGTATGTACGGAAATTGTACGGAATTCATATGGTCTGTACGACCTCCCTCTGCAGCTGTTGCTCGTTGATCCGTGCAGGCCCTGTCCTGTTTGGCAGCTCGGTGATCCTGTTTGCTCGCTCCTCCGTCTTCCCAGCTAAATCCTCTATCTGATTTTCTCTCCCTATATGTATCTTGTCTCTGTCAGAATACAAGTGTGTGTGTCTTAATCACCAATTGACCTTTCTTTTATAACTTTATGAAAAACGAAAACCCTAAGTTCATTTTCATTTTATAAAAATTATTTTAATTTAGTTTCCAAAGTAAATTTAGGAAAAGTGAATTAAATACAACTGATGTCCTGATTTAATTCTTTTGTATACAAGGACACATGCATGTAGGAAGACCTTCCTTGTTGATGTTATTTTAACATATCACACATTCATAAAGTGGATTGACTCGACCTCAATTATAACCTAATAAGAAAGCTTTCGCTTTCTAATTATAACACAATATATTTTGATAGCTCTTTCAAGCTATTTCTTGGTATCTTAATGTGATGGATCTCCGTGATATGATATCAGAGCTCAGCTAGAGCCCTAAAGACGTGGAGAACGTGAAGACCTAGGGACCACTGTCGGTAGACACATATTAAGGGATCATTAGCGTAACACATCAAGGAGCCGAAAGGGTTTCACCAAAACCAGGTATTTTTGTTTTGATTTTTTCGAAGCAAAACCAAATATTAAGAGAGAGAGAGAGAGAGGTCTGTATGATTTTTTGCCATCACTCCACAACCATACAATCACCATCATATGGATTTAATGAAGAGTTATAACCGTAAATTTTACAGGAAGAGCATATGATTTCTCCACATTCGTCGTACTATACAGATCATGCATCATTTTCTACATGTATTGTCAGTCGATTTGTAGTTGTACAAACACATTTTTAATTTGTACAGTCACCACCCATCTTTATGGAATATTCTTAGTTAATTTTCCTGTAGTTGTTGCACATAGTTGTCAATTTCTATGCTAGTCGTACCGTTGATTTAAATTTTTAGTTGATTTTTTATTATGTGTAGTTGTCCATACAATTGTACGAACCACACAAACATTGTATAACATGAAATTAGTTAGTTTTCTTAAAATTTATTGTCAGTTTGTCAAATTCAAAGTTTTTTGAGCAATTTGTATGCGTTGTTGATTAAATTGGTGCCTAGATTTGCACATATGGATGATTTAATCGTCGATTTAGTGATTTTTTACAATTTTATGGAGAATTAAAATAATTTTCGGGTTAATTTGACTATTCATGAGTTGTTTCTAAGCATATATGCTTAGATTTGCAGGTTATACAAATGTTTGAGGACATATTGGGGATTTACATGGTTGTTTGTGCATGGATCTACCTAGATCTGCGTCTTTTGGGGTTTATAGAGGGAAGATTTATCAGAAATCTGCAAGTTGACTAGCGATATGTGGCTGCGATAGTAATATACAACCAATATGCATAGGTTCACCAAATGTTTTTCAAAATTTTGCTTTGTTTCAATACTTTTTAGCACATTTTACTTATCATTATTGTCTCTTTGCCCAACATCGTGTTGGAAGCTAGCTAGAGGTTCATTGGAAAGAACTACAATATGTGGAAGCAATGTATGATGGCCATCTTTGGGTGCAGGTGCTTGAGAAACAGTGTCTTCGGTAAAGAAACTCACCCCATAGTTGTGGGTAATGATCGGGACAAGTTAGATGAGAGAGACAAAGAAGCAATCATGCTTCTTAGGTTATCCATGGCAAATGTTATGCTACCTGAGATCCAGATTGGAAATACTTCAACTACCATTTGGACGCAGCTGAAGGATTTGTATGAGACCTCGAACAAGGGTTGAGCCTTCTTTTTGAAAAATATGTTCTCAATCACGATGGGTGAGAGTGCCTCCTTACAAGAGCATTTTCTCAAGATCAAGGATATTTGAGAACACCTTGCCTCCATTGGGCACAAGATGGAAGAAGATTTGGTGTTAATCACATTGAAAATAAGACCATGTGCTTAGGGGCACTTGATTGAGACTCTCAACATTACTTTGATGGATGTTGTCCTGAAGTTCAATGAGCTTGCAACAAGCTCTTACAATATGATAGATGGAAGACACAGTTCAGGAGTAGTAGTACATCATAGAGTTCTGAACAGGGATTTGCTACCAATTTCAAGGGAAAAGGTAAATGGAACAAGAAGAAAGGACGGGGCAACAAAGATGATTCCACAAAGAGTCTTAAGACCATTACTTGTCACCACTGTGGCAAGAAATGGACATATGAAGAAGTTTTGTAGAAAAAGGTTGGCTAACGAGAAAGGCAACCAAGAGGGACGTCAACAAGAGGTTCATGTCGTAGAACATAGAAAGGAGGAGTAATCTTTTTATGCTTTCATGGCCATGCAACCAACAACAAACCCCGGAGCATCTACTTGGTACATTGACTCAGGTGCATCTCGCCATTTCACCAACATGAAATATTGGTTCATGGAGTACACTCCTAGTTTCTCCAAAGACTTAGTGATCTTTCATGGTGGTGAAGAGTACACGTTTGATGGGAAATGAAATGTTCAGATTTTCTATAAATGAAACATTTTTGCTTCCCTCAATGTACATTATGTCAGGAATGGAGCTTAATCATTAGAGCAAACTTGGGGTCTAAAATGGGCCTCTTAAGGAAAATAATAAAATAATAGTTAAAATAATAAAGTAATATTTATGAATTTTGGAGGAAGAGTGAAACAAGCTACTTTTTTCTTCGTATTGTCAACATATATCTCTATGGTTTTACTCAAATTTTGAGCGGGAGCACTCGTTGGATACATAATTTAATTCTACATCCAATGAGTACACTCACACTTCATACTTTTGAGGGACCCCTCCCCACGGAAAACAAGAAATAAATTAAAAAAATGTGTTAACATTTTTTTTGTTTTTCCGTGTAGTCTAAACATTCGACGATTTCGAATGGAAATTTTTTATTTTTGGGGCATGATTTTGAAAAAATACGGCATAAATTTTTAAAGATCATGGTTACAACTCTCAAGCTTTGAAATTTTGGGTCCTTTCGCAGTTTTTTATGGTGTTGAATTTGTTTTTACCATGAAAATTACCATTAAAACACAGTTAAATTCATATTTTGCAAAATAAAAAACATTGGGTTTTGGCGAAAAGCATTGTTCGAGCCAAATCGTCAAATTTTTAGACATATTTTTTTAATGTATTTCTCGTTTAACACATTGTTTAAATGTATTTTTGTTTTTCAGAGGGTGGGGTCCCTCAAAAGTATGCAATGTCGACTCGCTGGATGCATAATTAAATTTTATATACAACGAGTGGTCCCACTCGAAATTCGAGAAAATTCATAGGGAGATAAGTTGAATATACAAATTAAAAAAAGTAGTTTCTTTATGACAAATATGCCAAGCCAACCATTATGGTTGGCCTTTTTTCTTGAAATTCTATTGGTTCTTGAATTCTAAGTCAACAATGGCTCTTTTTCTTATGAGGTGCCTCTTTTTCTATGAGGCCCATTTTAGAACCTAAATTTGTTCTAATGCTGCTTTTTGTTAGTCAGATTATGAGACATTGCCCACAACCTTCTGTCAACTTTAGCAATCACAATGCTATATAGTTAACAAAGAGAACTAGCAAACCATTACACATAGTGTGGAGGACCATGGAATTTTTCGCCTAGTCGAAAGTGGACAAGTCAACAAGCATGGATTAACAACTAAAAGTGGATCAGACATCAACACACTCCAACATCAATGGTATTTGTTGAAATACCAAGAGAGGGGTGAATCAATATTTGCACGATTTAAATTTTTTAATCAAAATCAAGTCGTTGATCCCCAATCACAACATATCATCAATGCGTATGAAAATAACAAGCTACACAGTACACAATAATTTTTTATGTGGAATCCCAAGTCCTGGGGGTAAAACCACGAAAGCCTTTTAAAAATAATTTTCCAAAAATAACTTGAAGGAGGAAACAACCTCCTTATTAAAAAGAGTTCAATTTTCCAGCTACAACTGGAAGGAGGCTACAACCCCCTGATTTACAGTCTACAAAGCTTCAACTCCTTAGTTCTCTGGCTTCAACTCCTTAGTTCTCTGACTTCAACCAGAAGGAGGCTACAACCTTCTTTCATTTCCCTGTCTTGCCACCTAGATAAGAAAGAGATTGCCGAACCTGTGGACCTGTCACATGCCAAACCCTGTACTTTTCTATTGTTGATAATCTCTGCTCTTTGATCACTGCCAAATAATCATTGTATATATATATATCGCTGCCATACACTGCTCGTCAAGCCTAATCATTGAAGTAGCTTTGTTCTTCTATTACTGAACATCATCATAGGGTACGTACTATCATCATCATCACGTATCAAGTATACATCATGGTGCATAGAAGAGTATCATCACACCATAGCATGCATGTTCATCTTCATATAATTGTCATGATAAAGGCATGTGTCATCATCATGTATGTAGTATACCATGTATCATCACATCAATAGGAGTGCATCATAGCTTTACCATATATACCATTATATTCAATACTACTCACACATAGTTCATCATTGCTAACACATCATATTGTTTACTTCACACAACACTTCACTATCATACTGTATATACTTCTCATACATTTCATTGTACATGTAGACACATCATGCATACAAATGTACCATTGTACTCACTTCATACCACTGTATTCATACCACTTTGCATACTATTGTACATACAATATACATACTACTAATGTAAACATTACTGTATGTACATTCATTAGTTTGTTGTACATATACTTGTCTATTGTACACACAAACCAAACAAACCTTGTCTACATACCTTGTCTTAGACTTGGATTGTAGAAGGAACTATTCACTTCACAACTTTCGCGTCTGTGTTTGAAGGCAGCAACATAATAACCAGTAGTGGACCTTTTCAAAACCCAAAAGGTTGTATGCAAAAGAGGGCTCGGATCTTGGACCAAACCTTAGACTGTTTTTGTCCTCTACAAATTCGGGACTGTCCCAAAAAACGAAGGTAGTAGCAGATAGACTTGGACTGATCACTCTTCACCAGCAGTTAAAATAAAAACCAAAAATGGTATGTGAAATTCGTATCTACTGTTCTTAATCTCTCCACAGTCAACGAAAAACTTCAAACAATCTCAGTGAAAAACCTCAACCAAGTCTTGCGAAAAACCTCAGTTAGCTAGTAGATTCAGTGATATAATGTGACAAGGGATTAGTGTATTCATACACTTGACCTAGCGTGAGAAGGTCATTAGGGCCGACTTCTTAAGGAGGGTAGAAATGTTTTAATATTAAAAAATGTTTTATTAAATCTTATCTTTACTTAAGGGGGTTTTCACAATAGTTTAATGTTTGACCACTTGCTAGGGCCGAATTGTAGGCGATGGTCAACGCTGGAGGAATAACCCCTAGGGTTCAATGTTGGTGGGTTTACCATTTATTCGGTTATTTAATTGGTAATTTAATAATCATTAAAAACATTTTATTTCTTTTATGCAATTTATTAGATTTGAATTGTTTTAATTTTTTTTAATGGATTTAAGTGGTCGCAAGGTTCCATTAGTATTTTGTTAGATTTAATTTTGATTAAAAAAATGTTTTAATAACTTTTAAAAAGTGTCTTAACATTTAATGATAAGGGTTTAATGGTTGAGGGTTACCAAGAGGACTTCAAGGGCTAGTGTAAAGGTGCAATGGACATCATTATGTAATATTAGGGTATTATTAGTGTTTTAAGGAAAAGGCATAGAGTAGATGTAGGCTTAGGGACCAAAGGTAAGTGTTTAGGACATTTTTGTTGGGTCATTAGAGTCATACACTTAACCATCAAGGGTGGGGATGCCCATGCTTCTCCTACGGTACCATGACCTCTATAACACACAAATGACCACTGAAAGGGTCATTTGGAATCTTTCAATTTCTTCAACCCACCATGAACACATTCTAGGGTAATAGGGTAAGGTTGTGGTATGGGGGAACCCTAAAGAAACAACTAGGGAAACATAAAGCAACTTAGGGTTACTCAAACACTCTACAGGGTGTTCAGGGTTTTTGCCATTGTCCAAAGGGCTCCAAGGGATTTAGAATTGAGCTTGGACAAGGTCAATAGGTCTCCTTTGACATTGACCGACTTCTAACCCTCAAGGGCTCCTCAAGGGGCACTAAAACACACCGACACACACTTGTTGGCATCAATGACAATTTAGTCAACAAGTGGATCAGACATCAACACACTCCAACATTAGCGGTATGGACCTCTCTCAGTTGACTTAAGAGAATCTGGTAGAGGGACTTCCATATATCCAATAGAAGATTTGGGGAGTATGCAGACCTTGTCAAGAAGGGAAGCAACATAGAACGCCATTTGACAAAGGAAAGGCTTGGAGAGCAAGCAATGTTTAGCTAGTTCATACAGACATCTGTGGACCAATGAACACGACATCAATAATCAATGCCAAGTATTTTCTATTATTTGTTGATGACTATAGTAGAAAAATGTGGGTGTCTTTTCCGAAGTTAAAATCTAAAGTTTTTGCTAAGTTTCAAAATTTCAAAGCATTACGAGAAAAAAAGTCCGGTTGTCCAATGACCACTCTTAGGTTTGATAATGGAGGAGAATATCTCTCCAAATACTTTAAATTTTTGTGTGTCAGACATGGGATACAAAGAAAATACACCATACCCTACACTCCATAGTAGAATGGGGTGGTTGAGAGATGTAAGTACACAGTCACAAAGATGGCTAGATGCATGATGCAAAACATGTCAGTTCCAATAATATTTTGGGCTGAAGCAATATTCACAACAATCTACTTGTTGAATAAATCTCTCACTCCAACCATGAAGGTAAAGACCCCTTAGGAATCATGGTCTAGGAGGAAGCCCCGATTCAACCATTTTAAGGTTTTTGGTTCTACTGTATATGCCTGGATTTCAGGTGAGAAAAGAACCAAACTAGAACATAAGAACCAAAAAATCATTCTTGCATGGTACATCTACAATCGCAAATCCTACAAGTTGGTTGTGTGGAAACCAATTACGTGACCTTCAATAGAGATGCCATAGTTGATGATGAAACTAGACCATTCCATTCTTTGTCACTAGAGTTTACCATGGAGTCGATCATCATGGCTAAGGATTTAACTGTTCAACTTCAGATAGCTCCACCTGAAAGGGATGAATATTTTGATCATTTTGAGGAGTCTCCCAAACTTAGTTTTGTAATCTTTGAGACACGCAGTCTAAATGTTTAGAGGACACAAGTGTAAGCTCAAGTCCAATTAATGGTGGGGAGGTACCCAACCGAAGAAACAACAACTCACCACCATTGGAAATCTTCGAGTAGTATAAATGATCAAGGGGCGATCATTGCGAGGGAAGAGTACACATAAACCAATATAGTCAACTTTACTCTTATGGCCAATGTTTATGAAGTATTTAAGCCTCAAGTGTTCGGTGAAGGTAAAGGGAGACATGAATGGGACACAACCATGGTTGTTGGACATGAAAGTTTGATGAAAAATCAGATTGGGGATCTCACATCACTTCCACTAGGGAAGAAAACCATTGGCTACAAATGGTTGTACAAGGTCAAGTATAAGGAAAATGGATCACTTAACAATTACAAAGCAATATTGATAGAAAAAAGGTTCTCTCAACCAGAGGGCATTGATATGAGGATACCTTCTCTCCTACAACAAAGATTAGCACCGACCATCTTCTTCTATCCATGTTAACACAGTGTGGTTGGAAGGTCCATTAGATGGACATGAAGAGTGCATTTCTCAACAAATATTTGGAGGAAGAGGTCTATATGTATCAGCCATAGGGATTTGAAGAGAGCATTATATGTCCTGAAACAAGCACCCAGGGCATGGTACATCAAGATTGATAGGTACTTAGTTGAGCAAGGGTTCCAAAATAGCCCTTTAGATGTTGACTTATATGTCAAAAGTAGTGGTAATGATATCATCCTACTAGCCATTTATGTAGATGACATCATCATCACAGGTAGTGAGGCAAACATGACTGAACAAATAAAATCAAACATGAGTAAAGCTTTTGATATGACTTATCTATGACCCCTACATTACTATCCAGGTGTAGAATCTTCCCAAATAGGTAGCAACATTTTTGTCTCACAAACAAACTATGCCAAGAATTTATTTGACAAGTTTAGAATGAAAGATTGCAAAATCTTGTCTACACCTATGGAGAAAGGGCTTAAACTTTCAGCCAAGACCGACTCTAAGGCAATGATTGAGTCAGTCTACAAGAAACTAGTGGGTAGTTTGATATATCTTACAACCAATAGACTTGATTTGAGTTATGTTGTGAGCTTCATTTCCAGATTCACGATAGAACCAAAACTAGAGCATCGGAATGTAGCAAAGCAAGTGTTGAGATAAGTGAAAGGGACACTTGACTTTGGCATTCTATACATCAGAAGCAAAGATCCTAGGTTGTGTGGATATACAAATTCCAATTGGACAAGTTGCACGAATGACAGAATATCAATCTATGCCTTGGTGTGAGCACTAAAATTTACTATGTTAAAATTTTTGGTCTTTGTCCAAGTTTCAAGATTTAATAGTGCATTTGTCAGTTTATCTAAAAGGGGCACTCCTAGAAGTTTAGATATTTGGTAGCGTTTTCACCAAATCTCCAAGGAGTAGGGCTTCCAAATGTGCAGAGTTCTAGTTTATTAGTGCTCTCAGGATTATACAATGGTTTTTATTTGGGTGTTGACCACTGAGCTTAACCTCCAAGTCATCACTGGTCTCAAATGTTAAACAAAGCTCCCAAGTACTATCAAAGTTTCCAAGGAGACTGCCCAAGGAGTGCCCAAGTTTGAGGCATGTTCATATAAAAATCAAAACATCAATAATCGCTAAGGGACACCATATCATGCCTTGGCTCATAAAATGAGTAGTGTTAAATGCACCATGAGCATCAAGTGTCAAGCCCAAGCAGTTTCCAAGATCAAGAGTTAAGTATGCACAAGTGTAATAAAGGGAAAACATCTAGATGTTTGTTCCAAGAATGCCCACGGGGAAGGATTTGCTGTTGAGAGTACATCATTACCAATTTATAGAGAGAATGTCTACAATTGTGAATATGATCATAAACAAAGGAAGAAAATGTAGTCATCCGAGTTTCTCATTCCCTTGTCCTTCTTCCATAGGTATTAGCATTGGTTTGTAGATCTTCTATATCTATGTTGTTGCTAGATACTACTTATCTTTGTTTTTGATAGCGTTGTGGGTGTAAGGGGGATTAAATCCTATGGGCGTTTATCTTTTAGGATTAGTTCATGCTCATTGGTATTAGATGGCTTATTGGAAGAATAGAAGGTTCCATAATTACAAGTTGATCATAGATCTTCCTTTTAATAAATGGAGACGTGGCGATAAAAGTTTGTGATGAGGTCTAAAGGTAATTACAGATTGGTTCTTAATTTCAGACATGAAGTTGACTAGTATGGATAAGCGATGTATTTTGCCTATATGAATAGTGCTAGTAAGTCAAAGGCATCTCCTTCCACATTTGCACTCAAGCTTAGTGATAAATCCATAGTTGAAGAATTCTAGATAGTTGTATAAGAACACGAAGGAAAATTACCAACTGATTTGAAGACCTCGAAAATATCTCAAGGCTTCTCAAGATTGAAATTATATAATGTTCACTTTGATTTAAGTCCATCCATACATACTTGATCTGGAGTACAAGCATCTCAATAATGGCCTAATATTTGTGATCCTATATCTCATGGATTGACTATCCTTCTAGATTTGCACACAAAATACTATCAGATGCCATGCCTTCTATAACTCTAGCCACTGCTATTGAGCGTAGGACTACTTCTCAAACAATGCATTGTTTTTTGTGAATTTCAGAACTTGCCATATAAGGTTATAAATTCTCATCTAGTTTCTCCTATGTTGATCATGATGGTGAAGGATGTCGGGTCTTTAGTATTCTAGATGTTGAAAGGGTTGCTAGAAAATTCAACAATTCTGTACATGACAATGGCTAGTTTATTTATGTGTTTTAAGGGTCATGAATTGGTTTGATTCACATCAAGCATGATATTCATATTAGAAGGAAGCAGGGGTTAGAGAGCATAGAGGTTTTATTGGGTCAATTTTCAAGCTATTTTGTATGGACATGTTGCTTTAATAAAGTAACATATTCATGCTTAGAGATTTATTCTTTTGTGGTCAGACTATGTACTCCATTTTTTATTTGTTGCTTCAAATATCATATACAAAATCTACTTTGCAATGCATTGGATGGTTCACATTTCAATACGAATAGAAAGAGTTTCTTTTGTATTACGTGTGATTGGTGAATTGTATTTGATATTTCATGTATTGATTTCAAAACATTGTTTTGGAATTAACTTTTTGTTTGTGAATGTGTAAGTTCATTGCTTGTGACTTTATATTTTTATATTTATCTCTTAATTCCTCTTTACATTCGTGATATTGATAAATCCACAAGAAGCGTGCCTTTGAAACAATGGAATGTTATTTGTTGATTGTTTAAATGCTTGATTTGACCTTAGACCTTAATCTTGTTTGGCCTACCTATCAAATATTAATCATCTTCTAAATTGAGGTGCATTAGCTTTGTACCTTAGCAGCCAGATGCAAACTTTAGGGATAACATATTTTGGCATTGATGTTGGGGGACACAAGAATGAAAACATTATTCCCTGGGTGTACAACAATGATTACATCTAGTTCTTGATGGTGAACAAGGACCGATGATAGAGGTGACTGCGAAATCATTCACCTGGTGAATCCATGGTTAAAGAATCCATAGGCGACTCGATTGGTTCATAATGTCAAAAGCAATGGTTTCCATTTTTGCTTGTAGGTTTGCTCCATTTGACTTCTCTGTTGTTCGTGTTTTTCCAAATGTTGTTCGTACTATAGATTAGTGGGGAGAATGTCTCCCTAGATTGAAAGAGAGTAAAGATGACTATCCAACATAACCTTTGCTTAAGTTTCATGAACTTGTGCATCAATGTGGTATTGTGCATTAAGATGTGTTGATGAAGGTGTTCATATACTCATTAGAAGGGGATGCTCGTGAATGGTATAGGTATTTACTCCTCACATTTATTTGTTACTGGAGTTTCATGCAGCTTTCTATGATGATTGTAAGAGGTATTTTCTGTCGCGTCTCTCTTGGAAAGTTGCTGAGGAATTTGAAGCATACATTCTGCATTCAGTAATTTGTTCTTCCAATAGTAAAGATGAAAAACAATGTATTGTTAAGGTAATGGAATAAGAATCAATTCTATATGAATCATTTTCCATTTCTTTCATCCAACAGGAAACTTTTTATGATGATTCACATTGTGAAGAAATTGATGAAGACATGCAAATTCCTTTTAAAATTTCAAATCAAGAGTCATTTACATTGCACCTAAATTCAATAATTTTCTAAACCATTATTTCATGAAGAAGTGAATATTCAACAATTTGACTAAGAGTTACATTATGATCTACCTGTTTTTGATGAATATGTTGATCCCAATTCTATTGAAACAATCATTGAGATTCCTATTGTAAAATGCGTTGATGATAGCAAGGTTGTAGATACATTATCATATGTTTCTAATAGTTATTTCTATGATGAAACTACTGTTCCACATTTAATTTAAGAGCAGACTATTTTTGACAAGTATGAGCATG
Source organism: Pseudotsuga menziesii (assembly GCA_001517045.1). NCBI lineage: Eukaryota > Viridiplantae > Streptophyta > Pinopsida > Pinales > Pinaceae > Pseudotsuga > Pseudotsuga menziesii. The sequence goes on from LPNX010433696.1 coordinate 64,099, forward strand.
ATCCAGAGGAGCATATTTCTATATCAAAATGCATAGAATTTTGCAGCAATGAACCTGTTTATGACCGTTATGAAGCTGATTGTTTGGAAGAAAGTGAAGGAAATAAGGAGGATTTACAAGAGCAGTTGATTATGTATTCTTCATCAATTGTTGAATATCATATTCAATAGATCATTAAGCCTGTATGCCAACATCCTTGAGCAAGAACTAGAAGAAATCAATAGTGAAGAAAACGAGTCTATTATCCATTTATTTCGAACAACAAGAAGATTTCCTTCAAATTCCAGAAAGTCCACATGAGGAAGTGTTAGGATTATTAATCCTCCCTTGTCCAATTTGGTCATATGTCTAAATCAGGAGTCTTGTCTAAATCGAGAGTCCTTCTAGTTTAGTCACTAGCACCATTGGGTGGTCCACTTGGCCTAATTGGGGCACATGTTCCAGTTACTAAAGTGTGGGGAACACTAATTGAGGCCTACTGCCACTAATTTCACTATGCATGCATCAGGTTAGGAGCCTCCTAGATCAATCCTTACAAATTCGGAGCCACTGGGAGTGTCGATACCAACCAAGGTCAGTTGATTTGAGTTGGTGACTAGTCAAGCTCAGTTAGGAGTCAGTTACATTCAGTTATAATCCCTTACATTTAGTTCTACTCAGTTAGCGCTAGGATTGCATGGATGCATGCAGGTGAGGCGCATTTACTCACCTACCTTGGTCAGTTAGACTAGTTAACACTGAATTAGACTCTTGAGTTGTGATTTAGAACTCCGATGAACTCTGATAATGATTTAGACAAGGTTAGTTAACCATTCAGTTAAGTAGAGTCTAATCAATTCAAATTTCCTCACATGGATTCAAATTGTATGTGGCTATTTAGCCATTGTACTTCATTGTAATTATTATCTAATTACTCTTTGATTAATGAAATCATTCATAGTTGCAAGCCATTTTTGCACTGTTTCATTCTTCAATTGCTGAGTAAATTGTGTGATCTATCTTGTGAATTGTGTGTTGGTCCACAGATCTATGTCTCAATTTAATATGGTATCAAAACCTCGGCAGGACAAGGCACTTCTCCTACTATAGATCCATACTTGGATCCAAAAAACAAATTGAGCAAATTTGCTCATTCAAGTACTGTACCAGAAGCGAAGAATTTACCACTTAATATCCCAAGTAAGGGAATTGTTGATCAAGCTTGCTTGATCAATTATGTCGGGTGTGATGAAAATTCCAAAAGTGCAGACTTTTGACCTTATTTTGTTTGTTTGATTGTGTGATTTACAGGTTTATCAATCTCCTTCACTACATTCGCTACAAGCAGCTCAGTCTCCTTCACTGCATTTGCTACAGCAACTCAGTCCTCTTCTTTGCATTCTAAATGGATCCTCCAATGGATCTTCTCACTCCTTTCAACTACCACCAATGGAAGGAGGACATGGAGATGCTTCTATGCTCCAAAATAATCTTCAGGCTCACAATGGAGACAGAAGAAGAGCCAATTCATTATGTTGACAAAGACAAGTACTGGAATAGGCTTGATGAAGCCTACGGATGCTTGTGCCTCTCAATCTCTCGAGACCTTCTCTTCCACATCAATGGATTGAAGACTCCCAAGGAGGTTTGGGATAAGCTTGATTCCTTATTTGACAAGAAGGATGATCTAGGGATCTATCAGCTCGAGAATGAGCTGATCTCTCTCCATCTAGCCAATTTCAAAACACTAAATTACTTCTTCACAAAATTCAAGCAACTAGTGTTCCAATTGAAGCTGTGCAAGGTTGAGAAGGAGGATGATCAACTCATCCTTGCCATTCTCTCCAAACTTTGTGCAGACTATGTAGTCTTTGTATCAACATTTCATTCTGTAAATCTCTCTACTCCAAACTAGAAGATTCCTACTCTTAACTCTTTCATTGAATCTCTCACTCAGGAGCATGACAAGTTGATCCAAATGGGGATCATTCGATCTTCCAGAGGTCAAGCACTTGTTGCAGGAGTACCTAAGGTAGCGAATGATAAAGGGAAGCAAAAGTATGAGTCTTCTATAGAGAAAGAGCAGTCAAAAGAGCCTTCGGGTTCGAAGAGAAGCAAGAAGAATGGAAAAGGAAAGACACTCTGTTCTTACTATGGAAGGTGCTTTCATCCAGAAAGCAACTGTATGAGAAGACAAATTGATGAAATTCCTCTTCTTCTGAATAAACATAATATTATTGTACCTGCTAGTACAAGGAAGGCTGACCATAGAGAAGAAATTGAAGAACCAAGGAAGGTTGGTATTGGCACTCCCAGTGACTCCTAATTTGTAGGGATTGATCTAGGAGGCTCATAAACTGATGCATGCAACATGTGGAGAGGTCTAAAGGTAACTAAAGATTGGTTCTTAATACCAGACATGAAGTTGACTAGAATGGATAAGCAAGGTATTTTTACTATATGAATAGTGCTAGTAAATCGAAGGCATCTCCTTCCACATTTGCGCTCAAGATTAGTGATATCTCCATAGTTGAAGAATTACAGAGAGTTGTATAAGCACATGGATGTTTCTCAAGATTGAAATTATATAATGTTAAGTTTGATTTAAGTCCATCCATACATGCTTGATCCAGAGTACAAGCATCTCAATAATGGCCCGAGATTTTGTGATTGTATTGTCTTATGGATTGACAATCCTTTTAGCTTTGCAAATAAAATAATATTCGATGCCATGCCTTCTATAGCTCTAGCTACTGCTATTGAGCGTAGGACTACTCAAACAATGCATGTTTTTTGATGAATTTCAGGAATTTCCAGATAATGTTATATTTATGCTTATTTAGTTTCACCTATGCTAATCGGGATGGTGAATGACATCGGGTCTTTCGTGTTCTGGATGTTCAAAGGGTTGCTAGAAAAATCAACATTTCAGTACACGCCAATGGCTAGTTTATTTCTGTGTTTTGGGGGTCATGAAATGGTCCAATTCACATCAAGGGATGTTCCTCTTAGAAGGAATCTGGGGTTAGAGAGCATGAAGGTTTTGTTGGGTCGAGTTTCAAGCTCAAGCTATTTTGTATGGACATGCTGCTTTGATCCAGTAACATATTCATGATTAGAGATCTATTCTTTTGTGGTCAGAATGTGTACTTCTTCATTTCTTATGTGTTGCTTCAAATATCAGATACATAATCTACTTTGCAATGCATTGGATGTTTCACTTATTTCAGATCGAATAGCAAGAGTTTCTTGTGTATTTCTTGTGATTAGTGAACTATGTTTGATATTTGATATATTGATTTCATAACACTATTTTGGAATTAACCTTATGATTTTGAATGTGTAAGTTCACTGCTTGTGACCTTATATGTTTAAATTTATCTCTTAATTCCTCTTTCCATTCGTGATATTAATAAATACATAAGAAATGTGCTTTTTAAGCAACAAAATGTCACTTGTTGATTATTTTAATGCTTTATTTGGCCCCAGACCTTGAACCTTGTTTTTCTTTTTTTATCAAACCTTATTCATATTATAAACTAAGGTGGCCTAGATTTGTACCTTAGCAATCAGGTGCATACTTTAGGGATAACACTTGGCATAGGCGCAATCACATGGAGTAGCATGTTCATCAATAGAAGTAGAATTGCAAAGAGCAATGAAAGGAGAATGTGAGGCAATTTGGATAAGGATGATGCTTTCAAATATGAAGACGCAATAGAAAGAACCAACATCCTTACTTTGCGACAATTGAGGGGTGCTAAAACTAGCCAAGAATCTAGTCTTCATTGAGCGTGCCAAGCATGTTGAGATATAGACACTTAACCCGTCAGCTTCTAGAGGATGGAACTGTTAAGTTGTAGTACTGTCCCACAGAGGCCAAACTATAGACATTTTCACCAAGCCATTGGGTCTTGAAAAATATGTAAAATTTTGAGAGAAACTTGGTGTAGTGACAATTAAGGGAGGGTGTTAAAGTGAAATTTACTTTATCTAATGGTCAAGTAAATATCACAATTGGGAATTAATAAAGTCACTTTATGACTTTAGTTTAATTTTAGGTTTTTATGCTTAAGTTGCTTTATTTGCTTTTATCGATCTATCCCATATTCATAAAGTGGATTAACTCAACCTCATTGTAACCTGCGTAAGAAATATTTTTCTTTCTCATTATAACACAATACAATATAAATTTTGATAGCTCTTTCAGTCTATTTCTGTGTCTCTTTATGTGCTTGATTTCTGTGATAAGATGCAATGCATGTTATACCCACAAACGTGTAGATAAATTTGAAGAAACACAATTCTTGATACTGTTATGTCATATGAACATGTTTTAAAGGTCAAAGAATGGTTACAACAAGAAAATTTAATGTACAAGATAAAAGTGAAGGTTGTAAGTTAGGATATGTATGAATCCTTATGCATACAAGTAGAATTTATGTTCCTATTTCTCGTGAATTAATGAAATTTTTATTAAATGAAATGCATAATGTTCCATATGTTGGACATCCACGGTATTGAGAGGCAATATAAATAGTAAGAAAGTGGTATTTTCAACCAAGAATGAAGAAAGACATTATAAATTTTATAGCTAGGTGTATGGAATGTCAAAGGGTAAGGGTTGAGCACAAACATTCAACATGATTTCTACAACCATTGCCAATACCATAGTGGAAATTGAAAATGACAACAATAAATGTTATGATCAAGTTGCCTAATACATCAAAGTAATATGATTACATCATCGTAGTGGTTGACAAACATTGTCCACTCTATTCCAATCAATTCAATTCACAAGGCAATTAATATAGTATAAATTAACATGAAAATGTTTGTTAGTTTGCATGGGATACCTAAGACAATTGTCTTAGATATAGATCCAAAATTTACCTCAATCTTTTGGAAAGGGCTATTCAAAGGATTTGGAGAAAATCTAAACTTAAGTACCACATATCACCCATATATAGATGAATAAACAAAGAGAATTAATCAAGTGATTGAAGATATGCTAAGAATGTAGTGATGGACGATCCATATAAATGGGAGGAATGTTTATATTTAGTGGAATTTGCATATAATAATGGATATCATATTTCTTTGAAAATGAGTCCATAGTAAGCTTTCTATGATAGAAAGTGTAATGCTCCAATTAGTTGGGACAATATAGCAGACATGGTAGTAATTTGGATAGAGTTGTTTAAAAAATCAAAGACTAGTTGGTTAAAACCAAGAAAAATTTGGAAACAACACAAGACATATAGAATAATTATGCAAAGAATGGTAGAATACCAAGAGAGTTCAAATTTGGGGAGCATGTGTACTTGAAAGTTAGGTAAAAGAAGAGCTCCTTGAAATTGGGAAGTCCTAAGCCGACAACTAGTTATTGCAAGTTGTTTGAGATTTTATCCAGGATAGAGTCTATTACATATGAACTTGCATTGTTTGCTTGCATAAAATATCATAACATGTTTCATGTATCATTGTTGAAAACGTATGTACTTGATTTTAACCATGTTATTGATTAAACTTTGATTTAGGTGTAACTTGAAGGAGATATGCAAGTACAACTAGTATGCATCATAGACAAGAAGGTCACATTGTTCAAGAACAAATAAATAGGGTAGGTAACTGTCAAACAAACCCAACACAAACTTGAGGAAGTAGTGCAGGAAATGGAGGATGCTATGTGGGAGGCATTTCCACATCTATTTTTAAATTTTGATGTAATTTTTTTGTATATAGTGATGATATGTATTGAGGACAATGTAAATTTTAAGAGGGAGGGGAATGTAATACCTCATTTTGTCCTCATAATGTAAATGTGCATGTAATGATCAAGTGACTAGTAGTTGAACATATATGGTCTAGGATGGACAAAGATATTGTAATTATGCACATTGACTTGTAATATAAAAATCACTTACAATTGCAAACAAAGAAGGATGAAAAAGAGATGTGGTGCTATGATTCCACTAGTGGGGGGGTTGAAACGAGGTCAATGGAATAGGACTTTATTCAGTTATTAACCTAAGACCTTAATCCTTGATTATAAACCTTAGTCAATAATATATCTAGAGTCTCTAAACCCATGATTATGAGAGTTGACTCAATCAACCTTGCTTTATATTAACTTAACCTTGGGATTAAAAGGGGAAACATAGGTTCCTCATGAGGGCCATGTGGAGGTTTCTGAACTTGCAAATATAATGTTTGGAATTTGAACTTAGAGCATGATTCTTGCTTGTAGAAATTTTGAGAGGAAGAGGGAAGGACATTTATTTGAATGGGTTGTCCTTTCATACATGTTAATTCAATTGCCATTGGAGATTGGTGATGATGATTATTGATTTTATTTAGAAGAGGAAACCCGCCTTAAAATTGAGAATCCCTATAGTCCCAACAACCCAATAGTGAGATTCCTTTTGGGGGTTAATTTTATGAACCTATGAGGCTGGAATGTGTATTCCTCCAAAAATCATTTTGTTAAACCCCTTCCTAATATAACATTTCAATTTAAAAAACCACTATTTTCACTAGATATCCTAGGTATCCATTTTTTCCATGACATTTTTAATACCCCATTTTATGTTTACTCTTAGTATGGTGACATGATGTAACTCTTATAACCCTTATAAACCTTGCAAGGTAAAATATGAAATCTTAGTTGGAAAAAATATTTCAAAATGGAGAACAAACTCCTAAACACATGTTGGCTTCATACAAAATCATTCAAATCGACTTAACACCACATTCACTCATAAATGTTACCTATTCAAACACCACTCTGACTCCAAACACAACTAGATTCACATCACCTTCAAACACAAATATTACTTATCCCAACAATGATATGCTTCTATAAGGACCTATTTCTATCTAGAGATAAAAATTCATGATAATAACCCTAGAAATAGCGGTTGCATTCATAAGAGTGAAAATAATAGAGAGATCTACTTTACATCATTTAAACAAAGCTAAATTTTTACTAAATATACTAATAATAACAAATAAAAACATGATAATTAATTGGACAAAAAGGAAACCCATACCTGTAAGAACAATATTTACCTACAGATGTACCATTGAATAAATATTCACTCTGAAAAACCATGTGTGGGGGATCTCTCTCCTCCCAACCAATCTCCTAATCATAGACCGAGATCCCCTGAGCCCTTACTCAACATACCCAACCATAAAAGACTCATCACTTGATCTTCCCTTAGCCTGCAAACCCCCATATTCCTCCAATACCTCTAAAAAAATCACGAGGAGGAAGCCTCAAGAGAATAATCCATTCCCCTTCTCCTCCCCCCCCTCAGTTAATTTTTTCTTAGCTCTTCCCAATCGCACGTGTGTCCAAATGAAAAATCCCCATCATAGATAAATAACCCATAATTTACTTATTATTATTATTCTTTAATAATCCTTTATTTAATGATTAAATTGTTTTAATTTGTTGCATTATATACTTATATTCTTATGGATCCCCATGCCGTTATTATGATACTTTTAATCGAGGAATAATAAATTACATAATCTAATACTATTGTGTATGGATAAGATCCACTCGTGTATCCATCACAAACATGTCCCACACCTACACTATAATCCAAGTATACCCCCATAACAAGGCTACCCAAGTCTAGGGTGTATCCTATTTTATTAAGAATAATGCTAAAAGATGTTTTCTTTGTGAAAAGATTCTTTTTTGGATTGGTTAGAATTCATCACATGGTTTTGAAAATATTATATATAACGTAAATTCAGTGGATGAATCATCTTAATAATGGAAATTGGAAAAGTATTTGGCCAGAATTTTTTTGATGGGGACAAGTTCCCAACAAATCGAGACAATTTTCTGGAAAAAAAGACAGAGTTAACGTAGGTTCAACATGAGTTAGGGAGTGATATGTCAAAGCGAAGGTGGGTTTAAGAGTATGTTAACCGTCTTGAATATTTAAATCACATTAAATAACTAGTGTATTCCAGCAGTGAAACCTGCAAGTAGATTCATTTTTAATCCCTATGTATTTAAGAAAATGGTGGTGCAATTATGTGATAGAAGTGGTGGAGAATCCATTGTTGATCACGATTTGATGGGTAATAAACTAAGAAACTTTTTCCAAAAATGGAAGTGGTTGAGCATCAATTTATGATCACCCATCTAGCGGGAGCTAAAAAAAAATTCAGGGAAGAAATTAAACTAATAATATTTTTTGAAACTTAATCAAAGTAGTTGAGCATTGATTCCTGATCACTGATCTGGCAGGAAACTTAAAAAAAATTGTGGAAGAAATTAAACTGAGAATGTTTTTAGAAAATCCCTTTTTGGAGGTGATATTTGGCATGGTCATGAAAGAACCAAAACATGCCAGTGTATTCATCCTTACATTGGGCCATCAAGACGACGCACACCAAAGACAATTCTTGAAAATTCATCCAAGCAAAAATTTGTGTTGAAGATACATCGTCCATGCTAGCAATAAACCATTATATCAAGGCATTGTAATCTCAATAGGAAATAAAAAATGCACTTTCCTGTTACTATTGATCAATAAAAACAAGAAATATGAGTAATAAGAGCATGCACTTACTAATTTTTATAGAGTTTTTTAAATTGTTGCTTCTATGTGTATCCGATTCACGAGATATTCTGAGATGATAGTGATGATAGTAAGAAAAATCATTGGATGATTGGTTGAGAAAGTGTGCATTTTTGTGCTAATAATGAAAAATTGGCTCCCCTGCCAAATCATGGATAAGTAGGATCAAATATTTGCATGTAGCCCATTTGTAAAAGGTGATTCATGGATAAGTATGATATGCCTCATACCAGATTTCATACATGGGGTGTACTTGGATTAGCCCGATGTGCATTTTTATATTGGACATGAAAAATTGGGAAACCCTATCAACTACTAATCTGATAGTATTGGATTTTATTGTAGATGGAACATTTTACAGAAGGAGTACAAGTAGATGTAGAACCATAAACTCAATTTCTCGAACCTATTAATTTCCTTGGTTGAAGATACAGTTGAAAACTCTGTTCATTGTTTTTATTTCCTTGCAATAAAAATTTGAGGAATGATAGTAAATAATTTCCATGAAAATTTATTTTATATCTCAATTCTAAATTTAACAGTGATTATATAAAATGTTTGGTTTAGTCTCTAAATCTCTGGAAATGATGTTTTAATTTATGGAAATGGTGTTTTAAGTCATCCACCTGTAAGCTTATGCTTTTAGAATTTTTTTATCCCTCACATGTGAGAAATGGTGGGAATTTTCCTAAGGCTACTTAAGCCCTTTTTTTCAGTACTTAACCGATTTTTCCAATGATGACCATTTTTTTGTCAGGGTGAAAAACAAGTTGAATGACTATTTTGGAAGGAAACCATCTCCTTGACCAGAGATCGTTTGAAAAGAAATGAGTCAACGATTAAGTGAATAAACCATCCACTTACAAACTGGTGCTCTTATATTTTTTTTATCCCTCACAGGTGAGAAATGGAGGGAATTTTTTCAAGGCCATTTAAGCAAGTTTTAGGTGCAAAACATGTTGAATGTTTTTTTGGTAGGCCAATATTTTCTTGACCATAGACTTTTAAAAAAAAATGAGCCAATGGCTAAGTGCATAAATAATCCACCTACAAGATGATGCTTTCGTGAAATTGTATCCTTTACACGTGATAAATGGTGGGCATTTTCGCAAGGCTACTTATTCCCTTTTTTTCAACACTTCACCAATTTCACCATTGGGAAGCATTTTTTTGTTAGTGTGTAAAACATGATGAATGGGTGATTTGGAAGAAAAATATCTCCTTGATCAGAGACTTGTTTTCAAATATGAGTCAATGGACAAGTGAATAAACCATCCACCTACAAATTGATGCTCTCATAATTTTTTTATCCCTCACAAGTTAGAAATGGAGGGCACTTTCCTAAGGCCATTAGGGCCAGTTTTAGGTGCAAAACAGACTAAGTGACTATTATGGAAAGCCAGTATTTTCTTGACCATAGACCTTTTTTTTAAAAAGGATCCAATGGTAAAGTGTATATATCATCCACCTACATGCTGTTGCTTTCATAAATCTTTTATCCCTCATAGGTGATAAATGGTGGGCATTTTCAATATTTAACCAGTTTTGCTAATGTCGAGCATTTTTCTGTTAGGATGCAAAACATGATGAATGATTGTTTTGGAAGGAAAATATCTCCTTGACCAGAGACTTGTTTTAAAAAATTAGTCGATTGACAAGTGAATAAATCATCCACCTACAAATAGGCGCTCTCAATTTTTTTCATCCCTCAGAGGTGGGAAATTGCTGGCATTTTCCTGAGGCCATTTAGGCCACTTTTAGGTGCAAAACATGCTGAGTGGATATTTTGGGAGGCCAATATTTACTTGACCATAGGATTTAAAAAGAAAATTGATCTAAAGGTCAATTTTATAAATCATCCACCTGCAAGTTGATGTTTTCATAAAAAATTTATCCCTCAAAGTTGAGAAATGGTGGGCATTTTCCCAAGGCTACTTAATCCATTTTTCAATACTTAACCAATTTTTCCACGGCGAGCATTTCCTGTCAGGGTGCAAAACATGTTGAATGGTTGTTTTGGAAGCCAAATTTCTCGTTGACCAGAGACTTGTTTTAAAAAATTGGTCAATTGTCAAGTGGATAAATCATCTACCTACAAACAAATGCTCTCAGAATTTTTTTATCCCTCACTAGTGAGAAATGGGGGGAATTTTCCTAAATCTGTTTAGGCTAGTTTTAGGTGAAAATAGGTTGCGTGGTTGTTTTGGAAATCCAATATTTTATTGACAAGAGACTTTTTTCTAAAACTGAAACTATATTCAGATGCATTAGTCATCCACCTACATGATGGTGCTTTCAAAATAACTATATGTATCTCTATGAGGAAATGGCGGTCATTTTACCCAAGGCCACTTAGGCCACAAGCGAATGTGTGCATTTCATTAAGGCACTCAACACTGATTTTTACCAGGACAAGTGGTTATTTTGGAAACATAAATTTGAATTATTGTTGCACAACATATGTTTTTATGTCTGAAATTACAAGTATGAAGCTTAACTTACCGTTTTTATACATAAACACACACTCTATAATTAGGATATATTTCATATATTATAGGCACATTTACGCTATATTTCATATTTTTTTAATTAGAGAAATTCAATTTGACATCTAATGCCAATATTTATTGTTTTTGTTTATTTTGTAGAGTAACTCATTAATGGATCTTTCAAATGAGCCATCACAACAAAATATCCCTCGAAAAAGAGGATGACTTAAGGGTTTAGATTACTCAAATCTCCAACTTTGGAACCACGAGACATTGTCCTTCAACTCACTTGTGCTAGAGGTAAAAAGACTACTCAATGTGTTGCTCATGGACATTGTCGATGATTTGGAGATCAAAACTCCATACCATAGAATGTGTTCAGAAGTTTCCCTCAAACAACAAGTAATCATCCAACCATTGTTCAAACTCATTGTCCTCGATGTAAGCAACCTTTAAAAAACAACAATTTTGCTGGACAACAAAGGCAACCTTTGTCTCCAATTGTAGCTGAAGGGAATGTTAATGTACAAAATGGAAATTTTTATGACAAAATGAACTCTATTTCAGAGAATGTGAGGGTCCCAAATTTCCCTCAACGAACAATTTTTTTCTTGCTACCACTATAATGAACTCTATTTCGAGAATATGAGGGTCCCAAATTTCTCTCAGAGAACAAATTTTACTCCTACGACCACTACAATGATATCTATTTAAGAGAATGTGCATGTCCCAAATTTCCCTCGGAGAACAATTTTTATTCCTTTTTACACTACATTGAACTCTGTTTCAGAGAACGTAAGGATCCCAAATTTCTCTCAAAGAACATATTTTTTTCCTATTGCCACTACAATGAGCTCTGTTTTAGAGAATGTGCATGTACCAAATTTTCCTCAGAGAATTTTTTTATTCCTATTGCCACTACAATGAACTTTGTTTCAGATAATGTGTGGGTCCCAAATTTCTCTCAAAGAACAGATTTTATTCCTTCTGCCACTACAATGAGCTTTGTGTCAGAGAATGTGCATGTCCCAAATTTCCCTCAAATAACAATTTTTAACCATGTTTCCATTACAATGAACTCTGATTTGCAAAATAAAAATCTGTACCAAATAATGAACCCGGTTTTGCAGAATGAGGCCCTAGTTTTCCCTCAACAATCAGTGATTAATGCTACTGTTGTCACAAATCACTCTGATCAAAGTGAAGGTTGTGTTGCTCAACAACCTAGGGAGTCTTTGACTGCATTTAATCATGAAGGGAATCAAAGTGTAGAACCCAATGGGAACAATTCGAACACGGATCTCTTAGGAACTTGGATGTAACTAGAAGACATGAAACAATTGAAATAATTTCATTTCACAAACAAATGGATATAAATACAACTACAGAACATCAAAGTTCTACAATTCTTCAAGTTGTAACAGAAATGTCAAAAGGTTTTTCAACAAATCAAACTACACATGCTAAGAGAAGGTCACTAGGAAATTGATTAAGGACATCCTTATTGCCTCTTAAGAAGCGACCAGGATGGTATAACCATAAACTAAATGAGGGGAAGATGAAATTTTAAGAAATTGGGAGATGGTTTTATGGAAAATCACTTCAAGATGAAGATGAAAATGACATTATTGCTGGAATTGGGTATTTCAAGTGGAAAAACTATAATGAAGAATCTAAAATTGACGATTTTCTTGAGCATCTAGATGGAATGCTTGATAAACTTCAATAAATTGTTGTGGTAAAGATTCGTAAGGATTGTATGCCAAGGAACATGGATTTAGTATTTATCGAATCAAGCATGAATCATAATTCTTTGCAATGTCTGAAGAGAATTGATGCTCATGGTGTACTAAAGGGGCCCTAATCCAACATCAATTTGTATGGAAATGAAAAAGTGGAGCAAATAAGCCAAGGATATTGATATGAGTTGGGAAAGAACTGCTGGTTTCACATTTGGAGTTAGGGTCAAGCAAGTAAAGTCATGTGATTCATTTATGGTTGAATCATATGAAAAAAGGTCTAGAACTCTAGTCAATGAAGTTTCTTTCAAACTTGGTATTGTTTCTCGCGTACATTATGATCGAGGTGGGAAGGTATGTGATATATTATTTGAGTTACTAGAGACAATTTCTTGATGTCTTGTGTAATCCTTGGAAAGTGGGATCGAAAAGAAGAATATATACAGGTTTTAGCACCTGTTGTTGATCTTGAAAATGAGGACTTAATGAAACAAATAAATAAGATTTCACAAGATGGCATCAAAATGGTAGACGGGAGGGTTGTGAAAATTAATTTGTTTGAGTATCATGATCTAGTGTCCATATGTAGCTTAGTATGCAATAATACGATTTCTCCAATTGGAAATAATTTTTGTCCTTGGTGCACATGCCATAAAAAAGCGATACACGTCATTACTGGTGAAATCAAAATTGAAGGGGGGGATACTATCCGTAGTGTTTTTGAATGTTATGCAATGTCAACAGAATTGCTCCTTGTAAGGTATGCAAATTTATTACAAGTTTTGAATTTTTTGTTTATATCTTGCCATTACTTTCTTAATCTAACTATGTTCTTGAACGTTAGGAATTGAATCCTGCTTTGAAACCAAGCAAAGGATGGGGAGAAAAGTTAGATCAGAATATTATAAGCATTCAACCAAACTTATATGGCAGAAAGATGACTATTCTTAAGAACTATCCTATTAATAGAAGCAATGATGAAAATGTGCACACTTTCATGATTAGCTCTTAACTATAAATTAAGTTTATTAGTACTTCACTAATTCCTTCCTACTAAAACAAGTAGTTCCAATTACAGATGATTCCTAGCTCAATGTCCAATCTTGTATATTGTTCTCCCCGTGATGGGATCAGAACAATTTTGAAGACCTTTCATGAAATTCAAAGAATTGCACAAGATTATGACAAGGTTAATCCCACTAGAGACATGTAGAAAACAAAATTCGTTCAAATTTGGGAGGAGATGGAGAAAATTGGTGTTCCATGTAAATCAGGAGAACCATACCATCATAAAATCCAACAGTACAATGATCTTAACTATGGGAAATCAGATGGATCAACATCATACAAGATCATCATTCGACATGAGGGAATTTTAAAGGTTTAATAATTATGTTAACACACCATATTTTTTTTATCTGGACATTGACTAATAATAAATGATGATGTTATTATGTTTTGACTATTGATGAATGGATCTCAGTGTTATTTACTTTGAACATAAAACTTAGTATTTATTCATATGTATTGAAACTTGTGTATTGTTTCTAGGTTATTAAAGGCCTACCAGATGAAGAGAAGAATAAAAAGTTGGCGATGACGTGCAAGTGTCACTAAAGAATTCCACATGTTGAAACTGCAAGGGTGTAGAGGGGATGTTGTATATGCATTTTAGAAAAGGTATGTTGGTTTTATCGTATTATCTATATTGAATGGTAGTATAATTTCATTCATGATAAAAAAAATTGGGCCACTTTCATTGCAATATTGGCTTCCTTGCAAGTGAGTTTCTTTGATTATGTTCTTGTTGTTTAGGATATGAGATTGTTCCTTATATGCATGTCCAAGGGGCTCATACTCTTGAGATGATACAATCTATTCATCCTTATACATTGGGACGGTTAAGGAATGGAGTAATGGAGCATAAGCTTAGAGAAATGAAAATTTTGAATAACAACCAAGGAGGAGGAAGATGAGTTCATAGGGAGAATAGAAGCATGTTTGAACATGATAGAATGTGTCTTGTAAATGATATGAGAGCACAATTTTTCAAGCTTGTTATGAGATCAGGAGGTATTTTTCAAAATCTTAGACAAAGAATATTTTTGCCTTCAAATATTAGAAGTCAACATTGTGTTGAATATGACAAGTCAATAAATCAATTGAATAAGGAAACTACAACAAAATTGACATAAATTTTCCCTGATGTCACTTGTCAACAAATGGAACAACTATTTAACTCATGTGAAAAACATTCTAAGAAATCATTGATTGCACCACCAAGTAAGTTTGTCCTAATTTGAAATGTTATCTCATTCGATTTCCATTTTATAGTGTGAGGAGTCATAATGTGTGTGTTTAAATATTAATGTCCTCCCAGTTCAATAACTATCTTTCGAGAAAAAAACCAATTGGTGAATATGGCGAAGAGGCTTATCGAGAATCACATCGCTTTGGAAAGCACAAGGCAAAAATGGTGTTAAAAAAAAACTTGTTTTTCCCTCCAATAATGAGTATTATATTCATTCAATTCATTACATATCATCATGTATTTATCATTCTAGTTGATTTGTGGTTGAAGGTGCAACTTTTGCTTGAACTCAAACTTTTTCCACCTCACTGATCTCAAGAAATGAGCCATAATGGAGTGATCAAACAAAAAAAATGCAAGGGGAATTTGATTATGATACCCTAATGATGATGGAAGACAATAACATTAAAAAATTTCATGTTTCGTCCTCAACAACATAGGCATTGGAGACCATTCAAATGCAAGAATTAAATGGAGCAACTATTATTGATATTTTATTGATGGAATCTATGATTCACAATAGAAGGTGTGCTTCATCCTCGATAAATGGGGCAGAGCAAAGTGATGAAAAACAAGATATTCAAGGGAAAACTCTTGGCATCCAAGTGATGGAAGCTAACAATCATATTAAAACTGGTGTTGTTAAAGAAAGTAAGAGACAAGCAAAGACGAGAAAATTCCAAAATTGTCAGTAAGCAACATTGTATGCAAAGTGGTGAAGAACATAACATTTGTAATGATATGGAATTATTATGGTATTAATCTATTAAGAGACCTATTTTGATGATATTTTAGAGGTTAGATATATTTTGAAGATTGCTTGATATATTTTCGAAAAGGTCTAATACGGAATGCACCTATAACCATTGTATTTACCTTTCTCTCTGGAAATAAAAACTTGGAGTTTTCTGAGAAAAAAACATTTACAAATATTTCGTCATAAATTCATTCTATTGTGGTGGGTTCTGTTACATGTGCAGCTATACTTTTTTTTACCCCAAAAAAGAACAATACAATTATTATTTCATAGAAATGAAATTAAGTACAAATATCGATTGCTACTACCTAAATACACCAGGTCATTATAGATAATATATGAAAAAGGATATTAAAAGTATTTGGACAATTGCAAATTCTATACAAATTCCCTGAGTGTATAAGCAATGGAATATATTCTCTATCACTCAGTAATGTACAACAAGAGAAAAAGAAAGACAACTAAAAATGAACTAGAATTTAGAAAACTCCATCATGCAAAAAATGTGTTTTCATTGTCTGCGGATAAATGCATATATATACAATGATTTATACATGTCTAGTTTCTAAGATGGATGCAATCCCTCCTCTTGAGCAGCAGACAAATCTGTATGGTATCTCTTTCCTTTTGTAGAATGCTCTGATTCTCTAGAAGCCGTAGGATGTATGTTTTGTATATTGTTTTCAAGCTCTTTAAATTTTCGTGTACCTTTTTTTTTAAATTTGCAAGCAAGACACTATTTTATTCCATTAGCCTCTTCAACTTGTCCACATTGTTCTTATACTTCTTTGATTTTTCTTTTTCCTTACCTTCCAATTCTTGTGTTTTATGGTTAGACTGATTGGTAACTTCAACCAATTCAGCTTTCAGTTTCTTAATTTCTTTCTCCTACTCTTCTTCCCTCAACTTTGTCTCATTGAAAATGATAGGAATTTCCATAGTTACAGCAGTTGGACCCTGTAATTCCATCTGCAAATCAACAATTGTGGATTTAAGTGTTTGAATTTCCATATCACGTCCCAAATGTTGAAATTTTTGGCCCTCCAAGAGTTTGATTCTAGATCTTTTATGTTTGCATCTTTTTCATCCATCTTCACTTTCATTTCTTTATATAATTATGATGAATCAAACAAATCTCCTAGAGCAAGGCTCGTTGTGAAGCATTCATGTAACGTCTTCTCTCGCTCTTCTAAGGACATTGTAACTGTAGCAGTTCTTTTTCACCCTTACCTTTGTCTCCTAAATTGTGTACCCTTACCCTTGTGTCTTTTGGTACCCTTACCTTCATCCTCACCACCTTCAGTACTGTAAATATTTTTCTTCTCCTTTGTTTTTTAAGTTCGAGTGTTTTAGAGATCCTTTCTAACCTTTTTCTTAACTTATCATCTTGCTTAGAAATGCTTTTTCTCAAACTGGAAATTAATGATTCTAATTCTCCAACTTTTTGTTCATGGATTTCCTCCCACTCTTTCATCTTCAACCGGTATTCTTCTATTAAGTCTTCCTTTTTATTTCAATTTCTTCTCCTTTTTCTGTACAGGACCCATTTCTATCTTTAATGGTGGTATATTGAAAATATGTGGTCTTTTTTCTACTCTTCTCAAAGTTCATTCTGTTCAAATTTTTCTTTTTCCAAAGACTTTGTAAACATAACCCTCATTGTCTCAACTTCCTTTCTAGTTTCATCATTGATTCTGTCAAACTCTTTGTATAATTATGCATACATTTCTTCTTTTGATTTTATAATTATGTTTTCTTTGAATTGATTATCCACAATTGTCTTTTGCAACCCTGTTATCCGTTTGATGCATTCTTTAATATAATATCTTTTATCAGGAACTCTTCAAATAAATTGCGTGTATAGGAAGATTGTTCCTTGAAATGCTTCATTTTATCATACAGGTTGAACACAAATCTACTATCAAAATTATATGATTGATTGTCTAAATGCATAGTGGAAGCCATTGAATAAAAGTTGAAAAAACAATCATACTCAATTACCAACTGTTTTCGAAGAATTCTATCAAGAACCTCTTGAGGAATGGAAAAGTTAGCAGCAGTTTGTTCCATTTCACTGTCAGTAACCTCCTTATAATGACCTCCATCTACATTTCTATGTAGCTCTTTCAAAGTTGTGGCATCATGAACTATATCAATGGTGAAAAAATCATGAGACTGTATTGGTGATTCCTCATGGTGCTCAGGATATTGTACTAGCAATTCCCCATTCTTCTCCGGAGACTGTACTGGTAATTCTTCATGGTGCTCAAAAGATTTCACTGGAAATCCCTCATTCTGCTCAAGAGACTATCCTGGCAATTCATCATTATTTTACCTTCTATTATATCTCATACAATATGTTTTATGAACATGTGGTTTTGGCCAAGATATCTTTTCATGTTGATGGATATCGCCAATTTTTGTTTCAATAGCATGGGTTCGACATAAATCAATTATTTTTTGAAGTGTGTCTAGGAACTAAATTTAAACTTGTTCAATTGGCTCTCTTGTAGGGAAAAGTGGATTTTATCAACCAATAGATAAGGAAGAGTGGATTCTGTCTTCAACCCAATGTATGAATACCCTCATACATTCACCCGAAATGTCCTGCCTATGATGGTTCAAAATTGTCCCAAGGACAATCTGAATCAACATTTTATATATTCCAGGAGGGCCATCTTGCATTCTTAAACCATTCCTTGGAATAGATAATTTTTGCTCGCAAATTTTGTTGGCTATCTGATTCTTCTCTAGTTTTGGGGTATTCCATGAGCTAAAAATATCACCCCCTTTGCGTGGAATTTTTGTTTCTTGGGAAACCAAATCAAGGTTGAGATATACTCTCTCCTCAACAATTTTCAATTCCACATTCCCAACATCATAATTTAAAATTTCCTCATATATTTCCTCATTATTAAAACTTAACACAAAAATTCAAACACTTCTTCTTTCCTCGAAGCAAAGGATCATTAGCCTGCATGAATTAAAATGGAAGAGAATGTTGCAGAAGAGAGAGGGGAATCTAGCAATAGACTGTTCAATTAATCAAGACAAAATTGCACACACATGGGAAAAAATTGGAATAATATGATTATATTCATGATTCAATAAATAATATGGAATACACTGGTTATACATATAGGGGAATTCGAATGCCTAAGATAGGATTTGAATCTACCAACTTAGACTGACTCCGAAGCTAACTTAGTGTGGGAAAATCACCTTTGGAGCTCACTAATGCAACTTCGGATAACTAACTTAGTCTACAATCAGTTAACTGACGAGGTTAGGTGAGAAAAGGTGCGCACACTCCCTTCAATGATGTAAACTGGCGCTAGGATAACTGATTGTGTTCTAACTAATAATAACTGGACCATAACTGAACATGACTGCTTATAACCTACCAAGGTCCACTGAAGGAGACTGTTGGTCGCACTCAGAGTGGGTTCCTAAATTATAGGGATTGGTCCCTGGGGCTCCTAAACTCATGCAATCATGTGCAGTAAGTGGTAGATATGCCCTACACATGTTCCCCGTGAAATAATGGTGTGATGAATATCTCCTAAGCTAGGCAAAATAAACAAATTGATTATATGGTCAAAGGGAGGATTAATAATAATCCTAACAAATGACCAATTCTTTTCATCTCTCTATGCGTCGGTACACTCCTGGATTTTTTTATTGTGAACCTATCATCTATTGACACCCTTGTTTCAACTGTGGTCACGGAAGAGGATGCCCTCATTTCAATTGTGCCTGTGGTAGAGGACGCCCCTATTTCGAGTGCGACCATGGTTATCTAGTTTCGAAGTAGAATTTATGCACGTAAGCTGTAATTTAGACTCAAACAAATTTTGCACACAAAATGTATTTCAGAAATATAACAAAGGCCTAGTGTAGGAGACTTACAAGTATTTCCAAGTCATAATTCATGACTTCGGCATGAACGTTTCCCTAGGCTGACATCTAACTTTTTATATTTTTTAAGGCCTTGTCCTTGAAGGGAATTTTATAAATGGCTTGTACTTTGAAATTGAGGCATGAGGCATGGGTTTGGTCAACCAACATATACAATATATAGACATACACAGTATATTTTTTTTAAACAACCATAGATCCATCTTAAACTTGGATCTACCAAGCACCGAGAGGGGTCCAATTTCTTGAGTTGTATTTTTTTTATCTTAATTTTTTTACATGTTTATAAAAAGTTTCACCTCAAGAAATTTGAGCCTTTGCTTGCTGGTTTTACGTTTTAATTTTTTATTTTATTGACCAAGATTGATTTTTTTAATCATTTTTATCATTTTTATTTTAAGAGTCGACATGAATTTTTTTAATTACTTTTTTTTTTAAATATTTTTGTTATGATATGTTACATTACGTTATGTGACAACATTTCCCCCTTACCGGGTTACAAAGAACCTTGCTTCTTTCAGTTCAATGAAATGTATACCAATCTTGACGTGCATTTTTCTAAACCCACTCACATAATTTTGTAGCTTGTTTGAATAATGAGCTTGAATTTTGTGAGAAATTAATAGAAACTACATTCTTGGTAAATTTTCCAAAAGGAACCACTACATGCTTTTCAAAAACTGAGCCAATGGTCAAGTGCATAGATCATCCACCTGCAAGCTTATGTTTTCATAATAATTTTATCCTTCACTGGTGAGAAATGGTGGGAATTTAGGCTAGATTTAGGTGCAAAACATGTTGAATGGTCGTTTTGGCAGGACAATATATTATTTACCAGAGACTTAGTTTTAATCAAAATTGAGTTAATGGTGAAGTGTATTAATAATCCACCTACAAGATGGGGCCTTCATAACAATTCTCTCTCTCTCTCAGGTAGGTAATGGATGAAATTTTCCCAAGGCCACTTGGGCCAATTTTTAATACTTGTCAAATTTTGCCAACGAGAGTATTTTCTGGCATGGTGCAAAACATGATGAGTGGCTATTTTGGTAGTCCAATATTTTCTTGATAATAGATTTTTTTCCAAAATTGCGCCAATGATCAAGTGTGTAAATCATCCACTTGCAAGCTTATGTTTTCATAATAATTTTATCCTTCATTGGTGATCAATGGTGGGCATTTTCCTAAGGCCATATAGGCCAAATTTAGGTGCAAAACATGCTAAATGGTTGTTTTAGCAGGCCAATATATTCTTTACTAGAGGATTTTTTTATCAAAACTGAGTCAACGGTGAAATGCATTAATCATCCACCTATAGGATGGTGCCTTCATAACAATTTTCTCTCTCTCGGGTAGGAAAAGGAGGGCATTTTCCCAAGGCCACTTGTGCCAGTTTTTCAATACTTATCAAATTTTGTTAACGAGGAAATTTTCTGGCATGGTGCAAAACAAGCTGACTGGTTGCTTTGGCAAGACAATATTTTCTTGACCATAGACTTTTTTCCAAAACTGAGCCAATGGTCAAGTGCATAAATCGTCCTCCTGCAAGCTTATGTTTTCATAATAATTTTATCCCTCACTAGTGAGATATGGAAGACATTTTCTTAAGGTCATTTAGGCTATATTTAGGTGCAAAACAGACTGAATGGTTGTTTTGGCAGGCCAATGTATTCTTTACCAGATACTTTTTATCATAATTTAGTCAATGGTGAAGTGCACTAATCATTCACCTACATGATGGTGCCTTCATAACGATTTTTTCTCTCTCGGGTATGAAATGGAGGGCATTTTCCCAAGGCCACTTGAACCATATTTTCAATACTTGTCAAATTTTTCCTTCTAGGGCATTTTCTGGCACGGTGCAAAACAAGCTGAGTGGCTATTTTGACATGACAATATTTTCTTGATCGTTGACCTTTTTCTAAAACTGATCCAATGGTCAAGTGAGTAAATAATCTAACGACAAGCTTATGTTTCCATAATAATTTAACCCCTCACTAATGAGAAATGATGAGCATTTTACTAAGGCCATTTAGGCTAGATTTAGGTGCAAAACAAGTTGAATGGTTGTTTTGGCAAGCCAATATATTCTTTACCAAAGACTTTTTATCAAAATTTATTCAACGGTGAAGTGCATTAATCATCTACCTACAAGAGGGTTCCTTCATAACAATTTTCTCTCTCTTAGGTAGGAAACGGTGGGCATTTTCCCAAGGCCACTTGGGCCAATTTTTCAATACTTATCAAATTTTTCCAAGGAGGGCATTTTCTGGTATGGTGCAAAATAGGACGATTGGTTATTTTGGCACGCCAATTTATTCTTGACCATATTTTTTTTCCAAAACTGAGGCAATGGTCAAGTGCGTAAATCATCCAGCTACAAGCTTATTTTTTCATAATAATTATATCCCTCACTAGTGAGAAATTTGAATCACTCAAGTAGGCCAAATATTGAACCCTGTGTGTGAATTTTGGTGAACTAAGGAATATTTTCAGTATGTTTTCACAATAGCAATTTTTAGGATAAAATTGAAAATATTGAATAGTGGAGTAGTGATGAATGTTAAAACACATCATGTTCAACTTGAATCATTCAATTTGACTATGGAACGTTCTTACTAGCACATGAAGAATGTTTTTAGTGTTGTTGTAGATTAAATAATGTGAATTTAGTCCTTTAATAAAACATGTAAAAAAAAATTCTTTTTTTGCTTGAAAAAAATCATATTATATTTCAAGCATAAATGTAATACATTCTTCAACAATCTCTAAATTGGTCTATCAAAAGACCCAAAGCTTCTTCAGTAGACTGAAAGTCCAAAATGATCAACACATTTGATCTTGGAGAAGCTATTAATGTATAGAACCAAAGTGCATATACATATAAATTGCATTTTATGTAACTGTCAAAAGGAAATATTGTCTACATAACTAAATACTAATAAGGGAGAAAAACTATATAAACCAGTCTAGAGTTAACTTTAGATGGTTTTCCCCACAAAGATGAATAAAAATACCACTTTGGTATGGTTTTTGTTTTTGGAAATATCTACTTCATGTTTCCTGTAAGTACAGATATGAACATGGCATGTTTTGATGATTATAGAAAACTAAAATAAGTATCTTTTATGACAATTTGAAGATAATACAAAACCATCTTCTCAATATCCCACAGGATACAAAATGTTTATCATTGTTTCAAACATTCATATTTCATATATAAAGAAAAATTTCATGGGAAAGAAAAAACATTCATAACATAACATTGAAATACTAGAACAAGTGAATGCAATAAATAAACAATTCATATATACCAAATTATATAACTCACCATACATATTACACCAAACAATATAAAAACTTATTAATAGGAGGAAAAATGTTTACAAATCCAAATGGGGTACACCAGTCCTCATCCCTAATCCATAACCCAGATGGACATGATCCCATTGGTGTCAATCCCATGAAAAGTGTACTTGACACATGTTTGTATGTATTATACAAATAAAGAAATCTAAAATTTGCCCCCTCTCTCCATTTCCCAAGATCTTGAGTCTGATCACTTGAGCTTGAAGTTGGATGATATCGATCAGGAAAGGTTGGCCATGTATATAAAACTTCCTTCTTAAGAGTATCATAGCCTTCTATGCTGAACTCTAGAGAATTATTCTTCTTTACAATTTCGAGAGGTACATAATGCATTGCAACTAGTTCAAAAGTAACCATGAAACTTTCATCTGAACAAGGAATTTCCACAGAAGATTCACTGCATATAATGTTTCGAGACCTTATGTGATTGAAAACTTTGTAGGAAATTAGATAAATATTGTGACGATGTACTCGATTGGGCTGCAATACTCCGATATATTATGACAATACATTATGTGCTCCATATTTAGTAGAGGTAGCTAATCTAGAAGCCACAACTTCATTGTCACCTTTTGTTGTAAGAAGTTGAAAAGTGGTTTGCTTACCATCATTCGTAGCAATAAAACGACAAAAAAATATTTTCCTTTTCATTTGCTAGTGCTTAATAGAGATCACAGTAAAGAAAACACCAAAAATGCCTACAACACAACAGCATATAACATTAGATACTCTAAATAAATTTTTAATATATGAGTTGAATAATATGTATTAAAAGATACACATGTATACTCACCATCAATTGATTCAGTTGGTATCAACAAACCTTGTTTTTTGTAAAACACCTCATGTGGATGAAAATTCACACCTTCAGGAATATGGTGGCCTCTACCAAAAACATCTACATGATTTTCAAATATTCTTACCTAGAAAAATGTTATACTAGTTGAAACATCTAATAAACAATCCAACACTTCTACAGGATATGAAATTTTCAATGACTCGTCTTCAGACATTCCAAGCAATTTTTCAAAATAAATACAGACATGCATGCCTTCCTTTATGGTAAAATCAAATGGATTTGTGTTGTGCACCAATATCCCATCCATTTGAATGAATTTATTTCTACCAATCTTCACAAAATGACCGTTTTTAGTCAATAGGGGAGTCACATTTGAACAAAATCCCATATAAAACCCTCGTTTGATGACTGCAGTTGAGTGTTTTTTATGATTTTCATATGGCCCACTTGAAGATAATTATGATTTTATTTCAGAAAGTGAAGGATGGTGCAAGATAAACTTGCCACTTTCATCTACATACACCATTTGAACAGGCATAACATCGTCCACTGAGTATGTGTCAATGTGTCATTGGTACTAACAGTATAAAGAATTGGATCATCACCACAAGGATCCAATGTTGTCAACTCTACATTTCCTGTATGTGACTCCTCTATAACTTTACATATAATGATTTCTTCTAAACCATTTTCTCCTTTAAGACTCAGAGCAACTGTATCAAAGTTTGGAGCCTTTCCCTTAACATAATGTAGAGTTGAATGACATCGGAGTTGATAATGCATTTCCATATCATGAGGTTGGTTCTCAACATCATTATTGTTGGATACAACATCATCACTCCAACAATCAGGTTTTGCATGTTTATATAATTTTCGTGACTTTTGTCGTTGTATAGACAATTGTTGCTTCATTTTTTATCTATTTTATCATTCAACGTCCTCTTAAACAAGTATTCAAAAATATTCTTCCACAACCTTTGGAGGGAATAAATTTTTTACTTTATGTGGAAACAGAACAAGCTTTGTATTGAACATGATCAAATTTACAAGAAGTAAAATTCTGCAATCACGACAGGAAGCGAAAATGGCCTACATAGGTTACATGTGATCTCTTAATTGGAAAGCAAGAGTGAAAAAATAGAGTATTTATACAGGCATAATATAAATTTACTACATAAATTCTAACCTTTGGTAAAAACCTTTGATCTCTTTTCTCCTTCCAACAAAGCTTTTAGATTCCCATACACATGGTCCAACTTGATTTCTGTAGCAAATAATAAAGGGAAAATTTAATTACTCTCCATATACATTAACTGATAAATTGGCTTATATATTGCTTTAATACAAAAATTGCACAAGGGTGGCAGGTGGGGGAGGGGTTATCTTTGACCCAGGTGGAAATATCATATATTCTTATGCTTGGGGACGGGAAAAAAATGAATAATCAAGCAGAATGGATTGTCTTTGGGGACTCTTGGATTGTCATCAATAGAATGTGTAACATTTAGGAAAAGAGAGATATTGATCTTGGGAGAATCTAGAAAATATTATTATCCTTCATATCAGACTTGGAATTGGTATAATTTTATCATATAAAGCAAAACAACAATCAATTGGTTGAAAAGTGGTTCATTACTACGCTAGTCGATTTACAGAAACGGTAAAAAAAATATTGTCAGTCTATCACTATACCATCCATTTTTTTCATAAGATTTCAAGGAAATCAATTTTGGTTTGATCACAAACATGTTGATGGGATGATAGTTTTTTTCAAGCAGGGTAATAATGTAAATCTTTTTAAGCACAAAAAACTAAAAAAAGAATTCTTACCAGTCGTATCACTACACCATCGATTTTTCTCAGATAATTTCAGCATAGTCCAATTTGGTTTAATCAGAGACCTGATTCATTAAATCAATTGGTCGATAAGCAGTCCATCACTACACCAGTCGATTAACAGAAAAAGCAAGAAAAAAAATTGTTAGTCGATCATTATACCGACAATTGTTTTCATAAGATTTAAACACAATCAATTTTGGTTTGATCTCAGACTCGTTGATGGGTTCGTAGATTTTTTCAGTGTTAGAATATCATAAACCCACTTAATACTTAGGATAACAAATATAAATCATTTCTGGTTAATTTCCTATCCACTAGCCTAGATAGTTGGCATCCACCTGCACCACTTGGTCAACACTTTATATAGATACCCTGGGAGCACCTTTATCCTGATTCTAGTTAGATCCTTCCCACTTTATTTATTTTCAAATTTAGTAACTGCACCTTCCTACAAATTATGTCTTTGTACTGCTTTATTTCATCTTTTTAGTGGATAAGGTAAATCTAGTCTACTAGGAAAATGCTATCTTTTGTGGCCAACCCACCCTCCATGATTTTCTCTCTAGATTCCATGATTAGCATGTCTTTCCATCACTTGTGACAACTCACTCATGATTTATTTAATTCATGAGTTCCTTGATAGATTTGGAAAGTGCTTTAGTCACCTATAGGGGTTTATCATATTTAGTAAGCCTGATTTATAAGCTAGCATGCGTTGTCTTCCATCAACTCAATTTTGATTTATAAGGATGTATTACTATTATAATAATTAATCATTCTTCACTTCTTCATGTGATTTAGTCTCTCTATTCTCCTCTCTATTTTCCTTGTGCATACTTGTGAGAAATATCTTGTAGCTAGATCCTTGTCATGTGCTTACACATTGTATTAAGCCTCAATTTCTTTACGGTATTGAGATGCTATCTCTACATGGTATCAGAGCATAGGATATCAAATCTATACATTGTATCAGAGCTCATAAGGTTGATCAAGTTCTATAGAGTTTAGGAGCTATCACTTCTCTCTATCAAAGCACATCTAGTCTCCTATTCCTCTTTGAAGAAAAGATTGAATTAAGCTTACAATATTTTCTCCTAGTTATATTTGTGCAGGTTGCAGAGATTATATTCTTGAGTGCATCAACATATTATCATGGATTCCTCTTCAGAGATGATCCCAACTCCCTTCAGCTATGTTGCACATTAAGGGACTCTATAAAATTTCTATGGCTTTAGAGAATGAAACTAATTCTATTGTTAAGAAAGCTAAGTGGCATAATAGGTTGGATGAAGCCTATGGATTTATTTGTCTCTCTATTTATCCTGATCTACTCTTTCATCTAGATGGGTTTACCACTCCAAAACAAGTATGGACCAAACTTGAGTGTCTCTTTGGAGTACAAGATGAGATAAGAGTGCATCAATTGGAGAATGAGTTATTCTCATTGAGTCCAAGCAGTTTTGATTCTATTGAGGGTTTCTTCACCAAATTCAAGTCACTTGTTCCATTTCTTAATCAATGTGGGATTGAGAAGAAGTAATATCAATTGATTCTTTCCTTTCTATCAAAATTGAGTCTTGAATACTCAGTTTTTGTGTCTACTTTTCATGCAACTAGGCTTGCTATTTCGAATTGGAAAATTCTTTCATTGAGTACATTATTTGATTCACTAACAAAGGAGCAAGATAAATTGATCCAGATGGGTGCTCTTAGATCCTCCAAGGGAAAGGATAATTCTATTATAGTTCAAGGAATCAAGAATGAAATATCAAAAGAGAAGGAAATTGTAAAAGAGAAGAAGCCAAAGTCAGATTTTGAAGATGAAGGTTCAAATCCTACTGATGAAGATTCAATGAAGAAAGTCAAGAAGAAAGGGAGAACATCCAAGTGTTCTTATTACAGCAAGGGATTTCATCCTGAGAATAAATTTTTCAAGAAGAAGATGGGCATCATGTCTCAGCTTCTTGAGAAGCATAACATTGAAGTTCTAGATGAGCTAGAGAAGCCTGTTGAATCCTCAGAACACTGTCATAGTGTGCAGTCCCAAGGTAATATGAAATATGCATCGAGTGCTAGAGTTAAATAACTTCCTCATATATATGATATAAATTCATTTTCTGATATATCACAATCAGAAATCCCAATTCCTTTCTTGAATAATCCACCTATGGATCTACTAGATTCATCTCCCAATGATTGTGATTTTTCACTAGATCCTGACTTGTCTTTAAGGAACTCTTACTCACTCCATTCAAATGGTTATAATTCTCATTGGTTTCATATGCAGTGCTACTTATTTGGGAAGGTGCTACATCATTTTGGTAGAAAAATATGTGATCCACATCACCATTTTGCAGCTATACAAGGAACTAATTGTGTAACTAATTGTCTTAAGTTTTTTACTCTTTGGGAAGGAGTATGCACAAATATATTTTTATTTTCATATTATTTTTTCAGATCAGAGTATGACATCAACAAGAATCATTCAGATAATGATCCTACTTCATCATATGATGAGCTACAAGGAGTCTCTCCTCTTCCTTCTTACAGATTCTACACTTTAGCGCGTGATCATGGAGTTCACAGCTTCTTCATCAAATTATTCTATCAGAAGCAGTTCAATCAGCTCATTCAAGTGAAGAAAAGATATGTTGAAGACATGTTTTGTGCCTTGTCCTTCTTGAGGGAGGATTTTCCCCATATGGTTTTTCCTCTTTCCTTAGCTCTTCTGAACAAAATAATTGTTAAAGGGTGATCATAACCTTGTTGTTGGGCCCTATATGCATCTATATTTCTGATTATTTCATACATATCATCATAAATTCAGACTTAAATAGGGTGCTAGAATATCATAAACCCACTTAATACTTAGGATAACAAATATTAATCATTTATGGTTAATTTCCTATCCACTAGGCTAGATAGTTGGCATCCACTTGCACCACTTAGTCAACACTTTCCATATATACCCCAGGAGCGCCTTTATCCTGATTCTGGTTAGATCCTACCCACTTTATTGACTGCCATATTTAGTAACTGCACCTTCCTATAGATTATGTTTTTATACTTCTTTATTCCATCTTTTCAATGGTTAAGGTATAGTTAGTCTACTAGGAAACTGATATCTTTTGTGGCCAACCCATCCTCCATGATTTTCTATCCATATTCCATGATTAGAATGTCTTTCCATCACTCATGACAAATCACCCATGCTTTAGCTAATTCATTAGGTCCTTCACAGATTTGGAAAGTGCTTTAGTCACCTATGGGGGTTTATCATATTTAGTAACCCTGATTTATGAGCTAGCATGATTTGTCTTCCATCAAATCAATTTTCATTTATAAGGATGTATTTCTATTGTAATAATCAATCAATTAATCATTCTTCACTTCTTCATGTGATCCGGTCTCTTTATTTTCCTTGTGCATACTTGTGAGAAATATCTTGTATCTAGATCCTTGTCCCATGCTTACACATTGTATTAAGCCTCAATTTATTTATGGTATTTAGATTATGTCTCTACATGGTATTAGATCATAGGATATCAAATTTCTACATTCAAGTAGGGTAAGAATGTAAATATTTTTAAACACACACAAAAAAAAACTTATTAGTTGTATCACTACACCATCGATTTTGCTCAAAGGATTTCAATGCGGTTCAATTTGGTTTTATTAGAGAGCTGATGAGTTGACGAGTTCATCTATTTTGTTCAAACAGGATAAGATCTAAAACACAACACGAGTCCGCATATTTTGTTCAAGGTATGATATAAAACAAATATGTAATTTTTTTAAGCAATAGAGGGTTCCTTTGCAATGCATATTTTGTAAGCAATACAATGTTCCTCTATACTTACAATCAACTCTCAAACATAAAACAAATTTGAAAATATATAACCCAGGGCACAAAAAATTGGAAATTTTTTTTCATACCAATCGATCTCGATAACATCAATTTTATTTAGAGGATTTCAACAAAATCCTATTTGGTTTGATCATAGACCTAGTGTGTTGACAGGCTCATAGCTTTTTTTTCAAGCAAGGTATATAAAAAAAGATAGAAATTTCATTTGGAAACATATTTTGGGAAAAATTGAAAAATATGAAATTGGAGGTATTTTTCCATTGTTAATTGCTTTTGAAAATTTTTAATTAACCCCACATCGAATATTGTGTCAAACTCCACATTGTTTCTTGTGCAACTGGAAAAAAAATCAGGGGGAAATAAGGGTTATAAATACTTGATTACGATGTTAATTAATTTTTAATAAATTGTTTTATTTAGGATGCATTTTGGGATGGTAATATCTTATGCCCCTAGAACTAATACAATATGTGATGGAGGGGTGTTGCAACTTCACACATAGTTAGATTCATACCAACATCAAACATAGAGTACCTATTCAAACCCCTTAATACCCTATTCATCCCCCTATATACATAATTATAAACCCCATAATATCTATATGTTTTTAATATATTAGAAATACCCCTTGACCCTTATTTACTAGCCAATATTATAAGGTCGTGTTGATCCTTAAACACACAATTATTTAGAAAACAATTACTCAATGAAAATTAGCTTAAGATCTACTCATTACTATGAAAATTTTGAATAGATCTAAACAATAATTGAGATATGATAATAACAATCAAATGAAATAAGGATAATACATACCTAAACCTGATGAGTGATGGTAAGAATGTACCTCTTGAATTTCATAAGAGATAAAGGAAAACCACTTGTGGGGGACAATTCTCCAACCAACAACCCCTCAACGTCTTCTCCTCATTTGACACAGTAAGAGCCCTCAAGCCCCCAATCTAAACATTTGCCAATTTTTTTCTCTTCCATTCCCTAACATAATTTAAGATCACAAGAATGAATGAATTCCCCTTTCCCCTCCAATCCTAGTCTTTTTCATAGGTTATTCTCATTTTCTTTAGAATTTGATTCTAGTATAATTTATTAATTTATTTTTATTTATTTGTTATTTAATATTATTAGTCATAATTATCTTATTCATGGTGATAAATGTTTCTTTTTATTTAATTGGTTAATTTATTTTAATATTTAATTAAGTTTTCCTATATATATTATTTTATTTATTAGTATTTTTGGGTTCTTACATACTTCTCTCCTTTAGGGAACTTCATCCTTAAGTTACATTTTACTAATATACTGTACATATGTTTTAGTAATATTGCATAGATGAGTCACTCGTGTGGCTAGCATGAGTAATTCTTTACCCGTACTAATAATTTTAGTAATTTATATTATTCCATGTTCTAGACTATTCTTATTAATTCATATTTTTATGAATTAATGTTATTGAGTTTCTTTTTTTTATCTTTATGTATAGTTCACTTCCTCTCTTACACACCCTCCACTTGAGAATCATACCATCCTCTACCTAAGAATCATATAGTTCGATCAACCTCCATAATCCTCCACATCAGACTCTAGATGGTTTGTATCTCCATGTAACTGACCCTCTACTATATCCCGTCTGTAGATCATATAATAGGCATCAAAATTTACCAGTAAGTTACTACGGCCTTAGCCACCCTCCCCTCTGGTTTGTCGACCTTTAAGATCTCATCTAGATTAGGCCAGACATTTGTGTACTACCAAGCAACTTGAAGGGTTTTCCAAACTTCCTCCCTATACTTCCTAGTGACATCCATCCCTAAGGCATAGATAGTCCTTCTCCATATACCTCCCACTATGGACCTACGAAATTCTCAAAAGTTTAAAAAACCACTGGAACATGTTATTGGTTGAGTTGTCCCCTACCTATAAGAAATTATTGAACATCTGTATTCGTTGATATGGGTCCCCAAAAAATCCTTGACTTAATCGACCCAAGGCCCATGAGTGGATTCCTGTCACTCACTATCCCATAACATGCAAAATGCATTAGTCATATATCATCATTATGAATATATGCTATCATAATCCATCAAGAGAATACAAGTTGATCTTACACTATTCTATCCATAATAAACCATGAATAGTAAGCAATTGCATGTTACCTCTTGTCATCATATGATGGTAATCATCAACATAAAAATATATAGTCTTCATGAAATATCGTCATCGTGAATAGCATATAATAACATGATAACCTTCTCAAAATAACATGGTCCAAATGAGATTATGAATATCAAGCAATTCTACTAGGCTATCTTGAAAAAAACACATTATGATCAGCATTATAAGAACATGTCATAAAAACAAGAACCACATGCAATCATAGCCATTTCAACCTGATGAAATAGAGAATATCTGCATGTTATTCACTGCATGATTTCACAAGAATTAACGTACCAATAATTATCACATTTCATCGCAAAATCATGATGTATCTTATCATTGTGATATACCATGTGTTCCTGCTTGTCGATCATAAACTATCTTTCCATAAAGAACCACATGTTATTACATTATGTCATCATAAAATTGTGTCATAAATAATCACATGTAGTTATAACATGTCATGAAATTACGAAATATTATCAAGGAAAATCATTGCCTACTAACATCACGTCGTTTCAAGGAAATCACATCATTATATCTTTATCATTACTGCAACATGCCATCACATCATTACATCAACATAGATAAATAAAACACATCATATCATCTATATGATAATCATAACATATGTAGAATACAATCATATAATAATGGTTGATCCAAACAACTAATCATGTATGTATGTACTCAAAGAAAATTTTACCAAACTTCCATCTAGAGATTAATTTTCCCAATGTAGCTTGGCTTTACAATTATTTTTTATCATGAAATACCTTTATAAATTCTAGCAATAATAATTTATACAGTAGAAAGCATATAAAAAAGAGATTGAGTTAAAATCACATAATTTCCTAATCCAAATTTACTACTATCCATTCAATTACTCCTCAATCATATATTACTAAAACAATGCAATCTCATTTGGAGAATGACCTTTAGCAATAAGTAATTAATGGCATCTATCAAAATACTACTTATAGAAATCTTTAGATTAAATTATTCTAAGAATAATTATATCAAATAAATTGCTAAGTATTTTTCATTTAAACTTCTATCATCGACATCATTATTATTAATCTACTAGTATCCATTTTTACTTCTCCACACATTTACATTTATGCATTTAGAATTATACACTACCATTTATATTCATACTTTGGCAAGCATGTAAATGATTATAAAAAATCTCTAGCTAATGTTCATATTTATGACATTATTTATGAAGCGACAAGTTACCCATTTTGAAATATAGTTATGTATGCACATTTTTTTATGTTGGTTTGAAATTTGGATGACAATCAGTTACTTTAAAATTCTATTTAACAAGAATTGAACAGCTCTAACTTATGTAACCTATCTTATATTTTAAAATTATTGTGTTACTTTTCTTCCCTTCTAAAGAGGCCACGTCGTGGGAGTAAAGTCAAGGAAATAACCATTTTATTGTCTTAAACTACTCATATTTCAAACAATCTCCTTTTTTCCAACTTATAAAATTTCAATCATTCATATCCTACTGTGTCACATCATTATTGATATGTTGTCATTTAATTAATTATTTATTTTCATAGTTGTGTGGGAAATCAATATGACAAGCAAATAAAGCGGAAAGAGAAATGGCAACCCCATGAATATGTAAGAAGAAAAGATACACACACCCCAATGACAATTCATAATCAAATAACACTAGGTAATGGGCCAAAGTTACTAACGACAATTTTATTTTAGTTTGTAATTAACAACTAACAATACTTCATTGCAAACATAAATTTATGACATAATCAAGTGACCATGATATATGACGAAATACTAATGTTATACTTTTCTTTACTTCAACACCAACACTATTAAAATAAACTATATTTAAATATAATAAACACATTTGTATCATAAAACCTAAACAAATTAAGGTTTTTTTTATTATCTATTATTCATAACCCAAAAAACCTTATTAAATATATTAATATTAAACAAAGAATTAGCCCCAAGAGTTAGCTCAAGCGGTCGAGCAACCGTAGTTAGGCCTCCCGGCAAGTGAGGTCGCGGGATCCATTCTCCTCGATGCTCTTGGGGTTAGGCATGAAGTGTGCCGAGAGTGAGGCCCCTTCAGGTGGGCCCTCTTGAAATTATTCCGTGGATGTAGCCCATCGGTCAAGCCGGCGCGTGAACCACATTGAAAAAAAAAAAATATTAAACAAAGAATATCATTTACTGTATAACATCGTTCATTTTTAATATTTTATATAATTTATTATAATCCATATTTATTCATAATAATTTAATATTACAATTTCATTATACTATTCACACTTCATAATACTAATATATTATTTTAATAATCTAAAAATAGAAAGTTATTTATTTTAATTTTAATAATAATTTAATATTACAATTTCATTATACTATTCACACTTCATAATACTAATATATTATTTTAATAATGCAAAAATAAAAAGTTATTTATTTTAATTTTAATCTTTAATATATGATTAAAAAATTATTTCTTAACCATCTAAATTAAATCTAATTAACATCAACCATATATTTTGTTTAAATCATCTTAAATTATTAGTTATATTAACTATTATGCTAAAACCTAAAATTATAAACATCATTTCTTCAATTTAATTTTAATCCTTATTATTTTTTGATATATTGTGAAATACATCATAGTTGAATTAAAATGGTTATAATGTGATATAACATAAAGTGCATTTACACTAAATCTAATACTTAAATGGTTTAGATTTTTATGCCAAAAAGTTGATGTACCCTACAACTAAGATGTCTTTTTTATCTAACAGTAAGTATACTTTGAAAATTTAATAATCTCCCTTGTCTTTTTTATCTCACAGTAAGTATACTTTGAAAATTTAATAATCTCCCTTGTTTTACAATTTTTGGTGATGATATTCTGATACCAAGATTTTATATCAAATTATACTAACTTTGGAAATTTAATAATCTCCCTTGTTTTACAATTTTGGGTGATGATATTCTGGTACCAAGCATACCTATTAAGATTTTATACCAAATTTTTTTTCAGGAAGAAAAAAGCATGACCTTGTTATTCTTTAGAATCAAAGGGCATCTTAACAATCATCCCACAATCGGGTTACATCATGTCACTGCTTATTGGAGTTCAACCGAGGGGAAAGGAACACAAACACTACAATATCCCATCAGCAAACTGTCTCATCATGTGAGGTTTGTCACTCATCCACATCTAGCGAGTGCCAATAGGCACTGCTCTACAATCTAAAAAGATGACTCTATACAACACATACCAGCATCAGGGAAGAAACTCCCATTATACAATCTCAATAGAGCTGAAATAGATCCTGAGAGACCAATTGATCCTCAAAAAATTCCTTATAACTACCTTTTCCTTGTGGAAAAAAGAGTGCATCTTTAGAGAGGCGGTCAGCCAACCGATTGTGCTCTCGATAGATGTGGGTGATAGACAATGCCTGGAAGCTTGTAAAAAGCTTTTTTGTCTCCCGACACCAATGAACCAGATCAGTGGGGGAGAAAGCAGTTGATCCCTTCACCCAATTGATGATTACAAGTGAATCACCATATATCTGGGATAGGGGGATCCCCATCATGTGGGAAGTAAGAAGAACTGCCCATAAACTGAGCAATTCTGCTTTAGCATTGGTTCCATGTCCGACCCCCAGCATGAACTCCAAATGGTGACAGTCATTTATATAAATGCAAAAACCCGCACCAGCGACCTTACAATTTGATGCACCATCTATGAAACCACAGGGGAATATCATGGGAGGAGAATTCCCCAAATTTCTACCAGATTTTTTCTTTTTAGCAGGCAAAATAGAAAGATGCTGAACAGCTGAAATGACTTGATATACAATACTGGAGACATTTCTTTTTTCATCTTCGAAGATCGCCTTATTGCGATCCTTCCACACAATCCACATCATGTGGAATGGCAGCTGATAGAGGGTCGAACTTTTTGATATCTTTCCCAGCCAATCAAGTAACATATCCACCAGTGAAAAATGAGCTGAGAAAAAATGCAGATTTAAATGTTCACAAACCTGTTTAGCCACCAATTTCCATACTGTACAGTTTATGAAAAGATGATCTACAGTTTCATTATCAGCTTTACAAAAAACGCATATACCTGGACCCTGTTTTCCTTTTCTCTGTAAATTCTCCCAAGTGAGAATTCTATGTCTGACAGCTAACCAAATGAAGCATGAAATTTTATTTGGTAGAGAATTATTCCACAAATATTTGTCAATAGGAGTTGAAACCGTTCCCTGTGATGAGGAGACAATACAGTCATATGCATTTCTGGCAGATAAAGAGCCCTGTTTCTTTCTAAAGTCCCAAACCAATTCATCATCAATATCTGTAATACGAATGCCAGCACCAATTAAACCAGCAGTATAATCTGTCCACAAATTATAGAAAGAACCTCCCAAATTTAATTCCTCGGCCGTGTATCAATAACCCTGAGCATCAGGTTGTGTATTATGAGCCTGTGCTAAAGTGCAAATGTCCAAATCCTGCAAATAAGATCTTAGATCATCTGGAAGATAGAACCCAGTGCAAGATCCAACAATTGGGTCAATCCCAACAATAATATCAGAACCCTTACCTACCTGCCATGCCAAATACGTGCCAATCCAAGGTAAGGTATGTAAGAAACCTCTCCAATTGACAGAAACATTACGTCTGCAAAAAATTTTAGATCTGAACCAGTCTACAACAGATCCCTTTTTAATATATTTAACATATAGAACCTGTAACCAAAGGCCCTTTGATTGAAGAATTCGCCAGAAGGTTTTTATTCTCAAAGCCATACTGAACCATGATAAATTTTTAATGCCCCATCCTCCAAGCTCCTTGGGCCAAGAAAGGTCCATCCAATTAGCCAAATGATATTTCTTATTAGTGCTGGTTGATCCCCACAAGAAATTGAACATAACCCTTCTAATAGTCTGTATAGTGGAAGCAGGAAGTGGTGCTAGACCCATCCAGTACACTGGGATACTGGAAAGGACCGATTGAACTAGAATCAATCTGCCCCCAATCGAAAGCAACTTGTTGGTCCAATGACTGATTCTTTTTTCAAGTTTTTTAATAATCCAATTCCAATCCAATACTCTATAACTGAGAGGCTTCAAGAAAAAGCCCAAATAGGTTAGTCCAGTTTGTAATGGCTGCAATTTATAAGGCAGGTTACCGACAAACCATTTCAGACAGTCATCAGAAAGATTGTAATATAATAAACATGATTTATCAAAGTTAATCTTCATTCCCGAGGCTTTACAAAAGGTCTCCAAAATAACCTCAAAAGCTGACCAGTCAAGTAGAGTACCAGATCCCATAAGTATCACATCATCAACAAAAAGAAGGTGGGTCAGGGAAAGAGAGGGTGAGAGTTTAATTCCTCTAATCAGACCATTAGCTTTAGCATCCCGAATTAGTAAACTAAGGCCTTCAATAACAAGAATAAAAAGGAGCGGAGATAATGGACAACCTTGACGAATGATTTTATACCAAATTATACTTATCGAGATTCTATTCTAATTTACTCCTTAGTTATGAAAAATGAAAGAAAGTTGAGATCTGGCTAGTTCTTTTTAAATTTATTTTTATGTGTAGCTCAGAAAAGAAGGTTGTACACTTGTCAGTGGCAACCTATAATGTCGTTCTATGCTAACTACGAAATCACAAGAAAAATGAATGAATATGCTCCGAGAAATCTTCGAAACCATGAAAATATACTAGATCGCACAATATCATTTGTTGATTAAGGACCACATCCTTTCTCTCAAGAATGGCACTACCATGGCTCTTTGTGTTAAGAATCTCTGTGTTTTTATACAGTTTGATGTTGTAATAAAAGAAATAACTTACAGAGACGATGAAGCTCAATGTTACATGTGTGGTAATAGTTGAGAGAGTTCAGAAAGTTGGGAGTTGTGTTTATTTAAAAATGAGCAATGTCCATGAAAATAGCTCGAAGCAGGTACAAGTTTGAGATTTTATTGGGAGAATAAATGTAACAAGTTTAGAAAATAAAACGAAAAAATGTTACAATCTGTGCTTGATAAATTAACAACATTTTGAAAATCTAAAACTGCAAAATATTCATTCAATTCAATATAAGATATTAATTGATCAGCTGCTTGACAATTACTTGCCTTCTTGGCTTCTCGACTGCTCTCCGTTCGAACCCTATCCACAACCTGAGAGATTATCTTTCTACTTTAGAAATATTGGAGCTGTTATCACTCTACTCCATTCCTTTGCGCTCACCCCAATCCAACAATGAAGAGACCGGGGCTGCAAACAAGTCCACACTTTCGATACCTGTGTTTTCTGAAGTTGAAGTAGAAGAAGCAATATCATCCTCATGTTTGATAGCCTTTTTCAGCTTTGCCACTACTTCACTCGATGATGGTTCAAGCAGAACACATCTCATGGCTACTTTGATAACACGATTGATAGATTTCATGTTGTAACGTCCGCTCAATCTCTTGTCGACGATTTCTGTTATTTGGCCGCCACCAGTTTCATCCATGTCCATTACATACGGTGACACCTGTTAATATGCCAATAATTATTGTTTGTTAGCTCTCTAGGAGAAGGAGAAGATGCTCTGCTAAATATCTATATTTTGGATGATTGATGTTGAGATTCCTTACCCATCTAACGATGTTTAGTTCATGTACAGGTAGGAGAAGATGCTCTGCTAAATATTTATATTTTTGGATGATTGACGGAGATTCCTTACCCATCTAAGGATGTTTAGTTCATGTACAGTAGTAGTTTTAGTTCTATATTTACGGCATATGATCTCTAGCAAAACCAATCCAAAACTATATACATCACTTTTCTCAGTCAACATTTGAGTGCTGTCATACCTGTTAAATCGTTCCTCATTCATGTTGCCGTCTAAAAGGATGTTGGAGGTTTTGACATCCGTGTCAATAATCTTTGGGGTGGAGTCAACGTGCAGGTATTCCAGTCCTACCAATAGAAACAGTTCGTAGATGACATGAGAGAGATGTGGTTATGTATGATTTCTCAAATGTATGTAAAAATTAACTGCTAATTTCATTCCATCAATACTTCAAACAACTAGCATTTAAGATCATAGCTGATGTTCATCAAAGTAGTTTAGAGAAAGAAGTACCCTGGGCTTCGTCTAAAGCTATTTTGAGCCTGGTTTTCAAATTTAGTTCGGATTGTTCTGCCCTAGGACCTAGAAAAAAAACACAAATGCCTGTTGGTTACATTGGCTAACCTATCAATTGAAACAAACATATATTTCAGCTATATAATTTGTTATAAAGATGGTCCTTTAATGACCCTCCTGACATGTACTCCTTCTCTGTTCTCGTTACAATAGCCCAGCAAAGATACCAAATTCCTATGATTGATTCTAGAAAGAAGATCAACCTGTTCATCAAGTGAAAACACTGGCATATATATTATAGTTACGAGTTCAGCCAAAACTGTTTGTGCAAGTTATTACATGGTTGAAGAAGTATCTCAGAATTACCTCATTCAACAACTGATCCTGAACTCCTTGGCGGGAGAACAATGAGAGCACCTTTACACCTATGTATTTTCCTTCTGTCAATTCACCAAAGAACACCGATCCAAATCCCTCTGTCCTATCTCTCGACTAAATGTTTGTGTCGCAGCTACCATTTCATCTAGAGTGGAGGCACAGGACTTCGTTGGATTTGGCACCTGAATCATTGAGTAGTCTGCAAATCCATGGGAGGTAAAGTTAGTAATAGTTTGGTAAAGTTATAAGCTAGATTCATTTAGGTTTCATATCATAATAACTCTAATTTTGATAGTATAAATGTGACCTTGGTACAAGAAAGCTGTTGGTTCCATTTCCACCCGTCTGCTTTCGGTGGCGATGCCCTCTTTGTTTCTCCTAATTTTTTTGCGATACACCACAATAGCCACTACCATTGCTAAAGCGATGATTAGAATTCCGCTGAACGTTATTCCGAGGACAAGCTTCATTCTGTTATTGTTTGAATTATGTAGAGTACATTGTCTCATATCCATAGGTAGGTTGGGGTTTTCTGAGTAAGTGCAACACACCAAAGAAGTGATTTTCCATGAACTTGACGCACTGACATTAATTTGGATTTGAACTCGATTCATAATTATTATCTGTGGTATTGCAATTATAGAAAACATGAAAGAAAACTCTGAACAATGGGATTTGTGTCAAACGTAAGGAATATAAAATGGCATATGATTACATGAGTTTCAACGGACAATTGAGCAGTTGCGCTGCAATTACACCACTGGAATGATTGTTCTCTATATTCCTGTGACAATCAGTTGAAAAACATAACGATATTAAAAATATTGATTACTTTCATTTAACTTTGAAGAAGAAATTATAAAATAAAAAAGAGAAAGACATACAGTTCCGCTATCTGCATAACAACCAAAGTAAATTTCGTTCTTTTGAACAATCATAGAATCAAGACTAACAATCAAGCGAATGAAAATCTTAGGTTGAAAAAATGTTACAGAGCTTAGGAATGTTTATGCCTATAGGCTTAATGTAATTTATAAATATGAATAAAAATGAAAATTTTAAGCTGAAAATAATTTGGATTATCATCTATGTTTTTTCATTTATGGAAGAGAGTGACACAAGTGTACTGTGGAGATTAATTCTATGAGCATATTCCAAGATTAAACGAGAAATTAGACAAGTGTAGTTAGTGATAGCTATATAAATTAAAATTAATCATCAACTATTTGATTATTATATACAACTACCAGCTTAACTCCATGGATTATTTGATACAACTATTAGCTTAACTCCAATGATTCTAGAACTATTAGCTTAACTTGAACTCAAATCACAGTGATATTGAATAACTATTAGATACATTATTAGTTTAACTCCAATGATTTTACAACTATTGGTTTAACTTCAACTCTAATCACTTAAGGCTTAGTCCTATTGCATTTGGCATCTAGGAGTCTAGCGAATGTGAGTCATGAACTCCTAATAAAATAGTTGGAAATCCTAATAAACAAACTTCAGTTTCAATTTGTGATAGTTGGAAAAAACAAACTTCAGCTTCAACAATTCGATTATTAGATACAACTATTCAATTATTAGCTTAAATACATTGATGATACAACTATTAGCTTAACTTCAACTCCAATCATGACTTCTACTTGAATTGCAATTGCCAATATATTAACTTTTAGATACAACTATCAGCATAACTCCAATGATTCTACAATTATTAGTTTAACTTCAACTCTAATCACAGTTATATTGCGTAAATATTAGATTAACTCCAATGATTATACAACTATTAACTTAACTTCAACTGCGGTTATATTGGATAACTATTAGATTGTTCCAATAGTGATACAACTATTAAAATAAATTTACATGAACTACATCTCTTAGTATGAGAAGTTGACCTTGATTGTAGTGAAACTATGCACCAAAAATAATCACTTCGGTAATGTGCAAATTATGTGAGACTTGCACTCCATATGGCACTTGGTAGTCGAGTTCATGTGCATAAGGCATAGTGTAAGATTTCTATTAAATTTTAAATTAACTATTATATATAACTCTTAGCTTAACTCCAATGATGATACCACTATGAGCCTAGTTATCAGCTTAACAACCATAAATTAAGTTGTTGTTATATTAGCTTAACTATTATATATGACACATTTTTTAGTAAAAAAAACATTATCAATATGTCAAATATATACCTCTCCACTTATTTCAAACATATTAATCTTAGTAATATGGTTGGTGCTAGTGTAAAAATATCTAACTATTAAGCAAATGCAAAAACAAATTATGTAACCACTTTTTAACTGAACAACTATGAAATAAATTTATGCTATACAGTTGTTACAATTAGGTTAATCTTGTTGATCCTATCAAGTAATCCAAAATTTGAGATAATATCTAAACAACTATAAGCAAAATAAAGTTCAGAATGTTTACAGAAACCCTAAAACTTTCCACCCACATCAATTATGTTTCTTCTATTGAGCATTGTTCGTGGTTTAGCCTGTGTATACATGCAATCATGGAGTGGCCTCAGCTCGATACCAGTGATAAAAGGATCATCGCTCTAGTAGGTTCTGATCAAGCAAACATACATCACAGTGTCTGAAGTAACCAAGATTCTTTCATTAAAAAATCCATTATTATCTTGGAGTCTTGTGTTTTCCACGGCCAACCTATCTTATATTGTCTCAATAGAGAAGGCGAAGCTTGGCAGTTTTTTAAATCCGTCGTAGTCTACAATGATAAACCAGAGTCTTAAGAGGCAAGGCACAGTGGGGGTCACAGGCAATTGATAGCAAGACTTGTTGAAAGGCTTTGGAAAGAAGCGTAGGCTATCCAAAGGAGAACCGCGGGCTACATCACAAGGTTTGTCGATTTACAATTGTTTTCTATGCCAAAATAAGCTTTCCACCCTCCGTTAATCCTTTTCTCAATG
The DNA here is from genome assembly GCA_001517045.1 of Pseudotsuga menziesii. NCBI lineage: Eukaryota > Viridiplantae > Streptophyta > Pinopsida > Pinales > Pinaceae > Pseudotsuga > Pseudotsuga menziesii. The sequence continues at coordinate 106,459 of LPNX010433696.1, forward strand.
CTATAGTTTCAATTGAGCTTGTGATGGATATCAACTCTAAGATATTTGTACGAGGACATTACCTCCAAGTTGATATTTCCATATATAAAATTAGTGTAAGTGTCTTTCTTGGACTTAATAATCGTAACTTTAGGTTTGCCAGTGTTAATAGACATACCCATATTAAAGCATAAATCCTTGAGAATTTTTAATTGCTTATGAGGGTCAGAGGGACACCTTGCCATAAGAACGATATCAACAACATAGAGAAATATGATGATGACTATTTCAACTAAGGTCATGTCAGTGCAACCTGTTTCTTCTAAACAACCTTCTAGCTTATTTATGTATATGCTGAAAAAAATAGGAAGAAGAGGCAATCTTGCTTAAATCCAATATATATGTATATGTATATTTTAATAATAGTAATATAAAAATGATATTAATTTATCTTTGTTATTAATTTCAAAAAAATCAAAATAAGATAATGTTAGTTACACTAGTTACTATGCTTATGAAATTAATGTTCATATATATATGGACAGTCTTGCAAAACATTTACTAAGAGCTCAACTCAAAGCTACAAATTTTATTTGTTATTATATACGCTTCATGTCTTCTTAGAACTCTCATGATGTCCATAATGTCACAATGAGCACATGCTTGAGGTTTCCTCTCTTTCTCCATTTAGCTCATATTAATTGTGTTTATGAAACTTACCTCTATGCAATTCTCCAAACATATGGTTTTTGCAATGCCAAATGTCGATTTTGATGCAATTTCCTCATTAGATTCATGTTTTGTTTAGAGTCACCCTCCAATGTATGCCTTCAACTCAACCTAGACTTCACTAGTAGGTGGTGATAGAGTCGAACCCGATTTTTAGGTTTTCACCTCATTCTTTAAGAAATTTTCAATGCATTGAATACCAATACCTAAAAGACCTAGACATATAAGATCATTTTTTTTCTAAATTTTCCCAATGGTCTTAATGAAATGCCTTCTTGTTTTACAAAATCCCACCTTCACCTTATGTCTTCATCCTTAGGTGCACATGAGACATCGTTACCCCAACAAGATATATGTGCAAGTGTCCTTTGGCACTTGGGTGATTAATTTCAGATTGATGCTTGTTTCCACTTGCCAGTACATGCCATTTTTGTAGCCTTGTCATGTTTTTCATTTAACATGAGTTGCCAACTTGTTAGTTTTGTGTTCTGAGTATTTGTTAAAAATTGTAATCTCAATGGACCACTATCAATACTACATTAATTAGTTAGTTAGTTGAGTAGTTGAGTTGGTCACATTACCTAGAATTAGTGGCCCATAGTATTTGATGACCCATGGTATTTACCCATGGTTTAGCTGTTATGTAATCCTTTAAATACATTTGCTTGATATTGAGAAGGCAATCCTTCTGCTCGTAGTGCTTCTGTTCATTCCATTGTTTTCTTTCACATGGTATCAGAGCACATGGCTTGATCCATTCCTTATTGTCTTGGGTAAGCCTTTTCACATAGTGGAAAGCACACACACAAGGAGGTTTCCATTGAAGCGTGAACACATCAAGGAATCAAGTGTATTTTTTTTCTTTTTTTTAATCTCTTGGGTAATCCTTTTCACAAAGTGGAAAGCACACACGCGCGTAGATCATCCAATCTTATTGGAGGTTATGATCTAGACAAGAAGATCGATTCTTGAAGATGGTGCTACCAGAAGCACTACCAAAAGAATATGAAGAGGTAAGAAATATCTTAACGCCATAAGGTTTATGGCAGACCTTCAATGGAGATGAGTATGATGCATGGGCAATCAAAGTAATGAATATGTAAAAATTACAAGATTTGTGGCACTTCATCGTTGAAGAGGATCCCATTGATCTAGAAAAGTTTAATGCTTTGACAGAGTTCGAAAAAGAAAGAAGGAAATTTGTTGCCTTATGTCTCATACAAGACAATATAGACTATTCCTTATTTCATTACATTGTAGAAGTTGATACTCCAAAGAGAGCATGGGATACACTGAAAGAAGTGTTTAGTGAGGAACCAATTGTAGAAGAAGATGACTTTGCAAATCAAGAGGAATCCCACAGTGAAGTGGAAGACAGCCAAGATGACTGTGTCTATGAGGCATCGAGTGATCATGTAATCCCATCAAATATTGTTGATCTTGTTTTGTTTGTTGGTGGGCACTCGCACGAAGTTGGTTCCACCTTTTAGTGCCACTTTAAAATCAGAAACGCACTTCCGAAATGTAAAATCCACAACGCATATGTGTTATTGATGCAACGTTCGGAAAGCCTGAGCATAAAGACGAGGCTAAGGTTAGTTAGTAGATATCGCATATGCATTTTTAAAGTTTTCAATATCGCACTTAAGATATTGAAAACCAAAAAAAAACAGAGGCCGCGAGCCTCAATTTGTTATTTGCAAAGTGAGTTAGATATCGGGAAGGCGAAATACCGCACCAGCATTTTGTGTTAGAGCATTTGGAGGTGGCTATGGAGGTGGCTTGGCTCAAATGGCAGGTAAGTACTCATATCATCCACAATTATATTCAATATTTGTTTGTTTTTGTTAATTTCATAGTTTTTATAATTGTTAAAAACTTAAAATGAATTTAATAAAAAATTGAATTAAATCAAATACGATATATTAAAACAATTTGTAATTCATTGTGTTAATCTTAACAGATAACATGAATGTTCAAGATACTATGCAAAATGAACCAAACCCAAACACGAACCCAAACCCAAACATGAACCCAAACCCGGACACAAACCCAAATAAGGAGGGGGAACAAGACCGCAATTCCCAAATTTTGGCTCGTTTGGGTGCATTGAGGCGCCTTAGCTCATATTTTAGAGAGGGGGATAATTTGAGACAATCTTTAGCTGAAGAATTGGACACCATAACAAACATAATTTCCAATGCCCAAGGAGCTCTATACAACATTATCTCGTACAGAGAATCCATGAGGCAATACTATTCCGATGGTTTGAGTTATAAAGACATCAAAAACCTAAAGATTACAAAAGACCAATTGTTTTCATCATTTCGGGACCCTAGCACCGGATTGGTTCCACCCACGATTCGAGCACACGTTTCCATATACTGGTGCATGGAACCAAATATTAAATCCAATGGGATGGATTGATGGTATATGGTCTTTGATGAAGACCCTCATGGGAATAGGGACATCCCATTTTACTTCCTGAGGAAGTTGTATGCAGAATTCATCCTAGGGAAACAAGTGAACTATTTCGATATTTTAGACTTCTAGGGTGTGGGTCATGGGATGCCTCAAGATGGGGAACGGGCTAGGACTGATCCTAACCATGTGTCATGCCCTCGACACACACCAAAACCCCCTCGGCTATGTCCTCCTGCGGGTCCTATGATTGATGATACACAGGAGGCCTTATTCGACTTGGAAGATATGATTACTTCAGCATGGGAATGTTGTCCAAGGAAATGTACGCCAAGTGGTTGGCACTTACGAGGCCGGCCCATCGCACAGTAAGGATCCATCTACATATCGCACTAGAGACGCAAAGCATTCAAAGCGTCGTGTTACTCCACACCCTTGCACATCGTGTGGAGGCATATGCTATGGCCCTGCTTCAGAGTTTCGGGACGATGGATTACTGCGATATGTAAGTAAAACTCATTATTTTCATATTATATTCTATTTTATATCACAATTTTCAATTGTTTCGCAATTTATTTTTAATTATCTAACAAATTATGTGAACAAATATACAGCTGGTGTCCCATGACAGCCTAGATTTGCATAGTTCGTCGATTGATGTTAAGAACATTGATGCAATAGTCAATATTGCATATGGGTTTGGTTCTTCACCAATAGCTGCAAGAACTATAATTTTTAATTTGTCATCGTTATTTACATATTTATAGTAGAGATTGTAACATTCAATACATCCTAATCTGGATACAATATGTTTTATGCAGGGTGGGTAGGATGAGTATGTTGAATCCCATCCTAGCCCCTCTCAAGTAGAGGAAGATTCCCATACCCAGGTATTATTATAAATATGCTTTTAATAATTCAACATTCATGCTTTTAATTTTTACAATTTTTCTAATTGTATCTTTATGTTTTTTTACGTAGCATGATATCTTGATGGGTGACCCGCCTCTTCCCCACCCACAAGTACCTGTATATCTCGATTTCTTTGAAAAATTCATTGTCCCTCCATGTTGTATATGTATCTTTTTCTTTGTATTGTCTAACATTGACATATCTTACTTTATGCAAGAATCTATTGAGCCAGTGGTACTTAAAGAGCACCAAAGCGAGGTTGTTGGCGACCCACCTCTTCCCCCCACCAGGTACATGTATGTTTCGCTTTCTTTGAAAACATCATTTTCCGTCCATGTAGTATATATGTCTCTGATTCTTTTTATTATCTAAAATTGACATATGTTACTTTATGCAGGCTTCTAGTGAGGCACCGGTGCTTGAAGAGCACCAAATCGGTGACCCAACTCTGACGAGCCAGGAGATACGTTTATGTATCGCTTTCTTTTAATTGTGATTTTAATTATTCAACGTGTACTTTTTTAATTTTTTGAAATTGTCTAATTGTATCTTTATCCTTTTGTACATAGGAACGTGATTTTGATGATGTTATCCAACAAGTGAACTTCTTCGCTAATGCATGTAGAAATCCTTTTATCCCGTTGATAGTTGTTCGACCCACTGGTTACACACCTCCTCATGTCCCCTAGGTATATTTATATATTGCAACTCTTGCTTATATTGCTTTTTGTACATGTAAGTATATTTTTCCTTGTTTCCCCCATTGATATGTTGACATTGACATATACATTATTTTATGCAGTTTGATAGTGAGCGAGTGGTTATTGAAGAGCACCCAATCGGCGTCGTTGTTCAGCCACCTCTCCCCCCCCCCGTAATGTACCTGTATGTCTCAATTTCTTTGAAAAAGTCATTATCCCTCCATGTTGTATATGTCTCGTTTTCTGTGTATTATCTAACATTGACATATCTTACTTTATGCAGGCATCTATTGAGCCAGTGGTGCTTGAAGAGCAGCAAAGCGAGGTTGTTGGCGACCCACCTCTTCCCCCCCACCAGGTACATGTATGTTTCGCTTTCTTTGAAAACACCATTTTCCGTCCATGTAGTATATATGTCTTTGATTCTTTTTATTATCGGAAATTGACATATGTTACTTTATGCAGGCTTCTAGTGAGGTACCGGTGCTTGAAGAGCACCAAATCGGTGACCCACCTCTGACGAGCTAGCAGGTATGTTTTTCGTGCACCCATGTAATATAGTTTTATTTGTACATGCAAGTATGTTTTTCATGCACCCATTGATTTGTTGACATTGGCATATATATTTTTTTATACAACTTGATAGTGAGCAAGTGGTGATTGAAGAGCACCCAATCGAGGTCGTTTCTAGTGAGGCACCATGACCCACCATTACTTACTCACGTACAGTAAGTAAAAATGTTATATTGGTTTGGAATTTGAACAAATGTACATAGAATTTTTATAGGTTGGTAAACTAACTTACAAATTTTGGTTTTTTTGCAGTCTTCACTAATGCGACCTATCCCTCTTGTTCAGCAAAGGGGATCACCAATGAGCAGTCGGAAAAGAAAGCTAGACTTCTCCGAAGACATTGGCAGTGGCAGCGAAAGGGGGGATAACTAGAATAAATGTATAGGGGGGATACATGGATGTAACTTTTTGTTTTTATACACACAGACGTATAGTTTGATCCATTATTTTGTATTATGGCCATGTGGCATGCCAATTTTTGTAACATTACTTGTATAAATATATAATATAAAGCAAGGTTCAAATTTATACGTATATGGTTGACTTGATCTTGGAACATGATATGTGTGGTTCACCTATGTGATATAATGATATGTGTGATTCACATGTGTGCTAATATGAATGTCCAATACTTAAAGGAAGAATTTATGACTCATTCAACTAAGATCAAGTAATGATTAAGTAAGTCATGGGAGATAATCACTAGACATGTACACCATACCATACACTACCTAAATTACATACACTAACATCATAACATCATAGACATACCACTAACGTTAACATGATGTACATGTGTTTCTACTTCTAAGTAGTGCATGCATGTGTAATATACCATATCATACCCTACAATACCCTATGATACTAACATCATACCATACTAACATACCATACCATACTAATATACCATACCATACCCTACAATACCCTATGATACTAACATCATACCATACTAACATACCATACCATACTAATATACCATACCATACCCTACAATACTAACATACCATAACATACAAACATCATACCATACTAACATACCATACCATGTTAATATACTATACCATACCCTACAATACTTACATCATACCCTACAATACCCTATGATACTAATAGATCATACCATACTAACATACCAATATACCATATCATACCCTATGATACTAACATACCATACCATACTAATAAACCATACCATATCATACCCTACAATACCCTATGATTCTAACATCCTACCATATTAACATACCATAACATACTAATATACCATACCATACCCTACAATACTAACATACCATAACATAACATGTACCATAAATACTAACATCATAACATGTACATGTGTTTCTAGTTGCATCTCAAAACTTGTAGTTCATAAAACCCTACTTAGTTTTCAATTTGGTAGTTCATGAAACCCTAGTTGGTTTTCAATTTGTTCATGTACATGTGTTTATAGTTCCATCTCATAACTTGTCAATAGATCACTAAACCCTAGTTCCATCCACTAACTTTTCAACCATAGTGATAGCTCATGCAATTTGGTGTTCATGAAACCCTAATTGTTTTTCAATTTGTACATGTACATGTGTTTTTGGTTCCATCTCATAACTTGTAGTTTATAAAACCCTAGTTGGTTTTCAAATTGGTAGTTCATGAAACCCTAGTTGGTTTTCAATTTGTACATGTACATGTGTTTCTAGTTCCATCTCATAACTTGTCAAGAGGTCACTAAACCCTAGTTCCATCCACTAACTTGTCAACCATAGTGGTAGTATGCAATTTGGTGTTCATGAAACCCTAGTTGTTTTTCAATTTGTACATGTACATGTGTTTCTAGTTGCATATCATAACTTGTAGTTCATAAAACCCTAGTTGGTTTTCAATTTGGTTGTTCATGAAACCCTATTTGGTTTTCAATTTGTACATGTACATGTGTTTCTAGTTCCATCTCATAACTTTTCACTAAACCTTAGTTCCATCTCATAACTTGTCAACCATAGTGATAGCATGCAATTTGTAGTTCATGAAACCTTAGTTGGTTTTCAATTTGTACATGTACACGTGTTTCTAGTTCCATCTCATAACGTGTAAAGAGGTCACTAAACCCTAGTTCCATTCACTAACTTGTCAACCATAGTGATAGCTCATGCAATTTGGTGTTCATGAAACCCTAGTTTTTTTCAATTTGTACATGTACATGTGTTTCTAGTTCCATATCATAACTTGTAAAGAGATCACTAAACCCTAGTTCCATCCACTAACTTGACAACCCTAGTGATAGCATGCAATTTGGTGTTAATGAAACCCTAGTTGGTTTTCAATATGTACATGTACATGTGTTTATAGTTCCATCTCATAACTTGTAAAGAGGTCACTAAACCCTAGTTCCATCTCATAACTTGTTAAGAGGTCACTAAACCCTAGTTCCATCTCATAACTTGTAAAGAGGTCACTAAACCCTAGTTCCATCCACTAACTTGTCAACCATAGTGATAGCTCATGCAATTTGGTGTTTATGAAACCCTAGTTGTTTTTCAATTTGTACATGTACATCTGTTTCTAATTCCATCTCATAACTTGTAAAGAGGTCACTAAACCCTAGTTCCATCCACTAACTTGTCAACCATAGTGATAGCATGTAATTTGGTGTTAATGAAACCCTAGTTGTTTTTCAATTTGTACATGTACATGTGTTTCTAGTTCCATCTCATAACTTGTAAAGAGGTCACTAAACCCTAGTTCCATCTCATAACTTGTAAAGAGGTCACTAAACCCTAGTTCCATCCACTAACTTGTCAACCCTAGTGATAGCATGCAATTTTGTGTTAATGAAACCCTAGTTGGTTTTCAATATGTACATGTACATGTGTTTCTAGTTCCATCTCATAACTTGTAAAGAGGTCACTAAACCCTAGTTCCATCTCATAACTTGTCAACCATAGTGATAGCATACAATTTGTAGTTCATGAAACCCTAGTTGGTTTTCAATTTTTACATGTACACGTGTTTCTAGTTCCATCTCATAACTTGTAAATAGGTCACTAAACCCTAGTTCCATCCACTAACTTGTCAACCATGGTGATATCTCATGCAATTAGGTGTGCATGAAACCCTATTTGTTTTTCAATTTGTACATGTACATGTGTTTCTAGTTCCATCTAATAACTTGTAAATAGGTCACTAAACCCTAGTTCCATCCACTAACTTGTCAACCATAGTGATAGCATGCAATTTGGTGTTCATGAAACCCTAGTTGTTTTTCAATTTGTACATGTACATGTGTTTCTAGTTCCATTTCATAACTTGTAAAGAGGTCACTAAACCCTAGTTCCATCCACTAACTTGTCAACCCTAGTGATAGCATGCAATTTGGTGTTAATGAAACCCTAGTTTGTTTTCAACATGTACATGTACATGTGTTTCTAGTTCCATCTCATAACTTGTAAAGAGGTCATTAAACCCTAGTTCCATCTCATAACTTGTCAACCATAGTGATAGCATGCAATTTGTAGTTCATGAAACCCTAGTTGGTTTTCAATTTGTACATGTATATGTGTTTCTAGTTCCATCTCATAACTTGTAAAGAGGTCACTAAACCCTAGTTCCATCCACTAACTTGTCAACCATAGTGATAGCTCATGCAATTTGTAGTTCATGAAACCCTAGTTGGTTTTCAATTTGTACATGTACACGTGTTTTTAGTTCCATCTCATAACTTGTAAAAAGGTCACTTAACCCTACTTCCATCCACTAACTTGTCAACCATAGTGATAGCTCATGCAATTTGGTGTTCATGAAACCCTGGTTGTTTTTCAATTTGTACATGTCCATGTGTTTCTAGTTCCATCTCATAACTTGTAAGAGGCATGGTCGAGGGTTTTGCAGAGTTGACCGACCAATGCAAGAGTTGCATTGAAGGAAACTGAGCAAAAACCTAGTTTACAAAATCAGTGCACAATTAATTCATTGGTACTTGAAAACATGAGGGAGAGGGCCACCTAGAGGTAATTGCATGCCAGGAAACCAACGGAGTCGACGGTTCTTCGATCCGATCTCTGGTTTCCAAGTTATGTCCAGTTGAAAGTCGCATGAAAATGTCATTCGGGGACACTTGGTGACTTCCAGTCCAGGAGCAAAAAAGCAAACGGAGTAGCAAAATTGCATGTTGTTGGCTTCTGCAAGTGTGTATGGGCAAGGTCGATATGGGAACCCTACCAACACAACCACGGTCGAGGGTTTTCATGTGTTGACCCACCAATGAAATAGTTGCAAGAGTCGACCCATCAATGTAATTAAATGTATATTAATATTAAAAACATCAAAAAATGTAAATTTAAACAACTCAAGAGCATGTTATTTTTAGATTTCTATTTGTTGGTGTCTAAAGACACCGTTATTGGCGCCTCCAATGTGCCATAGATGGAGTTTGCATCCTAGGCACACGAAAGGCTAGACATTAGTACTCTCGTAAGAAAATAAAGAGAACCCAATGAAAATGTGCAAACATGATTTATAGATAACTCACCTGAGGTTGTACGATCGTGTTTATAGTGTCCAGTATCCTCTGAATAATATTATGTCTGTGAATGGTATCGGTCAATCAGAGGTTTATTACATTGGGAATAAACTAAGGCTTAATAATTGAAATTGTGCTTCAGCATGCACTTTAAAGGTTAAATAATGCACCTGACAATGCACTCAGACGAGTAGGCCATCTGGATCATCTCTGTTGCCGATGGTGTCCATCAATATTTCATTCTCTACATGAGGTAGCAAGTATCGTGCATGTGACTAAGTGTGTGCAGCTTGATTTTTATACCAACTAATAGGTTGGTGAAGTGGTATACAATAGCTCCTAGTCTATAATCCTGATATACATACCCACCCTTCCTTTTCTGTTATGCTACAAGTGTCAAGTACTCCCCTTTTATAACCATCGAGCCTGTTGGGAATTCAATATTTTCATCATGTGTAACAAGTTCGAGAATGGTTTGTTTCCCCTCTAAGCAATGTGCCGACCAATAGTCAAAACCCCATTCATTATTTTTTGGGGCAACCACTGCATATATCTGACTTGTGAAAGGAAATAGGTTGAGTTAACAATACATTTTTTAAATAAGGTCCTGCATTTCTAATTTCTACATAAATTAAATTCTACTTAGGTCGAGTTAACAATACATAAATGCACTTTCTTGTTTAGGTACTACTAATTTATTTTTTTGTACCTCCTTGTATGAGATCCGATATGTGATCATAGTCTGTAGAAATATGTGTCTGATCATCTTCCAAATGGTCTATTTCATTAACCCCGTTGAAATTGGTGCCAAGTGTCACTCGATCCCATGTATCAACTGTATATGTATACTCACAATCAGCCCATTCATCAATGCTACAGGAACTGCAAAAGCAAGCCTTCGATCTTGTCCAAATTTGTAGGGCTGAGTTGTCTGAGCTTCTAATTGAATGAAATTGTTGAGTTCCATGCACTGTGTTCATTCGATGTGTTTGGGATCGGTCCACATTTGTCACCTCCCAAAATATTCTCTGCACTAGGTGTTTCCTTGTTTCTTGTTCTCCCATGACAGATGCACACCATTTCACTATAGATGCATCGTCTCGAAGGCGAGCACCTGTAAACTTCATCTCTTCCCTTCGAAGGGCAGTTTGTATGCATGCACCAGCGCCATCATGCTCTCAATTTCCATGACCAGTTTCAAAGTAGTTCCATACATGTGGCACCTTGTATTTTATGTGCAACAAACACAACCATTCAAATACATGTGCATTCCTTAATCGTCCAGCACAACCATCTGACCAAATGAAATGACGATAAAATGGTATATCCATAGCTATCACATGATCATAGAATAATTTAAAGCAATGCTGCACATAATGGATGTCATGGGTCCGGTCGTCACTTATGTAGAAGTGACTTTCTTTTAGTATCACACGTTTCTCTTCATTGCTATCTAGCCCATGTCGACACGTGATATGCACCATTATGCTCACCTGCTTTGAGTGATAGTATTGACTTTGTATTTCATTTTGTGGTTGAAGGGTGTAATTTTCCGCAAAGTCAACCACTGATAGTATTGTTCCGAGAGGGAAGGTGTCCCGACATATTCTAAATTGTTCATCTTGCCACCATGCCATATCGACATGTTGAATGTACTGTTGGATCTTTCCACGAAACTCTGAAATAAAATCACATACTTGCACCTGGTGTAAATAAATAAACAGTGTTATAAAACCAGCTTAGATCCAGCTTTACCCGGCTCTATCATGCGCCGAGAGGGATCAAATATTTCAAGGTGCAAACCCTTTTTTGGAGTGCAATTGTTGAAGCAGGGTTTGCAACTCGACATATTTGATCCCTCTCGGCGCATGATAGAGCCGGGTAAAGCTGGGTCTAAGCTGGTTCCAGTCGTGGGCGGAAACATTAATATTTTAGATGATCCACAGTATGTATATGTTTTTAGTTATTTTTGCAATTGAATTTTACAATAGAATATTTTATAATCCAATTTTTACATTATAAAATTACATGAAAGAAGCTGCCTTACTATTTAGTGATGGGGTGTTTCAGAAGAAACACCCCATCACTAAACTGGAAGGTTGAAGAAGTGAAATTATGGCGTTTACACCCTCCCAAGCACACAGGGAAAAATCAGAAGAAACACCCCATCACTAAACTGCCTTAAAGCAAGCTTTCAATCAAATGCAACAACACCCAAGGTAGAAGCCTATTACCTTGAAAAAAGTTGGAATGGTTTCACTTTGAACCCATCGAGGCCACTGTAAATATAACTCTTAATGTGAATCCCCTCGTGTAATGTTGTTGAAGAAGTGAAATTATGGCGTTTACACCCTCCCAAGGACACGGGGAAAAATCAGAAGAAACACACCATCACTAAACTGGAAGGTTGTGTGCGGCAAGATTCTCACAAAATTGGAAGGTTGTCTGCAGCAAGCTGCTGGTGGAGAAGGAGCCATTTAGCTGGTACATACATGGTAGAGGCTCGCTTCTAGAGCCATAGAGTTGTCAGGGTGTTACCTCATTGAGCTTTCAGGGTGTCAGCTCGTATATTTACTTACTGCTATTAACACCAACTCTATTAAATTGCAAGTTTATCTTGTATGTCATTCATCCTGGCAGGTATTAACATTATGGCCACTCTCCATTAGATTGCAAGCCTGTCCCTTATGTCAAGCAACGGACAGGTATTAACATTTTTGACAGGTCACTGAAATACCATGCCGTCAAATCTACGTTTTGAAATTTTTGAAGACCTTAGATGCTGACGTTTAAACTCCAACGCTACATGTCAAATACGTTCTGGCCTGGGAAATACGTCTAGGAAACCGTCAAATTCTAGGCCTGAACCCGATACACAGTAACCTCTTACCTTTACCCTTCATAATAACCATGATATTATATTTAATAATTTATGATCACTTCATTACTTGGTACTGTAAATCATGATAATTGAAGTCAGTCTATTGGAATATGTGTTATGGAAATTTGGAATTTTATTAAAGCTTTTAAAAAATATAATGGCAAATCAAAAGTTACTGCATAAATTTGGTAGACTGCCCTTGAGTATTTGAATTCAGGATATGTTGATTTTGCAGTGACAAAACTTTACTTCTGACTTTACGATTGATATTCTCTAGATTCGAGCTTTGTTCCTCCACTGATATATGGAATACTGGGGAGCTCAAGGGATCTTGCTGTAGGCACAACAGCCTCTTATCGCTTCTTTTTTTTTCACTTCTCAGCCATGAGGTCTCGCCGATATATAACCTCGAGCTCTCGGTATGCAGTTTGGCCATGATTGTCACCTTCTTTGCTGGTGTTTTCCAAGCATCTTTGGGCATTTTCGGGTATTCATCAGCATATGTATTCATTGGAAATCTAATTATTCAGTAAAGTTCTATTCCTGGATCCTTTCAATTGCCTCTTTCTGATTTGATATTCTATGGAACAGGTTAGGGTTCATCATAGACCTCCTTTCTCATGCAACTATTGTGTCCCTTCAACAGCTCGAAGGCCTCCTCGGACTTGAGCATTTTACTACTAAGACAGGACATAATTTCTATCGTTCGTTCAGTTTCCCAGTATCGATAAATTCAATTTGCTTCCTTTCTTTCGCATAAAGTTGCCACAGAACAGGTTTGTTGACATTGGAACACTATGTGGGTGCAGTGGAAATGGGAAAGCATAGTGCTTCGAGTATTCTTTCTCATTTTCCTTCTGACCACCCGTTACATCGTTAGTAAAGCCTGAAATTTATCAAAGTCTGAGGGAAGGAAGATGTCTCTAATTTAATATAATGTGTTCATGTTTATATATCATATATTTATATATAAAAATAATAATAACGTTACTGCTCAATTTTAGTGAATGCTAAACATGGTTGCATCCACATTGTTTTACAGTCTCTCTTGACAAATTGTGCACATTACTTCATGGCCATTTGCATTGTCCTCATTAATTATAACGTCTGGCAACACATCGACGCAGGACTACTACTTACAGCTTCCTCTCTACCGTTATTCATCTCAATAATTATAATTTCAGGTTAGAAATTGAAGTTATAAATATGCTCCTCCTCTAAATGTCGCATGATCTGAAGCCAACTGAACATGGAATTCCATATAAATTCGGTGGCGTGCCTAAATTCGGCTCTTTAAATTATACGCATTCGCATAGATGACACAAATCCAAGAAGTCACCTCAGACAAATTTTAATTAGATGCCACCTCGATACAAAGAAGCAAATCCAAGAAGTCATTCAAAGAAAACATACTTCTTATACAGTAATTCAATTATACAGTCTTTTTCTTGACAGAAAGCGGAGAAGACATAAGCTAGATCCAATACCAACTTTAAAATGACTGTATAATTAGATGCAACCCGGTTGATATATGCATATATGCAGCTTCAAAATTCTACTTATTGAAAAAAAAATATTTTGTTTTCTAACTGTGTTTAAAAGTATAATAAATATTTGATGCAGCCTTCTCTTAAAAAAAAATTGAAATTTCAAACACAAAATAACTAACACAACCCAGTCAACTATGCATTGATACATAAATGGTGCCGTATGCAAAACAGCAAACTCTTGGAACGGGTAATTACGTCCTGAAAGAAATCCCAGAAATTGATAATCCACTCAAACACATCGATGAATTGGGAAAAATAGAGTGTGACTCGGAATTCGTTCAATACCTACCGAAAGAATTCGATGTTGTCCCGGGGATATCAGTAACTATCCTGCACAATAATATAACATGGAGATTTAAGAATTAATCAATCTTGAAATGGTGGAAAATCAATTATGAAAACACTACACCTCGCCCGAACTTAACCGACTATCAAGTGTTTCTGAATAGCCAGAAAGGTTGGAACCTGGGAATACAATTTTATACAACCAGACATATCTGGATTTCAATCGACGATTGGGAAAAATTTTAACATTTAGTTGGCAACAATTTTAACATTTATCAAATTGCAGACGTTGGTATTGGTAAAACGTTGGAAACATTCAAGATTCAGATTTATTCAAAATGCAAACATCCATATCAGGGTTAAGAATCAAAGGCTGGAATATTCACCATTCATATTTATTCAAAATGCAGACATCCAGGTCGGGGTTAAGAATCAAAGCGTTGGAATATTCAACATTCTGATTTATTCAAAATGCAAAAAAAAAGAGATCACAATCCATACCTGAGATTTGTTTATAAGAATGCAGCTGCAGCCAATGGAGATCACGATTCAAACTCAGATTGGTTTATTCCTGAGAAAAATCTGTAATTGCTCTCAGCCTTATTCCGAAGGTCCAGCTTGTACGTATTGTTTTTAAGTGTGTATAGGTGTTTTGATTTACCTACAAATATATATATATATATATATATATATATATATATACCTAAGATTATTAATTATTAAGCCGACTTGTATATATATATATATAGATATATAAGCCGACTTTTTTATGTGACACGTGTCATCTCCACGTTGAGCACGGAATCACACTTCTACCTCATACCTAGCTGTAGAATGCGCCTCTCGGCGCAACAACATAAAAAGATGTGTACATGAATATTTATATGTCAATATTCAACAATTTACCTATGAAGTCACCAATTTAATCTTCCTGCTTTATTTCCCATCATGTAGTTGATATGTCTGTGACTGATAGTTCTGCTTCTCGACAATTGCATTCCCAAATGCTTGATCCTCACTCTCATGGATGCAATCAGACCATAATGATAGCCCACCAAAATTGTTGCAAGAACCCTCTACACATTGTTTTAAGTAATGTGTATGCCCATCTTGCCTCGGACACATTATGCTATGGATGAAATCTCTGGATGACATTGGAAGTACTGTACTTGATCATTCCTGCACATGGTTAGGATGCAAAAAACGATGTATATGTGAAAATGTATGTTAATATAGGTCAAACTCTATCTGGTATCTACAACAACAAGTGTTCCGGATGGTATTGATTCTAACATACCAAGGCTTGCATTTTTCAAAATATCTTTTCCCGAGCTTTAGCTCTACGTGGGAAACTTTAAACATCTTGAACAGTTGAGTTTGTGTCATGTCAAGATAATGTTTAACATGAGGTACATTGTTTCTAGAACCCCTACAATGTTTTAACACATACTTAGTGTTAGAATAAGGCCTAGTGTTATCGTGACAAAAGGTGTGCACTAGGCCCTTCACTGCTTCGACTAAATTCATGTCTTTGCAAGGAAACCTACCGCTAAATGCCCATAATGTTTCCATTTGTCTCTCTACATCGAGGTTGTGTCTTCTTACTGAATATTTTTTAAGTGTCTTTGGATGTAAAGGAACAATTTGTGATGTGCATTTAAGTAAACGACGTTGTCTTGTGGATCTACATACAATTGATTCATCCAATACACGGCGAGCCACATTACAGTCCTGTGAACGAGTTTTTTTTACCAATGGTGTGAATGCAACAGCAAGAGATTTAACAATGTTATTACTTGATTCGATATTGTTCATTGTTCTTATGCCTAAATTTCTTCTAACAGTTGCCATATTTCTAGATTTAAGCAAAGCTAAAAACAATTGGCATTTACCGGCTTCGGATTTGTTATCAAAATATTGTTTCATTATTTGAGAACAATGACAAAGGATAGTGCGTTTAGCCACCTTACTTTCCATGGATGTCAATTCGCTCTCGTCCACTTGTATGCGTTTAGGAGTTCTCTTTCATTTTGATGCGAAATTTCTTGTTGTTTGAAATGCTGGAGTGGCATTTACATCCACTACAGGTTGACAACTTCAATTAGGAGATTGAACCACCATCCATGGTTGGTTGTTGCTGAGTCACATTTGCACCGGGAGTAACATAATTATTGAACTCTTCACAAGATTGTCCATTTACTAATGGATCAAAAATATCATCTTCCATATAACCAACTTCCTTTAATGTTGCATTATCTTCCTCAGCCTCTACGTCAGATATCTGTTGAGGGGGAATGGGAACTATTTGCTCAACTAATGTATGCTGATGATTTCTTGAATCTTCCCTCTTTTTTTCTTTTTTCTTTTCAGCTTCTTCCGATGTAAGCGCCTTCCTCGCTGACTTTCGACCTCTATTATGTACATTCCCCATTGAAATCCACCCAAAGTTGTACAAAACCTATGGATTTATGTAAGTAATGATTAAATTACAAGTTGAGCAGTTCTCTATGTGCGGGTTCAGAAGAATTATGTCTTTTTCTACAGTAAACCTGGCCCACAGCATGCAACCCAACATTTTTTATATAACACATATCGCATATGCGATATAACGCATGTTCGTTTATCACATATGCGATATGGATACAATTTTTTTTAATTAACGAGCAGTTTTTTATTACATGATCTCCAAATCGCATATGCGATTTAGTGCATATCAAATATTAAACTTGGCTTATCCATGCTTATCAAATATTAAATATTAAATGCATATCAAACTTGGACTGAAATATGTTAAACTTCTATAACCTTACAATGGACCCCATACCAATGGTTAAGACCTCCAAACCTCACCTTGGACCATGGTAGTATCTTTGGTGATGATGATCACAAATAGTATGACTATGATGACTGTGATTATGATGACGATTATGAGGATGATGATGACTATGATGGTGATTATAATGATGATGATGATGATGATGATGATGAAAAATGATGGTGATGATGAGGAGGATGAGGATGATGACTATGATGATGATGATGAGGATGAGGGTGATGATGATGAGGAGGAGGAGGAGGAGGAGGATGATGATGACGACAATGACGATGATGATGAACAATGATGGTGATGATGATGATGAGGATGAGGATGAGGATGACTATGATGATGATGAGGATGAGGATGATGATGATGATGATGATGATCGCGATGACAATGATGATGAACAATGATGGTGATGATGATGATGATGATGATGATCACATTGACTATGGATATGATGACGATGATTATGATGATGATGATGATGATGATGATTACGATGATGAGGAGGAGGAGGATGACTATGATGATGAGGATGAGGGTGATGATGAGGAGGAGGAGGAGGAGGATGATGGTGATGAGGAGGAGGAGGAGGAGGAGGAGGATGAGGGTGATGATGAGGAGGAGGAGGAGGAGGAGGATGATGATGACGATGATGATGAACAATGATGGTGATGATGATGAGGATGAGGATGACAACGACGATGATGAGGAACTATGATGATGATGATGATGATGATGATGATAGGTTTAGTTGAAACTTTGCTTTGATTTTATTTTCAAGCATTTGCAATGGAATGGTGATGATGAACAATGATGATGAGGAGGAGGAGGAGGATGACAATGATGATGATGATGAGGATGATGATTATGATGATCGCGATGGCGATGATGAAGAACAATGATGGTGATGATGATGATGATGATCACGATGACTATGGCTATGATGATGATTATGATGATGATGACGATGATAAAAATGATATTTCTCCCACTTACTTTTAATCCTAATTACTAAATCTTGAAAACTATCGAAATATTTAATACACATACAAACACTCATTACACTGATGGCCACACACTTGTTTGAATATTTTTGGTACCAGATGATTTGTTCTATTCTATGGACTGTACATTTATAGACATTGATGAAAAACCGTCCACCCCTCATATCTCTCCCGTTTCCCCCTCATATATGTCCTCCCTCCATCCCCCCCTCATATATCTCCCATAACCATCCATCCCTTCCCCTTATATTTCTCCTCCCTTCATCCCCCCCATATATGTCCCCTACCCATCCCTCCCTCCCATGATTCCCTCTAGACCTTCCTCTCCCTCCTTTGACTCCCCCCCCCCCCTCTTAACCAATGTAATGTTGGGCCATGAGCTGGAATATTGGGAGTCTAAATGGTATTATAATGGGATAAGGATGCCATTACTCTTTGTTACTCCCATACCAAAGTAGTTAAGCAAAAATGCATATGCATTATAACGCATATGCAATATAAATCGCATATGCGCTATATCGCATATGCAATATGGATAAACTATAACGCATATGCATGTTTTAAAAATTTTAAAAATCGGCAAGAATAAGGTCTGGCATTATGTTTGGAATTAGCCTCGGACTAAAGAACATGTTCGCTAGGACATAAAAACCAGGGCTATTGCTTGTATTTTAGGATTCTATCAATATGCTCAGTTTCAATGCCGTATTTTTCTTTGACAAACATAGTATTTTTTTATGAAAAATTAGAATAGTGTAGAGTACGATCTTACGATTCTGAATATGTAATTTTTTCCTTTAAATGTATGTTTTAATTATTTATTATTATTTTTCTAAATGACACAGGTTAGTTTTCAAAAATAGATACATCGATTGTTTTTTATATAACTTTTAATTTCCTTCACCATTTGCCAACAAAACTATATGGTGCACTAGGAGAGAGCGAGCTCTACAATATTATATATAGAAATCAAGGATTTCATTAATTTTTTCCTCTAAAGTGTTGCATCCACACAGAACATTTTAATTTCGAGCTTTTCTGACTTCAATAATTAATAATAAAAATAATAACTTATCAAACAATATGAATAAATAGCGTTGCACTAGGCCCATATGTCATTTACATGTCTACAATATTTTATACAAAAATGACATCATTTATCTCATATATTATTGCACCCGCACAAACATATATGTTATGATATGCTGAAATTTTGAAAACCCAATTTCACGGAAACTAATTTATAATCAATTACACACTTTTTTTCTACATAAATGTTATATATTATGACAGCTAATCCAATTACCTATCTTTTGTCTTTATACTTCATCTTCAAATATGTTAGGGAAGTACCCCTAATTCTGACCTAAAGTCAAAGGTTCCAGGTTTTTCCAGTATTATGTGGCATCTAAAGTGTCTTTAAAGGAGTCCATGATTGTGCATCAGCTCTAATGACAGTGAAAACAAACCTGCTAATGCAGCAGTACTCAGTGATGTGAATGATAGTCTCTTTGAAAAAGAGACAGTTGATAGCAGCATAGAAGCTACAACAGTTGCTGAGAATGAGCAACAACCACTTGACAACAACACAAAAGAAACCGCAACATGCAATCCACCCCGAAACCAGAAAACCAGAAGTTTGAGGGAGATCTATGAGTAGACTCCTGTCAGTGATGAGCATCTACAGAATGCTTTGTTTTCTTCTGAGCTCACAATTTTTGAAGAAGCAACGAAGGATGCATAGTGTGTACAAGCAAATGAAGAAGCAATAATGAAGTAGCTTCTATTGATGAGCAACACCAAGATGTGAATGCTCTCCAAGAAGAACTGAAATATATTCATATTTTTTGTTACAAAAAATTTCAGTGTGCAGGTAAAATAGATAGCAAGAAAAATCATGTTGAAACAGAAGAAGAAGACTTGCACTATGTTCCAGAAGCTACAGAAGGCATTGAAGAACAACTACTTAGCATCAAGATCCAGAAGTCAAAGAAGAAGAGGTCCAAGTACACTTCAAGGAAGAAAGTGAATATAAAGTTTTTAAATGAAATGTAAGCCTAGCTAAGACATAAACCAGCAAGCATCCTTTTGCATTGATAGTGTTGAATGTATTGTCCTAGTTGAGATTAAGGGGGTGTGTTAAAAATTGTAATCTCAACTTAGTTTGTTAGTTGAGTAGTTGAGTTGGTCACATTACCTAGAATTAGTGACCCATAGTATTTACCCATAGTTTAGCTGTTATGTAATCCTTTAAATACAAGGCGTTCAATCTAGTTGAAGTGCTTCTATTCATTCCATTGTTTTCTTTCACATTATTTAGTAATACTCAAGTGCTCCTAACTTTTTGGCTTCTTTGATGTTATTCCTAAATCTTATTCATAACTAATTTTAATTTTTTCTTCAAAATTTAAGTTATTTTTTACACTTATCACCTTTTAAATTATATGTATAAAGCCTATACATTTTTATAATAATTACTATATATATATATATAAATTAAATTATCTTATATTTATAAAATTTTAATAGTTTGTATGAATAAGATTCAATTTGTTTAACCAATAAAAGTATAAATACTACATTTGTTATAATTACTTTTCCCATAATTCCATACCAATAAAATATATACTCCAAATAAATAAACAAGCTAACAATGAGAAGTTGGCAGTGTGCTGCCTTTCTTCACCTTCCTACATTCATTGCACAACAATTATATGGATGGCCTTTCTCTTCTTTCCTTTCCATTCCATCGTCCTATTGACTTGTCTTTTTCCAATGGTTAGATGGACAATTAATCCCAATAACATCTAACAACTTGCATAGGACATATGTCATGAATTAAATTAATTTCAAATTTATCTTACAACTAGGAGAGGACAACCCATTCCAATGCCCCTTTCAAGGGCCCATATGTCCAACAACTAAATTAATTCCAAATATATCTTTACAACTTGCAAAGCACAACCCATTCCAATCCAGCTTTTCCTTTTATCCTCCTCTTTTTCCATGGCTGGGTCGATAATTAATTATAATATGCCATGAATGACATCTTAGGTTGTTCGGATTTAATTTTAAATTCAAAGATATAAATTAAATTTAAAATTTGTAAAAATAATTATATCGGTAAAAATAAAGTAAATATATATTTATTAAAATAATTTGTAAATCAAAATATTGCTCTTTCAAATTTATAAAAGATTAACAATTTTAATAAACAGTAAATTTTATTTTTATACTAATAGCATTTACAAAATTATAAATTAATTCTTCTTAGATGTAAATTACTTCAACCTACAACTAAAATTAAAATTTTAATTTTCATACATAATTTACTTATTTTATTATAAAATTGTCAAATATCAAAACAATTATATAAAATCTTTTAATTATTAAACAAATTTTATTTAGTTAGAGCCGATGATAATGGAAAAAAATGTTATGTTTATGAGCTTACACTAAATAAAAATAAAAAATAAAAGAAAATAATTTGAATATACGAAAAAAATGGTGGGCTTGATAAAAATAAATTAAATATCAAAACATAATAAAAAATAGAACCAATTATAAATTCATATTTGAAGTCTCTTGAGGGTCACATTTCCTCAACATCCTTAAGCTTTCATTTTAAAACTAACTAAATCACATAAAGTTTTTCTTAAAAAAAGATGCATAAATTTGTTTTCTCATACAAATCCGAGGGTGTTAAACACAATTACTATTATCTTTTTCTTCATGATTAATGTGATAATTTCAGTTCACAAATTAAAAATGGAAGAAAAAACTTATAGTGTTAAGTTTGAAAAATTAATACTAAATCAAGTTTTTAAATCTAATATTCTTCTTTAAGTTTGATTCATATGGTTTCATTGGGGGATGTGTAATTCATATGGTTTCATTAGGGGGATGTGTAACTCCTTCAATGCTTATAATCGACTCAAATAAAAATAAAAATAAAATAAAAGAAAAATAATTTGATATCTCATAATTCAAACACTAAGTTGTGTTTCATGAATAAAATTTCTTTGATTTGGAAAAAATTAATGTTGTTTTAAGACAATGGTGTATTTTTTTCAATAAATCCAACCAATGTTTGTTGTTCACCTAGTTGTTACGCTTTTTTTCTCTTGTCATTATATATCATTAATAAGGTTATGATCTTATTGTCATTTCCACATTAAAACATTTTAAAAACTAACATGGCATTAAAAATATCTTTTTAAAGCTAAATTTTAAAAAAATCAACTGCTTTAGGTTAAAATTTATTACCAGGTTCTAACTAAACCACACTAATCATTGATTTGGATCTTTTCAAACTTTTCAAAATATATTTAAGAGGTAGTAGTATTGTGGTTATTTTTCAACCACAATATTTCCATTCTTAAGATCATTTTTTCACATACCTGCATCTTCATCCACTGTTTCAAAGATTTCATATAACGGCCTCTAGGTTCCTCTCTTTACGTTTCACTGTATGAATTTATCATGTCAACTGCAATTTCTGTGATACATCCCTCCAAAATACTATCAACCCGGAAATCGAAAACCCTAGATATAGGATTACTAGTTATTTCCAACCGTTGGATCAACTGAGAACTCCAATATGTAGGTTCTTCGCCCTGAAAATTTTTCTCTTGGTTCGCTAGCTTCAACAACCACTCATGCAATACAATGGGAAATTCATTAAATAAAATCTCATGAATGTCTATGTAAAAGTATCGTTCCAGCCATTCTGTCGTGGTCCTTTACTTTCCTCTCATGCAAACTCTAGTGCCTTTTAATCAACCAAATTTTGAATTTCGGGTTTCATTATGTGCCAAAACATATCCTCATCAAAATGATTTAGGTCTCAGAAACACAACCATTTGTAGGTGTGATTTTTGTCGACCCAAGTTTAGACTCCTTATTCATAAACAAAACCCAAGATATCAACCTGACACAAGAGATCTATGTGGGAAACACATGCAATGTAGATGAGGTCTTACTCGAGATATCTATTGGGAAACTTCCTGAAACAGGTTTCTACAGTTATGAGGGGGTTTCCTTATTACAACATTATCAGAGCACTCGACCAAAACCAAGGAATAGACTTTTGTCTCATACATTCATCCAAGAAGATAACCTATTGATCCGTCGACATATATAACAATATGTAACATAAAGCATTAACACATTAACTACTATTCCATATGATCATAACATTAGATGTATGACATATATAGATAATTTCATGGCTCAACACATTCAAATCAGCTCATTCACAACATATATGCATTCGACATAAACACAGATATCAAAGATACACAGACACAAGGTTTAATGTGGAAACCCATCCAGGAAAAACCACAAAGGTGTTCTTCATATGGCATGAGAAATGGTTTATCACCTTTGGTCTACGCACTCAGCTTCCAGACTCTTCTTTTGATATTCTTTATAATCCATGTATTCTTGTCTCGTCTCATGCTCTCTGGTTTTTGGTCTCTCTTTCTTTTCTTTCTCTTCTACTTAGTCTTAATCGTTGTCTATTAATATGTGTGTCTATATGATCCACACACAGCCTGGATCGATGCTTTTATAAGATTTTTCATTTCTTGAATCAACCATCGACCAACTCTCAACTGTTAGTCGATAGGTTGTCTTTCTAATTTAACATGTCCCATTACATCTACAAATAGGCACTATTGACCCAAATTACAATCATGTTTTTTCCCAAAAGCACATTATTAGCTTAACTAGTTTTTTACCAAAAATAGGTCGAACTCCTTGCCTCGACCTGCTTTCTTACTCTTCTATCGTGACTCCTTCCGTCACGGTATTTCTTTGTCTTGAAATTGAAATCTTCATATTTTTTAGCATCATTCTAGTTATATTTCCTTGTCTTTTCCTATGGCCAACAATATTAGGATAAAGATCGATATTAGTGTTATTACTCTTTTGGATGGTTACTCTTCTAATCATATGTAGAATCTATCAATATCTTCTACATGGCATATTTGTATCATCAACTTCTTTGTTTCTAAATCTTCCTAAGTCACTATTGTGTCGTGCTAACTAGTCAAAGATATAACCTGTGTCAGCCATTCTGCAGTTTCCTTGACCTCATGTGTAGGCCACTCCCTGGTACAAGTTTATTGCATCATGCCTTCGGCAATCCATTTTACAAAACTTTGTCCCATATCCAACTCAAATCAGCCCTTAATTTTCCTCATGTTGGATGATGGAGGATGCCTTAATGCCTCCCTTCCAACGGGTCTCTTCCCATCGACTTCAACTTATCTTTCTCTAGGAAGAAGGCTTAGAGTTTCGGACAGTACCTTGAGATTTGCAGTCCTCAGTAGTAGATTCTCTCACTATCGAGTTATGAGAATGCATCAATGTCTCTTACTTGGTGGATTTTTCAAGTGTTCGACTTCAAGACCTCTTATTCACACTTGTAGAATGTACTAGGTACCTTGGGTCCCATTTTCATTACTGGTGGGTTCCCTCACATTTGTTAATGGTTTTCCACATTTACGGGTAATCAAACAATACTCTCCATATTCAACTTCACCTCCTCTATTCACATGGTTAGGATTCGTTCCTTTGGGTGGTTTGGATTGAAAATATTGAGCCAACATTAGCATCATCATCATTTTCTATTGCTCGAGTTGCACAAGACCTTGTCCCATCTCATATGACACTTGCTAAGACATAGATCTGCCTTGTGTTCTTGTGGTTATGATTAGTTATTGAGCGTGGATTCACGTTGTTCATTTATGGCTATGAATCATCTATATTTCACATGGCGCCACTTTGTATTTTCAGTGGCCATGATAGTTACATTTGTTATACATATGTTGGATCTTCCTTGTATCTTTTTGGCGATCATTCGTACATGGACATGTATGTCCCAGAGATTAGTTTATCTGACATCTTTTTTTTGTTTCAGGTACCTTGTTGAGATTTAGTTTTTTGAATCCACACCTCAAATTTTTATAATGTATTTTGGCCATCATGTTCCCTTCCGACCTCATACATTAGGGGGTATCTATTATATCCCAAATCGACACTTCTCCGTCCGTGGCGACACTTTCATGATGTCATTCTCATGATGACACTTGAATGAAGACACTTCATAAATTATTTCCGTTCAGCCAAAGGACACTATGGATGGAAGAGACTTATTTGGTGCTTAGAAGTATGGTATTAACATATCTTATGATTACTCAGCAATTAGGGAACTTTTGACCACAGTTGGAGCCCAAAAAACCCCTAAAAATGGCATTTTCTCCCAAAAACACTCTATGTACATGGTCCACCAACGTTTTTCCCTTGCACACACAAGTTGCTAGTGATCTAAGGGCGTTAGACATGTAGGTTTCCCCTTTCCCGGAAGCATGTGCCTCAAAAAATGCCCAAAAATATAAAAAATCTCAAATTTTGGAGCAGTTTTGGTGGTTTTGGCAACTTCCTCCTCGATTACAACTATTTTCTCTTGATGGTAACCATATGCATTCCCTTTAAAAGTAAGAGAGGTGAGCCATGTGAGGGGTCCTTTTGGCTAAGTAAGGTTATGCTCGAGAAATTTTGCCTCCATCCCCTATTGTTTTGTGCATATGTTGTCGTGTCCCTAACAAATCTGGAGATTTATTGGGTGTGTTGGAAAAGAGAAGCAAAGAGACCCATAATCAAGGTTTCAAGAGCTGCTTGAAGAAAAATAAGGTATATTTATACTTGTTTCCATTCATTAAGGAGAAATTGACATCTTTCCATTCCTTAACAATTGTGTACATTCATGTCTAAAACTTGATTATGTGTTGATACTCATTTGATTAGATGCTTTATATCTATGTTTTATATAAAATTCAACATTTTGTTTGTATCCAAATGTTTTGATCAAGGTATTGGAGTGGTATTACAAAATCAAGCTAAAAACTCAAAGAGTCAAAAAAAGCTAGGACTAACCTTTCTAAAAAGATCCGTGCAATCTTCTTCCCTAAAACCTATTTGTGTTTTGCTTTAAGATCCTCTACTCCAATGGTAGGATAAATTCCCTAACAACACTAATCCTATTTTTAATGTAGTTTATCTCTATTCCCTCGGAGCTGAGAATAATGAATACTAGTCAGTTAATGACAAGCAAGGAAGGGAAGACGAGTAGACCAAACCATTGACAAATAAAAAGAGAGGTTGAACATGATCTAGAAGTCAAGATATTAATCACACGCTCCAAGTCCTACAAATTATATATTGTGAGGTGGCCTTCCTACAACTCTTGCATCAAAGAAGCGGATCTACTCAAACATGGCCCAGGAGTTACACCTGGTACCTTTGAGCCAGAAAGCCCCACAATTTTAAAAGAAGGGGAGGATGATGCAAAGCATGCTGAGAACTGTTGGGGCAACACAACTATGGAGGTTAACGGAGGAGTTGGCTAAACTCGAGATTATTTGTATCTTTTACGGTAAGTTTGAAAGGTAAGTTTGGTCAGAATTTGAGAAAATGAGATATTCAATGTTGAAATTGCAATTTTTACTGCAGAAATGGATTTAAGACCCTCATTATCTCTGGAGCACCAGGATTTTACAATTCCAATTACTAAAAACTACCATTGAAACCACCAGACTTTAGCTAAAAATATCACCAAATTTCAAGTGCAAATGGTCAAGAGTTTAGATTACACGGTGAATGGATACTTGCCTAGCCGATCTGACAATCGAACTCCCAAATCGCATCGCATCTTTTTAGGGGACGGTTAGAGCCAAATCCCGAGTTAAATACGAAAGGACCTGCGTGGAGTGGAGCAAAAACACAGGGGCTCTACCTTGCACTTGAGCGGGTGCCGGATTGTTGTCTAGGCCTGTTAGCCTGCTCGTTGTTTGGTATTTTGGTGTGCATGTGAAGCTTCCTACTAGAAGGGCCTGAGTGCCCTTGTATCTCTTGTTTTATGACTTAGGTTAATGGATCGTATGGCCTGGTTATGGGTCATTAATAGTGTGTCTGTTTTTCAGTTTACCTTTATCTTTGATAAAAGGTTAGAGGGGGCATGAAAAAACAATAACGCAAAGTTATAATGTTGAGATCTCTTTTAAAACGTGTCATTAATAGAAATATTTTATATTTGCAAGTAACTGGTGTTCTGGACATCAATTTAAAGGCATGTGCAAACAAACTTAAAATTGTTTCCAGGTCTTCTACTCATACTTCTTTTATCCATATTATGGGCATGGAAATGAACGGTGAAGCTGATTATACATGGTCAAAGACCAGTCTCACCAAAGATCCAAAAAAGCTTTACATTGAGGAAGTGGTTGAAGGTGTTCACAGTAACTTTTCTTTGGAAATTTAATAATCTCCGTTGTTTTACAATTTTTGGGATGATATTCTAGGCATGCCTGTTAATGTTTTATACCATATACACTTATCCAGATTCTATTCTAATTTATTCCAGTTATGAAAAATGGAAAAAAAAGTTGGGAAGTGGATTCTGTGCCAACACTAATCTGGCCAATTTTTATTAAATTTATTTTTATGTAACTCCAAAGAAGTTGCACACTTGTTAGTGGCAACATATGTCGTTCTATGCTAACTACGAATCACAAGAAAAATGTATGAATATCCTCCGAGAAATATTCCAAACCATAAAAATATACTAGGTTGAACAATATCATTTGTTGATTAAGGACCACATCGCTCCAATTCCAAGTTTTACCCAAAAAGCCTCAAGGTAATTGCGTTCACATCCTTTCTCTTAAGAATGCCATTACCATGGCTCTTTGTGTTAAGAAGCTCTGTGTTTTTATACAATTGAGGTTGTAATAAAAGAAAATTAACTTTTAAATATTATGTCACCTTACACAGACGATGAAGCGCAATGTGACATGTGTGGTAATAGTTGACAGAGTTCAAAAGTTGGGAGCTGTGTCCATTTAAAATTGAGCAATGTCCATGAAAATAGCTCGAAGCTTATTGAGGATTTTTTGAACCTAGATGAAGCAGATATAAGTTTGGGATTTTCTTGGAAGAATAGATGTAAATAGTATAGATCCATCTAAAATGGGATTTACTAATCATCTAGAAGGATCAAATATTTTAAGATGCAAACCCTTTTTTAAAGTAAATGTTAGGAAATATTTATAGTTTTAGTTTATCTAATTTATGTTGTTGTTTTATATATATGTAATTATAAATATTTTAAATTTAATTTAAGGAGAAATGCTATTTTTAAATAAAAAAAATTTTTTTTTTTATAAAAACACATATCAACTCTAAAATGAGCACCTAAAGAAATTACAAATCTATTCCCTGCTGTTGTAGAATGCACCTCTTATAAAATAAAACTGAAAAATGTTACAACATCTTGAAAATCTAAAACTGCAAAATATTCATTCAATTCAATATAAATATAAAATTTCACCGTAGATGAGCTGCAGATTATCTTCATGCTTTAGAAATAGAAATATTGGAGCCGTTATCACTCCATTCCAGCGATAAAGAGACAGGGGCTGCAAACAAGTCAACACTTTCGATACCTGTGTTTTCTGAAGTTGAAGTAAAAGAAGCAATATCATCCTCATGTTTGATAGCCTCTTTCAGCTCTGCCACTACTTCACTCACGCTGGGCCTAGAAGACGGTTCAAGCTGAACACATCTCATGGCTACTTTAATAACACGAATGATAGATTCCATATTGTAACTTCCGCCCAATCTCTTGTCGACGATTTCTGTTATTTGGCCAGCAGTTTCATCCATGTCCATTACATAGGGTGTCACCTGTTAATATGCCAATAATTATTGTTAGCTCTATATGAGAAGATGCTCTGCTAAATATTTATATTTTGAATGATTGATGGTGGGATTCCTTACCCATCTAACGATGTTTAGTTCATGTACAGGTAGTTTTAGATCTATGGGTGGTCTGCCGCATATGATCTCTAGCAAAACCACTCCAAAACTATATACATCACTTTTCTCAGTCAACATTTGAGTGCTGTAATACCTGTTAAATAGTTCCTCCACATAAAGTGAACTAATCAAACTCTAAGTAAAGTTGAAATAAAAAAGGAATGAAACTGACAATACCCTTAATGACGATTTGAATTCGTTTAAGATAAAGAATATGGCAAAGAAAAAGTCATAGATGTGTGACATACTCTGGATCTAGGTATCCTGCTGTTCCTTTCACCGCAGTGGTAACATGAGTACTCTCTCCATCAAATGTCATCCTTGAAAGACCGAAATCAGCTAGTTTTCCATTCATGTTGCCGTCTAGAAGGATGTTGGAGGTTTTGACGTCCCTGTGAATTATCTTTGGGGTGGAGCCAACGTGCAGGTATTCCAGTCCTACCAATAGAAGATGACATGAGATATTATATGGTTATGAATGATTTCTCCTTTGTATGTAGAAATTAACTGTTAGTTTCATCTCATCAATACTTCAAAGAACTACCATTTAAGATCATAACTGATGATCATCAAAGTAATTTAGAGAAAGAAGTACCATGCGCTGCGTCTAAAGCTATTTTGAGCCTGGTTTTCAAATTTAGTTCGGATTGTTCTGCCCTAGGACCTGGAAAAAAAATACAATTGTGTGTTGGTTACATTGGCTAACCTATCAATTGAAACAAACTTATATTTTAGCGATATAATTTACCATAAAGATGGTCCCTTAATGAGCCTCCTGACATGTGCTCATAGATAAGCATAACTTCTCTGGTCTCGTTACAATAGCCGAGCAAAGATACCAAATTCCTATGATTGATTCTAGAAAGAAGATCAACCTGTTCATCCAGTAAAAACACTGGCATCAATTTTAGGATACATATAATAGTTACTAGTTCAGCCAAAACTGTTTGTGCATGTTATTGAACCGTATTACATGGTTGAAGAAGTATCTCAGAATTACCTCATTCAAGAACTCGTGAACTCCTTGACGCGAAAACAATGAGAGAACCTTTACAGCTATGTATTTTCCTTCTGGCAATTCACCAAAGAATACCGATCCAAATCCCCCTCGTCCTATCTCCCGATTAAATGTTTGTGTCGCAGCTACCATTTCATCTAGAGTGAAGGCACGAGACTTCGTTGGATTTGGCACCTGAATCATTGAGTAGTCTGAAAATCCATGGAAGGTAAAGTTAGTAATAGCTGTGAAAGCACAAACCTTCTAAGCTAGTTTCATTTAGGTATCATATTGAAATATATTAACTCTAATGTTGTCAGTATTTGTGACCTTGGTACAAGAAAGCTGTTGGTTCCATTTCCACCCGTCTGCTTTCGGTGGCGATGCCCTCTTTGTTTCTCCTAATTTTTTTGCAATACACCACAATAGCCACTACCATTGCTAAAGCGATGATTAGAATTCCGCTGAACGTTATTCCGAGGACAAGCTTCATTCTGTTATTGTTTGAATTATGTCGAGTACATTGACTCTTATCCATACGTAGGTTGGGGTTTCCTAAGTAACTGCAACACACCGAATAATAGATTTTCCATGAACGTGATGAAGTGAAATTAATTAGGATTTGAGTTCGATTCATAATTATTATATGTGGTAATGCAATCATAGGAAATATACAATAAAACTCAGAACCTGAGAATCTTGAAATGGGATTTGTGTCAAAGGTAAGGAATATAAAATAGCATATGATTACCTGAGTTTCAACGAACAATTGAGCAGTTGCCATGAAATTACACCACTGAAATTATTGTTCTCTATATTCCTGTGACAATCAGTTGAAAAACATAACGAAATAAAAATATTAATTGATTCAATATAAAAATATTACTTGATTCCATTTAACTTTGAAGAAGAAATTATAAAGGAAAAGAGAGAAAAACTTACAACTCTCTAAGGTTTTTCATTTCAGATAACCACTCAACAGTACCGCTCAGGTTGTTATTTTGTAAATATCTGCATAACAACCAAAGTTAATTTGGTTCTTTTGAACAATCATAGAATCAAGACCAACAATCAAGCAAATGAAAATTTTTGGTTGAAAAAAATGTTACAGAGCTTAGAAATATTTGGAAACATTTCAACCATTTTGTGTAACTAATTCACTACGAACCTCGTCACAGGGAGGAATTTTCACATCTTATAACAGCCATTGGTATTTTAACTTTTAATTGGGAGGATTACTACCGAGAGCTACTTAGGATTGCATGGAAAAAACAGGTCGAATTCTGCTTACAGATTAACTAATCCAGTCAACTTTACAATATCATTCGGCACCGGTCCTGTAATATTCCTTCCCGACAGATCACTGGCAACAGTAGTATTGTGATTGTTAGTTATTATAATTTCACCTTTAAATCTTGAGAGCTTTATGAGCTGTGAAAGAAATAAACTTACATTTCCGAAATCCTTATGTGTGAGGAACTGTTATCACAGCCAATTCCGTCCCACGGTATCAAATAGCAAGGATCAGAAATCCAATTTTTGATGCCAAAACTCCTTTTGATAGCGTCAAGGGAGTCAACTGCAGTTTGAAAACTACTTAGGCATTGAATGATTTGTAATTTCATGAGTATCGTAAGATTAGCAGGACACTTACTATCTTGTGCATATGTTGGATTTTGAGTATCGATTAGCCAGTAATACTCATAAGCGTTCATCATAGGAGGCTGAGTGGAGTTTCCGGCCTTCCAGACTGTAAATTCATTTATTTGATTGGGGACGAATTTCAGCTCTATGGCAGAATAATTTCGCACCAGAGTAATGTTTTCAGACACTCTTTCACCATTTATCTCGATGTAGAAAGTTCTGGATTCTGACATGTCGAGAGTCTCGATTTCTGCAAAATACAACAGAAGTAATTATTTGCTCCCTGGTAATGATTCTAGAACGGAATTAATAATACCGTTCATTGAGCCGTCTATAAGCTGCGCAGTTTGCATGACAACAGCTGGGGGAAGCTCTTTGGTATTGTTCGTTGAAATGTGCTCCTGGGTATTTACAGATCGAAATAAATTAACATTACTAGAATCTACAGATATATTTGGCGTCCAGATCCGGTCGAAGTTGTCCTGGGGATACCTGCGTCAGAAACCACACAAATCTATATAACTAAATTATTTATGCGGAGCTTATATATATATCTGGGGAAGAACTAAATTATTTATGAATGTGGATAAACACAACTAACTATCTTAAATTGTTATAGCTTTTTAACTACTTTTAACTAAAGGTTATTTAAATTTTAATTAAAATTCATTTAAGTATAACAAAGATCAAACTACCCAATACCATTATTACAATTAGATTAATTTTTTTATTTTATCAAAGAATTCCAAATCTGAGATAATATCTAAATGGCAATAGGCATAATAAAACTCAGAATGTTCACCTGACCGTGGGAGACTTTCCACCAACATCAATTCTGTATATATTATTGAGCATTGTTCCTGGTTTAGCCTGTGTATACATGCCATCACGGAGTGGCCTCAGCTCGATACCAGTGATAAAAGGATCATCGCTCTGGGAGGTTCTGATCAAGCAAACATACATCACAGTGTCTGAAGTAACCAAGATTCTTTCATAAAAAAATCCATTATTATCTAGGAGTGTTATGTTTTCCACGGCCAACATATCTACTGTCTCAATAGAGAAGGCGAAGCTTGGCAGTTTTATAAATCCGCCGTAGTCTGCAATGATAAACCAGAGTCTTAAGAGGCAAGGCACAGTGTGGGTGACAGGCAATTGATAGCAAGACTTGTTGAAAGGCTTTGGAAAGAAGCGTAGGCTATCCAAAGAAGAACCGCGGGCTTGTACACTGGCGTTCCCTATGTCTGCTGTCTTACCGACGTCTACGTCTATGTAATCAGCGTCAGTAACCCATGTTATATTGTTTTCGTCGGTGTGATTCGTTTTTCCTCCACATTTGATACTCAGAAATCCTGCACAGAAAATAATTGTGCAATAGAAAACAAACCCATCTAATATCTAATGACGACGATTTTAACACAGTAGACAAAACTGAAACACGCTATAAGAACGCACTCATGACCCGTTTCATCACATACCTTGTTGAGCAGTAATAACAGCAGGCACAGCCAATAAACTGAAAAGCACGCCCAGTGGCGCTATCCAACAGCCCCATTTTCTTGAACGAATTTTGTCCATAGTTCCAGTAAATTTTTAAAAATGCTCTGGAATTCGGAAAACACATCATGAGAGTCGTTCGAAGTGTTCTTTAAATCTGAGAGTTGTTGACTGACTCTGTGCTCCACATTAAATTCGAAGACCTCCTTCTACCTGCTCCACAACTGAATGTGTGATCAATAAGCGAAATACGTACGTCGTTAAGCAATCAGTTATAGAATCACCAGCATTCAACCTACCACAGCGTTGGATTATTTTTCAAAGACCATTTTAAACTTATTTTTTATAATAGACTTACTCTCATGATTTGCCTACCACAGCGTTAGATTATTTTTCAAAGACCATTTTAAACTTATTTTTTATAATAGACTTACTCTCGTGATTATTTGATAGATTATGAAACTTTTATTGAATGTGGGTGCATATATATTTAACACTTTAAAGTGAGTTTCATTCTCAATGTTTATAGTCTCACAATCATGACAAATGTATACCTCGTTCATAGTATCACATTGATTATAGATCATTTCCTCTCATAGTGTTTTAAGAGTTGTCCAATGCCATGTTTTGTGGAGTTCACATGAGTTAGGTCTCATCTTGGCTATATTAGTTTTCGTCTTCTAAGATAGAGAGATACTTTTGATCTTCGAGATTAAGGTTAGTGACCTCTCGTCCCACATTTTCTCTTTAAACTTAGAAATGATAGTATTTTAAATGTTGTCATATTTTGAAAAGTGGCCTATTTGTGAATCCTCAAATAGTAACCAAGCCATGGCATCTTTAAACCCTTTGTCCTTTTACATAGGGTACCTAGTCAAAGCCATGTTTTCAATAGGGGTATACCCACTTTAAATAGGATAGGGTCTTGTCCTTGTACATAAGGTACCTAGTCAAAGCCATATTTTCAATAGGGGTATACCCACTTTTATAAGCAAAATAGGATAGGGCATATTGCTTTTAATTTTGAGGTTATACCTAATAAAAAGCTTCTAAATTTGATCAATCCTTCTCCATGATTCTTTAGAGATGTTGCAACCTCAAACTCCACAACTATACAAGATAACTAGAGTGACCAGAGTTAAAAATGGAAACTTTTTTATATCTCACATCACAAGGTTTCTCCATTTACTATTTGTTTTATAGGCCAAAATAAGTTTTCCACCCTAGGTTATTCCTTTTCTCAATGCTATAGTTTCAATTGAGCTTGTGATGGATATCAATTCCAAGATATTTGGAGTAGTCTATTTGTTAGAGGTTTTGGAATTTCTGGTGATTATGAGAATCCGGTGAATTTTTTTTTACAAAATCTGAATTTTGAATTGTTTAAATCATGTTTTTGAATGCATAAATAGATTCAACATCCTCAAATATATCTAGGGCACCTAAATTGTGCAAGTTTAATAACTATTATTTGTTTTTTTAATAATTAATCTAAATTTTATAAACTAACTGAAAAAAAAAAAGTTGAAAACCTCTCACATATAGACTACTACTATAGTATTTATATTAATATTTGTTTAAAAAAAAATCAACCTTATCAATAAAAACAAAAATGATTATTAAAATTTTATAAGTAAAATATACTTTAAATGAAGTAATTATTATAAAAAGTATAGGCTATATAAATATAATTTAAAAGTGGCAAGTGTAAGGGATATTTTAGATTTTGAGGAAATAAAGATTTAATTAATTGTGAATAGTACTTAGGAATAGCATAGTTGAAGAATGGCATATATTTAATGGATGGAAAACATGTATTGGGTACATGTTTGTTAACATTAATAAAGGAGGATAGAGCTTTGATTAGGGTTTCTTCCCATGATCATGTACTGCTTATCTTTGGTTGTCTATCTTTGGTGTTTCCCTCCCCACTCCCACCCCTCTGATTTCGTTCATGGAATCCAACATGGGAGGGACTCTCAGTTCCTCCCAGTCCTCTTTGGATCCACCCTGCTCTCTGCAACAACAGGACAAAACTCTTTCATCCAACATCTCTAAGCATGCTGATTCCTTGAAGCCTAGCTCATTTGTGAACATCGACCCTTAGTCGCCTCAGTCCATGAAGGTGGACAAAGCTAAGACCCACACATGCATAACTAAATCCTCTGAAAAACCTAGAATCAACCTCCCTCCATCTAGAATCAACACCATAATTGAATATATGAAGACCTATGCTCTCATAGGGAAATTCATCGGTATTTGGATGACCGAAAGAGATCTCCTCAACTATATCGCCATCAAATGGAAGCCAAAAGCACACTTCAACTTGCAACTAGGATCCAAAGGGTTTTTCATCGTCATCTTCTCTTTGCTAGAGGACAGAGATCTCATTCTTGAAGGAGGACCCAATTTTTTTAACTTTGCATGCCTATTCCTCAAAAAATGGATCGAATGCTTCAATCTAGACACCGAGCACTTCTCTTGGGAATCGGTTTGGGTCTTCCTTTATTCGCTCCCTCGGGACTATTGGGATGAAGAAACCCTCATGGACATCAGAAACTCCATTAGAGAATTTGTAAACATAGATGATCAAACGAAACAACAAATGTACACCTCTTATGCCCGAATATGTGTCTACATGCATATAGCTAGAGCTCTTTCGGACTTAGTCACCCTCACACATGAGGACACGGAGTGGATCCAACCACTAGATTATCAGAACGTGCCTTTTAGATGCAGAAAATGTCATGAACACGGGCATCTCTTCTGGGACCGCCCTCTAAACATGACTGCCTCTCATAAAAAGCAAAACCCTAATGTGGATGAAGAGGATTTCAAAAAATTCATGAATAGAAGGAGATAAGGCAGGAAAATACCATTGTTAGTAAACACTCAAATCCCACCAACAACAACAACTTCGAAGCTCTAGCCACTCAGCATGAAGAAAAATATTTCGAGGAAGAAGGAACTCCACCTACAACAAAAAGATTTCATCAAGAGGCAGAAAAAAGGTAAAGACTCAACAAAATCCAGCAAGAATCCCAGTGTCGATCCTTCCAAACAACCCTCCATTTAGTAGATATGAACCCACCCCTACAAAATCTCACTCCCACCCAAGATATAGATGTCTTAATGGACGAAGATATGGGAGATATAGAGCTGGGAGATTTGGATATCTTAGGTCTGGAAGACGCATAAATAAATAATACCTCCCATGTAATCGCCCCCAAGCAAATCTAGCTTCTAAAAGACATCCTCATCACATCCAAAGCTTGATCTAGACTAGGAATCATCAACAATGGATCAAAGGAAGCAAAGAAACGTTCTAGAGAAGCTAAAAAGAGAGGTATGAAAACTGATATACAAAGAATAACGATCCTTGGTACCAGAGTCATGGAATTAGGGAAATATTCCTAGCTCACAGAGTTATTTCCCCCCAACCCAAATGTTACCCAATGAAGGTGATTTCATGGAATATGAGGGGGATCAACAACCCTAGAAAAGGTATAATGTTGGAAAAAAAGGATCCAACATGAAAAACCAACTATCCTCATGTTGCAAGAAACCAAATCAAATAGAAACAACTTAGACAACTTGATGTCTAGACTCTGGAAGGGTAGTATATATGTTTCTGTTGACTCAGCAAGGGCGTCTAGAGGACTAGCCATCTCCTGGAACCCTGTGGAAGTCGACCTCGATAATTTCACGGCCACTTGTAACTCCATCTCCGCTCATTTCCATCTGATTGGCACCAGTCTGCATGGTAGAATCACCAATGTTTATAGCCCCCAACTCTTCGATTAGAAACTCAGGTTCTTGTACTTTCTTCACTAGAACAATAAGGATCAGCTCTACCCCCTCGATATCATAGGAGGGGACATTAATCTCATCACCTCATTTAGGGATAAATGAGGTGTCCATCGTATCCTCTCCCTGGATTGTCTTCTCTTCAAGGACTTCATTGACAACAATGGTCTGGTGGACATGGAGACCAACAATGACATCCGCACCTAGAATAATGGTAAAGGAGGAAAATCCCAGATTACTTCCAAGCTAGATTGTTTCCTTATATCTGATCACTTGATCCTCATAAATGAGGAACTTATAGCCTCTATCCTCCCCACAACCGACTCGGATCACCGGCCCATATGTCTCAACTGGCAACAAGATGAGGTTGCTCGTAGAAATCCCTTTAGATTTGAGAAATTATGGCCCGCCCATTCATATTTCTCATACATGATTAAGGACTGGTGGTCCACCACTCAGGTCACTACAACCTCTAGCATGATCAAAATGTAGAAGAAGCTTAAACTTTTAAAAATCCATCTTAAACACTTGAACGACACACCTTTGGCAACATCTTCACCTGCAAAGAAAAACTAGAATAGGAAATGGAACAACTTCAACATTGAACATATTATTACTAACGATAGAACATAGGATAAGGATAAGCAGGTGTAGGACCTCCTCTCTCATATAAAGGATCGCTCCAAACAAGAAGAGATATTATGGAAACAAAAATCTAGAATCAAATGGTTGCATGAAGGAGAGTGCAACACTTCTTTCTTCCACCGCTTTACCATCAAACACCGCATGCACAATAGAATCAACCATCTAAAAAAATATGATGGCACCGGACTGAAAACTTATAGAGACATTCAAGGAGAACTATTCACATTCTATGAAGACCTTCTCTCTGAAAGCGATCTAAATCGTGAAGCTTCCATTCAACAAGTTGCTTCACACGTTCCCTCTCCGATGACTGATGATCAAAATTCTTCTCTCATGCGACCCACCTTACTCCAAGAAGTGGAAATGGTTGTTAAACAAATAAAGAGGAAAAATCTCCAGGTCCCAATGGCTTCACCGTCAAGTTCTTCCACTTCTGTTGGGATCTTCTCAAACACGAGATCTGGGATGTGGTCAAAGAATCACACAACAATCAAAGGATTCTTCTAGACCTCAACGCTACCTTCCTTACTCTCATCCCGAAAGAATACAAGGTGTCCACTCTTGGTAAGTACAGACCCATAGATCTTTGTAATGTTCTTTGCAAAATTATCACTAAGGTCATTGCCAATCGCCTCAAGTCCCTACTCCCTCTCCTTATCTCCCCGGAACAAACTGGTTACGTTGAAGGTCGCCAGATACTAGATGGCATTATCCTCGCTTGCGAAATCATCCAACCTCCCAAAATCTCTAAAAATCCTAGAATGCTCCTCAATCTATATCTCTCCAAAGCCTTTGACAAACTCAACTGGAACTTCATCAAGAAAATCCTTCTTTTCTATGGCTTTGACCACTCATCGGTTCACTGGATACTTATTCTAATCTCCACTACCTTATTTTCTATCCTCATAAATGGTTCTCCCTCGAAAACCTTCAATTCCTATCGAGGCATCCGGCAATTTGATCCTCTCTTCCCCTTCTTATTCATCCTTATGGATGAAGGTCTAAGTCGTATGCTTAGCCAAGCCAATTCCCTTGGCACCTTAAAAGGCCTCTCACTTCATGATCACATCCCCCTCGCCCATCTATAATTTGTGGACGATAACTTGCTCATGGGCCATCCTTCTGTTCAAGAAGCAAGAATATTTTGTGGCATCCTCTCCACTTTCTCCAAAGCCTTGGGTATGTCCCCAATCCTGAAAAGTACTCTATCTTTTCTTCAATACCCCCCCCAATCACTAAATGGAATATCACCAAAATTTTAGGGTTTAAGGCTTCCAACCTCCCTTCAAAATATCTTGGTGCCCCCCTTATTGACTCTTCCCCCAAACACTCCTCTTGGAAAGACCTTCTCGACAAACTTCAGCTCCAACTCTCCTCCTAGACTTTTCTCACTCTCAATCTGGATGGACCCTTGGTCGTTATCAAATTTGTTCTACAAGCTATCCATCTTTATCTTTTCTATGTTTTAGCTGCCCCTAAATGGGTTATTAAGTCCATCAAAACTCTCCAGCGCACCTTCCTCTCGAAAGGGGACAAGGTCCCTCATAATTGGTCTTGGTTTAAATGGAAAACATTCAACCTACCTAAGGAGGAAGGAGGATGAGGTCTCCGGGACCCGGCCAAAAACAATGAAACTATGAGTGCCAAAATATGGTGGAATTGGATCACCAAAAACAACAACCCTTGGCCTTAGTTTTGGAATAAAAAATATGTTTCCAGTTGGCACACTCAAAACCTCATATGTTACTCCCAGGATATAAAGGATTATCTTATATGGGGTTCAGCAAGCTCACAACGTCATCTCATTCAACATCATATCTTCTAGGAAATACATGATGGATCCTTGGCCAATGTTTGGACTAACTCTTGGAACCAATTCCCCAGCTTAGAATTCACCCATAATATCCATCACATACATTATTATTTTCAACTTCTCAATCATGAAAAATTCAATACCTTTTGGGACCAAGATATTCGCAGTTGACAGCCCCACCACAGATGGCATCTGATTCAAAAACATTCTCATTCCGAATCACTTTGGGAGGACCTTCAACAAAGACTCGTTAGAACCAAATATGGACCGGGCATTCTCAGAGGGGGTTATAAACTCATAGGAACGTTCTCTATTAATGAATCCTACCATCTATCCAACTGCTCCTCCAACGAGCAACTGGAGCCTACCTGGGCCAAAATCTAGGGGTTAAAAAATTGGCCCAAAGTAACTTTGGCTAGTGTTACACAAACACTTTCTCACTTGGAACAACCTTCTCAAAAGAGGTTTTATAGGACCTTCATAGTGTGTTCTTTATAAAGAACAAGAGGTGATCATGGATCATCTTCTTGATAGTTGCTCCTTCTCTAACGGACTTTGGGACAAGATAGCCTCTTCTTGCAAAATAATTGATCGCTGCCAAGTGAACATTTCAGAGACTATGAAGCACTGGAATAGTTTCCCCTCTCAGAATCCTATATTAAATAGAATCTAGCAACATATCCCAAGCTTCGTCATCTAGAACATCTAGATGGAACGCAACCTCGGGATTTTTTCATACAAAGCCACTTCCTTAGAAATTGTTTGGGTCTCTTGTAAACAACACATCAAGGAAACTACTATGCTGCAGAATTGGAACGATAAGGACCTCCAGGAAACACCCAATGAAAATATCGTATTGGAGAATTGGAATATCTCTTCCCTATCACCCTCTACTAAGTCCTAGTCCCAGACTCATCCCATTTCCACTCCTAACTATTGGAGCAGCCCACCCCCAGGTTTCTATAAGCTTAATTTTGATGGGGCTTCTAAAGGAAACCCTGAGAAAGTTGGCTATGGAGGGGTTTTTAGATCTTCCATAGGCACCATTCTCATAATTTTTCATGGCACACATGGCATTGAAAGCAACAATGCATCTATACTAACTAGCTTACTTCAGGGCATCCGACTTGCTTTCAACCATGATCTCTTTCCACTTATAGTAGAGGGGGATTTGCAGCTCATCCTCAATATGGATACCAGAATCAAGAACATATTCAATTTCACTAATCTTCACCCCAGTCGTAGGTTGGATTTCGATCTCCATCAACTTCCTCTCCTCCTCTCTCGACCTGCGTACATCACCTTCGAGCATGTAGGGAGATAAGCCAACTCTCTAGCTGAAAACCTAGCTAACTGGGGGGTCTCTACGAATACTAATCTACAGCAATTATCCCTAAAAGAACTGTCGGATTCCCCACTAAAGTACAACTATATCCAAATTGATAAAGATGATGTTCACCCAAATGCGGGTGGTAACGTGGCCCAGAGGAAGCGTGGGGGAAGCATCCTGGAAGCATGGTTGTCCCCCGACCTCACCCCCAAGATGGATCATCATATCGGCTTTAATGCAGTTAGCTTCACCATTTTCTGAACAACGAGATCAGTCAAGGCTCTTGATGGGAGGTGACATTCCTCTCGTAACCTTGTATCGCGCTCCTCTCGGTATATTTATGGCGACCTTAGCGAGATTGTTTCAGCCTTACAATTCATGCAGACTTAATATGGCTCAGGTGTTTGGCATTTCCATTCCATTCCTTCCCCCTGCACAATTATGTGAAGTTCGTCAGCTCCTCTGAGCTCTTGGTGATAGTTGGTCGTGCTAGTCTCCATCCTCACACTCCTGCTCTCCCCACCAACTTCCAGTGCCTGCTCCACTATACGTCTTCAGTTCACTTAAAAATGTCCCACATATTGCAATCCACCCCACGTCATGGGCATGCAGGATGTGGAAATTCCAATGAAAGGGCCAGGATTGTCTCTACAGTTGTAAACACGGAAGGTTTTGATGTTGAAATTATGGACCATCTTCATTAGCTTACAGACGATTGGGAGGATGAACTCCCAGACTCCGCCTCCGCGGTCAACAAGACGGTTCTGTGCAAAAGTAACCTCTGGGTGGTGAAGAACCTCCTGGCCAGGCTCATCGTTTGTCTTACGGGTACTCAAACCGATCCTCTGGTGTCTTCCTGGATTCCTCCTACGACTCCTATTGATACTGAGCAAATGCTACCTCCCCCTCTGAGGTATGTCTCTGTGACTCATTGGGGCAAAGCTGCCACCACTATGGCCTCATAATACAAGACAACGAAACCTCTCCCAGTCAAGAAGAATCCCTCCAGCACCAGCGAAACGAGCAACGAGGAGGACACCAACAACAACTCCAAAAGCCATGGAAAAGATGGAGGCCAGAATTCAGTCAACCCTCAGGCCCCCTCAGTTGAAAGTCAACCAAAAGTGCACTCGCAGATTGGCTTCGACTTTGGTGTTCCCATTGAGGAGGAGAGGCCTTCCAATCAATGAGTTTAAGTTCCTAGGGTTTTGTTTAATTTTTGTATGGTCAATTTGGTCAATTTGGATCTAGCTTTCATGGTTTCTTGTAACAGCACAACACATTTGTTTTTGTTTCAACACTGCTTATATTGCTCTCAGTATGATTTATTTTCCCTCTTACAGGGAGGATCTGTTTGATGTTAAAAGATTGATTCTGCGAGAGGGATAGGCTTCAAACTATACTCTGCTACACTACTATCATGACTTGTAATTTGCTTGTACTATTATTTTTAACCAATAGATTAGGCTCCGAACTTACCAAAAAAACATTGATAAAAATAAAGTTATGATTATTAAGTTTAAAATAAAAACACTTTTATTAAGGTGCTTGAAATATTTGAAGATGTTAAATCTATTTATACATTCAAAAACATGATTTAAACAATTCAAAATTCAGATTTTATAAATAAAATAAACATACTAAAAACAAAATTGATAATATATTAACTTTCTTTTACCTTCCAACATTCATTGTCCATTATTCATTGTCCATTGAAACAACCATTATGTAGATGGCCTTTCTCTTCTTTCATTTCCATCGTCCAATTGACTTGTCCTTTCAAATGGTTATATCGACAATTAATCCCAATAGCATCTTACATCAACAATTAATTCCAATGACATCTTACAACCTGCATAGGACATAGGACATATGTCAAGAATTAAATTAATCCCAACGACATCTTACTACTTGTGGAGGACAACCCATTAAAATCCCACATTTAAAAGGCCCATTGTTTGTGTAACCACCCATTCCAATGGGATAGGTCAACATTTAAGTTAATTCCAATCCCACATCGTTTGTGTGGTCAACAATTAAGTTAATTCCAACTACTTCTTACAACTTGCTTAGGACAACCCATTCCAATCCCACTTTTTCTTTTATGCTCCTCTTTTTTTTTTCCATCGCCGCGTTAAGAATTAATTCTAATATGTCATGAATGACATCTTAGGTTGTTCGGATTTAATTTTAATTTTAAAGATATAAATTTAAAAGGTTTAAAAATAATTATATTAATAAAAATAAAATAATTATATATTTTATTAAAATAGTTTGTAAATCAAAATACTGCTATTTCAAATTTATATAAAATTACCAATTTTAATAAATAATATATTTTATTTCTATATCAATAACACTAACAAAATTATAAATCAATTCTTCTATAAATTACTTCACTTCTACTTATAATTAAAGCCCAAATTTAAAATGCATAATCCACTAATTACATCAAATAATTATTTCACTTCAACTTATAATTAAAACCCAAATTTAAAATTAATACATAATCCAGTAATTACATTAAATAATTATAAAATATAAAAACAATTACTATAATAATATCTAAATTATTAAACAAACTTTTCTTTAAATTAAAAAAAGGAAAAACAAATACATTGTTGCTCTATGATTTTCTTACGATAAAGCTATTGGGAATCAACCAAACGAAGTTATGCTACTTTATGGTACTTCAATGGTATGAGGCCCATGGAATCCCCTTCATCAATGAATGCATACTTTCCAACTATATCTCAATAATGATATAAAGTGGATTCAAATTGTGGGGTGCAATGATTTTATTAGAATTTTGTAACTAGCAATTGTCTTAAGGAGGTGTAATAATATGTCAATAAGGTGGTTGTTAGAAGGTAGAAGAAGACAAAAAATGTAACATTAAAATGAAGTAGTGCAAGACTGCAATTAATACCACAACAAAATGGAACACTTCAATTTATCAAAGGATAGAGAATAGTCCAACTCATAATAGATAACAAGTTTATTGAACTTAGCAGTTTTACACAATAGAAAATAGGGCTTTCCAATTAACATCACATTATACAACGAACATGCGATGTGATGAGAGAAATGTATCTCATGATGAAAAGACTTCAATGTGTTGTTATAACTATAAAGAAGGAAAAACGTGTTTGATAAGAACACATGTATCCAAACATGGTGTTCCAAACATATTGGGTCAATTGCAATCTTGGATGAATTGCAACAACTTCTAATCCATCAACCTGCCTTGAACCAAAACAGACTTATCATTCA
Organism: Pseudotsuga menziesii; assembly: GCA_001517045.1. NCBI lineage: Eukaryota > Viridiplantae > Streptophyta > Pinopsida > Pinales > Pinaceae > Pseudotsuga > Pseudotsuga menziesii. Next base: position 150,721 of record LPNX010433696.1, read on the forward strand.
AATGGCCCTCTCCATCACAACCACTTTCCTCTCAACAAATACACTTTCCTCTCAACAGATATCTGATGTGAAATGGGGATTCCATAAGCATTCTAATACCTCAAAGATCCTGGAAAATAACTAATAGAATGTACAACCTCTTAAATCGGTATGTGGCTTCTTGAGTTAATTATAGACATGAATGATCAATTTATAATGAAATGAAAAGCATTTCAAAATGGATGCAATAGAGCTATGCATTCACCTAGGATGTAATAACAACATGATTTGAAACATTTCGAGATTCCTTGGAAGCCAATGTAGTGGGAAATGTCTTGATCGGTACCTGACTTCTTGAAATGATTATAGACATCAATGATCCATTTATAATGAGAACAAAAGCATTTCAAGATGTTGGCTCTTGATATATATCCCCCATATACCAGTTCATTCTATATTAGGATATATATCATATTCATCAACGCGATTTCATTCTTTAATATATATCAATGTAGTGAACAGACCCTCCAACCTTGAACAACATCTAAATTCAAAACCAAGCCAAATATCTTACTTGGCTGAGGGTATCAATAACAACAAATTTTCTTAAAAAATAGTGCATGGAATACGATAGAATTCAAACTGTTTAGGCTGAAAATGGCCTCTTTAACTTGATTTCATATTTCAAAAACACAAGTCAAAGGATCCACGCACATTTACTTCCAACATAGAAGTAGCAGTTTGAGAAAACAATAAACAATGAAGACATAATAGACATAATACATGTATTTCTACAAATTTCCCAATTGTTTAGAATCTTTAGATCCAATATTTTTCCATGTAGAATCTTTAGTACAATATTTTTCCAATATTGAACTTAATTTAAGTTAATGCAGAATTTTAAAATGGATACTTAAGCACAAAATAAAACGAACAAAAATACAAAAAACTTAACTACTATAATTTAACGATTTTTTAGATGTACAATTAAATGTTAACATGTAATTATATTTGATTAACAGTAAGTCTTTCTTAAAGCACAATTAAAGTAAATGTTTAAGAGACATTCAAATGCCCCACTTCCAAGAAAACAGAGATATGTAAGGAATTAATTTTATGTGTAAAAGCTAGAAAGAAAAAAACCCAAAAAAGACAAAAACCAACCTTTATCAGTTCAAGATAAGGCCATGGCTCAACAAGAGCCAGAAAGAAACATAGTTATGGGCCACACAAGGAGTTTAATATTTTCTTTGTCATAAATGTAAAAATAATTTGCATGTCTTTCAACTTTAACACTTTGCTTGTCACTGCGTTAAAGTTGGTCCTTGAGATGGATTTTCATTTCCTATATACATAGCATAAAAATAACAAAAGTATAGTGAAACTAATACACTGTAATTTAAAAACAAATGCTAAATAGATCTTGTTTAGATATGACTTATACTCATACATGTTGAGTTAGTTATTGTCACTAAGGTGGTATGGGTTTGGGTTAGATACAGACAACAACAAAACCTCGTGACCAAGTGGCAAGATCTCATAAGGGTGGCAGCAAGGATAGTCATCCCAAATCACAGGTAGGCAACTTAAAAGGCATAGCTCCCTCTAGTAGACGGAAAACTACTATTGACCTACCATAAAGGGTTTAACACAGACATAGCTAAGGTGGGATGGGGAATCACAATGCATGGACAATATAGGAGAGATTATGTACAACCATGGGCCAGTAAGAATATAGACAACCCGGTAGAAAGAGATAGAAAATGTCACGGCTTGTTGGGAGAAGATACACACATTAATGGGCAAGCCAAAAGGCATAAAAAAGTCTAGGCCTATGCTATCCAAATAGGAAGAAGCCCCCAAACAGAATACATCCATCTTCTAACAATTCAAGGAAAGGTCGAGAAATGTTAAAGGAAGCGATGCGCAGCGTGTGACTGTTGTGACCTCCCTAGGATGAGAAGTTAATGTGTATGCCCTAAAGGGTTTGGCAGTAGCATGACCTAGCTCAATAATGCTAGGGACAAGTTTCAAACATGTGAACAAGGGCACGTTTCAAAACTGACAACCAACAAAAGAAAAAGGATATGCATGGGCAGTTAAAGCAGGTCACATTCTCATCCCATGGCCAAAAGAAGAAGGCACATCACCAACGGCTCATCCCTTGGAGGGATAAGAAATTTCACAGCCCAGCACTAAAGGCATACACAGTCACTTCCTAGTCACTAAAAGGCCACAAACAAAGTTTAGAAACCAGATAGGAAGGCATGTATAAGAAGCCTACAAAGGGATGTATTTTTTTGTGTTGGGAGAAGAAATACAACATTTAGAGTTAGAGGAACCTTTGAAGTAAGATGATATCTTAGAGGTACATGGATAGGAAGGTCCCCAATGGTTTCTTAAAACTTCCAAACACAAGGCCATAAATCATTTGAAAGTCCATAAATGTTGCACAAGATAAGCTGATTAATGGGCAAGGAAAAAGGCATCCAAAAAAAGAAGAGTCCAGGTTTGTACTATCTAAATAGGAAGCATCCCCCAAACAGACTACAAGCATCCTTTAACAGTTCAAGAAAAGGGCAGGAAATGTTCAAGGGAGCAATGTGCAGCTTATGGCTGTTGTGACCTTTGTAGTATGTGAAGTGGATATGTATGCCCTAAAGGGTTTGGTAGTGGCATGACCTAGTTCAACAAGGCCAGGAATCAATTTCAAAGATATGAAATCGTTGGTAGTTTGAGATCACCAAGACTAATGTCAATGCAAAACACAATGAATGCACGAGGGAGGGGTGATGGATTGAAAAAATGCTAAGCGACCCCCATGAATGGGTTATGTGAAAAAATATAATTATATCTTATATGCTTGTGGATTCCGTCTACCCAATGAAAGTATTGAAGGGCGATTAGATGGTTGAGGCATTAGTATTTGTTACAAAATCCCTTAGTGTGGTCAACAGAAAAAACTGAAAGCAAGCTAGATATCACCTACAGTATGGGGTTTAATAGGTTCAACTCTATTATGAACAAGATGAAAAGCAGCAGGCCAGGGAGAGTCAATTGGATCAAGAAAAGAACCATCCAAAGTGGGGGTAGACTACCGGAGGAGAAGAAGAAACCATGGTGTAAAAAGAGCCGCCCGAAGAAGTGGAATAAACCGTCGGGGTGTGAGGAAGAAGTGTCCGGAGCAGCGAAAGAAACCCCGGGCTTTAAGAATTCCAAATGGAGCAGCGAAATAAACCACAGGCTTTAAGAATTCCAAACGAAGTAGCCGAAGAGCCCAAAGGACACAAGTCAACAAAGCAGGAGGACACGTGTGGAATTTGGGTTAGGGGAAAGGAGGACAAATTATACAGTGGTCTCAAGAAACACCCCATGGTTAAAAATGTATGTCATGGCCCACTCCAAGATCATAAATAAACCTAGGAATCAAGGCAAAGTAGAAGTAACCTCGGGCGTTAAGCAGAAGAAAGCTCATAAAGAAAAAGAACAGTAAGCATGTCTACACTAGATAGAGAAGTAGATCTGATTTTCTCTCTTGCCCAAGTGTGAAAGCTAAATGTAAAATATTTAAAACCCTTCTAGAAAAGACCCTTAGGTAATCCCTTAGTTGTAGGATAGTTACTAATAAATTAAAATAAATATTAGGTTGATTTAAAATAGGATAGTAAAGTTCATACGGTTAGGCCTAACACTAAATTTGACGTGCAATCCAAGGTTTAAGACATATCCGTATAGACATGGGCAAGGCATAAGAAAGACAACCCAAAGGAAAAAGGATTCAAACAGGTGAAGCTTGTCAGGAGAAGATAACCACATGCATGTTCAAGCCAAAAGGAAGACAAAAAACAGCTATTTTATGTATGTAGTATCCATGAGAAAGAACCCCCCCAAACATACTACAACCAATGTGTTTTAAATCAAGTTAAGGGAATCGACTAACAAAAGGAAGACAAAATAATAGTTACAGGTCAGCAACGAGATTTACTATGTTCTCTCTCTCAAGGTATGTAGACATTGTTTTGTTTCATCACTGTATAACAAGAAAATCCAAATTGAAGATGTGATCTGTTGGTACTTGCATAAGTAAAAGTTATTTCCAACATGTATATAGTTATGCATTAATTGATCTACTTCATACTTATGTTTTAATTGTTTTACTTAAAATATCTAAAATAGATAAATAAACCACGTTAATTTACATGAAAAACAAATACCAAAACCTTGGCATAATATATATATTTTTTAAAAGGTTAATTACTTTAAGTCAATGCAGAAATAATAAATGGGCATTGGATAATTAATCATTAAAAGTAATTCCATTACTACATAATACATATTATAGTAAACGTATGCTAAAAAAATATAAGAAGAGCATAGATATTTTATGTTAGTTGTTTTTTGGACGTAAAAATGATTTTTACATGTAATTATATTTAATTTGACAATAAGTATTTCTTAAGATACCATGAAAATAAATGTTTAAGAGATCTTCAAATGCCCCTCTTAAAAACAAAAGAAATCTATTTAAGGCAATACATTTTATGTGTAAAAAGGTTCATGCCAAACCAACAAAGAAAAAATGACTATTATGTTTGGATGTCTCCTTTAGAAAAGTAGAAAACAAGGACTACCTCTTTCTCAAACCAAGCAAAACAAACTATAACCTATTTATGAAGAACAAGTTATGACAATTTTTTTACTCCATGAGTAAAAGACTAACAAGGTTGGTTGATAGCTTTAGGGAAGAGAACATTTTTTTCATCCTCATTTGTGCATTTTTTTTTGCTTAATGATAAAAAAATCCATCTTTCGAGGTTGGAAGGCATAGAGAGTGTTGATGAGGTGGTCATAAGCAATGTGTATCAATGAATTATCAATTTCAACGTTGCAGGGAGGCCTGCTCATGAAGTGGTCACATGCAATGTTGATCAATGGATTATCAAAAGTGTTGAAGGGAGTGATGTGAAGGTTATAACTATTACGTCTCATTCAAGGCAGACAACCAGCAAAGCAAATGGTACAGTGACGAAACCGAGTGGGAACCAGAATGGACGAGACTACAAGACCATAGAAGAAGGAAGTGGTTCTGAAGGGTAGCACAGGAGACCCTCACCATGGAAGCGAAACAAATGGTACAGTGAAGGAAACGAGCGAGAATCAAAGTGGACGAGACTACAAAATCAAAGACTAAGTGGTTCTAATAGGTAGCACAGGAAACCCTCACTATTTTCAAAGTGCAATGCAAGATATTTTAATAAATCTTCCTTTATTGTGAATATAGATTTTTTGGGTTAATTCGAGTGGGAACAGGAGTGAACGCAGCGGATTTGGATTAGCAAGCTCGTGAGATGAACATTTTTTTCTGCGGCAATAGGAATGTTCAGAAAAAATGGGGCATCTTTTCTATTTTAATGGAGACTTGTGTGTATTGTGTATGCAAAATATGAGGAGAAATGGAATTCCCTCTAGGGCTATGGTGTGGCATGATAAAGCTAAAACCAATTCACACATCAAGTTCAAACAAGCCAAGAAGGGCACGTTTCAAGTATGTCACTTGGCAGTCTTAAAGAGGCCACAAAACAAGTTTAGTAGGCCCAGACAAAGGGATGTATAAGAACCCTACAAGAAGGATTCAAAACCAGCCTTAAAATGGGACCACACAGAAGGTAAGAAGGCCCAGACAAAGCCATGTATAAGCAGCCTACAAACATGAGGAACTAACAACCTTAAAAGCAACCCAAGGCTTTCATAAGTCAATCGAAGTAGGAAAAGGACGCAAAGGACACGCATCAACAAAGCAGGAGGAGTGAAGGAGGACACGCACAAAAGGCAGATTGGTGGAAGGGACAAGGAATGCTACAGTGTTCTCAACAAAGACTCCGAAGGAAAACACATGTAGGCGTAACAAGCACAGTAAACAATATCTTTTTTTCCATTTCATGTCATGTAGTTGAACTCTTAAACCATGTTGTGTCTTGATATCGATCCATGTGAAATTAAGGGAAAAGTTTCACCAAAAAATGGGAAAAACTATTTGTAATACTCATAATAGTTCCTTGATCAGATTATCTAGCATCTAGATTCTATGTCATGGTATATTTGGAAGTAGAGAATGTCCAAGTAATTATAGAAAAATCCATAGAAAACAATGCTATTGTCCAATAATGTTGGAGGTTGGGCACTCTATTTGGTCAACAGATATTTTGTAGACATTGAACAGGGTCGTAGTTGTAGCTATGTTATTAAGTATACAAATTTAGAAAAAAGTAATTTCAAAGTACATAGATTATTTACATGGGAATCATAGTCTAGGTTTGTCCTATCCAAATAGGAAGCAACCCCCAGACAGACTAAATCCAACCTTTATTAGTTCAAGCAAAGGTCAATAAAAGTTGAAAGGAGTGATGCACAACTTATGAATATTCTGACCTCCCTAGAATCGAGAGTAGTTTTGTATGCACTCTAAGTTTGGGGTGTGGCATGACCAAGTTCAACAAGTGAAAACATCAAGTTCGAACATGGAAAGAAGGCCACGTTTCAAGTCTAGAAACCAACAAGAGGTAACAACTCTGTATGGATAGCTAAAGGAGGCCGCAGCCTCAGCCCCTAGCCAGCAAATGAAGGTCATAGTAGCCACTTCTCAGCCCTTTGAGGGCTAACATAGGTTAAGGCCCAACCCTACACGAAATACATAGTCATTGGCCCACCACGAAGAGGCCACAAATCAAGTTTAGCAGTCCCAGGAAAAGTCATGTATAAGCAACCTACAAACAGGAGGGAAAAGCAATTTCCTACTAATAATCTTTTATCTCCTCTCAATTTCATGTACTCCACTACATAAAAAAAATCTTTACTTGGAGGTGGAGGTATCTATTTTGGTCATGTAAATATAACAAAATTGATTTCCAAAATAAAAAATAGCAATGGAGATGGAAATGGCTATGGTGCATCCCATAGGTTACAAGTCTTTCTATGAGTGGCTAACCGAGCCCAAATTCGGTGGGTTATGGTTATTATTAGTGCATGCATTAATGGTTTCTCGACTTTAATTACTTTAAAAAAATAATAACCTAATTGTTATTAAGTATGCAAATTCATAAAAAGTAATTTCAAAGTACATAGAGTATTTACATGGAAAGCATATTTTAGGTTTGTCATATCCAAATAGGAAGCAACCCCCAAACATAGGCTACACCCAACCTTTATCAGTTCAAGCTAAGGTCAATAAATGTGGAAAGGAGTGGCATGCAGCTTATTAATGTCTGACTTCCCTAGACTGGAGAGTGGTTGTGTATGCCCTCTAGAGATGGGGCGTGGCATGACCTACGTCAACAAGTTAAAACATAAAGTTCAAATAAGCCAAGAAGGCCTTGTTTCAATTCTGGAAACAAGCAAGAGGTAACAGCTTTGTATGGGCAGCTAAAGGAAGGCATGGCCTCAAGTCACGGAAAGTAAAAGAAGGTCACAATAGCCACGTATCAGCCCTTGGAGGGCTCACATAGGTAAGGACCCATGCCTAGAGGACATACACAGCTACTGGTCAGACACAAAGAGGGCACAAAACAAGTTCATCGGGCCCAGGAAAAGCCATGTATAAGAATCCTACAAACAGGATTCAAAAGCTATTGCCTATTAATAATCTTTTATCTCCTCTCAATTTCACGTACTCCACTGCATACATAAATTTATTTTCTTGGAGGTGGAGCTATTTATTTTGGTCTTGTAATTATAATGAAATCGATTTATTTTATTGTAGGGGGCAGTTGATTTGCTTTTCTTTGCTTCTCCTAGGGTAAAAATAAAAATGGCAGTGGCAATGGCAATGCATACGTCGCACACCGGGGTTACAAGTCTTTATACAAGTGGTTATTCGAGCCCAACTTTGGTAGGTTATGGCTATTATTAATGCATGCATTAATGGTTTCTCGACTTTAATTATAGTTAAAAAAATAATTACCAGCCTTACAAGTTATTAATGGTTTGCAAATCAAATCATACTATATTATGTTTATGTTGTGGGAGGCTTTATGTTTAAAAACATTATAGGAAGTTGAGCACCGGGTAGCAACAATAGCATAGAGCACCGGGAAACAAAAAATGAAGAGAGAGGAAGGATTTCTATTGCTAATTTCTACAATGCAAGTGTGGATGCAAAGGTGGCCCCAATGACAAATCTAGTGGATGAACATAATCCATGCTTGTACAAGAAGTTTATTCAAAAATATTACATTCGTTATCACCTCTCCATGCAAGTCAAAGGGAAGCAACACCTTGCAAACTTTCCCAAAATTGATATCAGCAATACTTAGAGCTTAACTATTGTTATTTTAATAAGTACCCAATTCAATATTGTCAACAATAATTTAAGTTCAAACATTGTTGTTTCAATAAAAGAAAGTGTATGTTTCAGTATTGTCTTGCATTGGTTGTGTTTAATGGAGACGTGCATGTGAGATAAAGAAATATTATATATTATGATACATACAGGTTGATATAGAATCTGATATATACAGGCTGGATTTGAAGTATTAGGTTGATACATATAGATTGATATGCACACCGATATATACAGGTTGGACTTGAAGTATTTCAGTTTAATATATATATATAGAGAGAGAGAGAGAGAGATATATTAATGTGTACAAATGTTATTACATTATGATTATTTGTAACTATACTTTTTTTCCAAAAGAATAAAAAACCATTTTATTGTTATTATAAAATTCAAAGAAAATAAAATTATCTGATTTTTAATCTTCTTTGTCCCAACAATGCATAAACAAAAATCACTGACTTCTCTTAAAAACTAGTCAAACAAAACAAGTCCAAAAAACTATAGGGCTGAAGATTTTGCCACATTAACTCAAAACCAGAGATACAACCATCGGCTTTAACAGAAAGAACAAAATCATCACAAAATATTGAAAGGTATGGCTATAGTCTATTTGACGTCTCTGTTGCCAAACTTCATAGACGTGACAGATCGTTCCCAGCAAAATGAAACATAACACTATATCTACCAAAGTATTGCTATATATATAGTTATATTATATTTTATCTATACATACAATGGATTACCATAATATTCAAGAGAATTTACATAATTTTATAAAAAAAAGTTTTGGAGACGCCATGTTTTGAAGACAACAAATTTGCACATATGGTTCGTCTTTGTTTCAAACTAAATAAACAAAATCAAGTTCAACAAACAATTGAAATCTGCAGGATGCATAGATATATATGAAGATAAGTGAAAAAATAGAGTACCTGTTGTTTTTCTCTTCTTTGGTCTCTTCGAAACCAAAATCCTGGAAACTTAATGAAAACCCTAGTTTGTAGAAACACTGATCCCTATTCCTGCAAATCGGTTGAATGCAATTTGTCTGTGAAAAACCAAATACTACAAATCGTTTGAAGTTGCCCCGTCTCTGAAATTGTTGGAAGCTTCAGATCACCAAACTAAATGTGACCGCTAAACACAATTTATGCACGAGGGAGGGGCACTGGATTGACAAGATGCCCAATGACCTCCATGAATGGGTTATCTGAAAATTGAAAAATCCATCTAAGTTTGATCGTGGAGTATGTCTACCCAAGGAAAGTATTGAATGATGATTAGATGGTCGAGGCATCAACATTTGTTACAAAACCCCTTAGTGAAACCAACAGAAAACCTCAAAGAAAGTTATCTATCACCTACATTTGGGGTCTAATAAATTCAACATTAATGTCACCAGGACGACCACTAGATAAAGAGAAGAACCAGCCGAAGAGAGGATAGTAACACCCACCAATCTTCCATCCATTCTCTTCTCTGTGATTTTTTAGAAAACAATAAGGCCACTGACAGTCTAAAACCATTGTGATTAGAGTTAGCTTATACTATGCAATATTTTGAACTAACAATAATGACAATACAGATCTCAAAATAATAATCAAAACAAGGATATCCTAATTCCTCTCCAAAGTAGTTATTTCTGAAAATATTTAACAGTGTAGAAAGGATCCAAATTATGGGTCTCGAGTTTGGGTAAGCCTACATCACTACACAATTTGTGAAACTCTTCCTCAGTGCATTCCTTGCCTCCGGAACTATATTTTTTCATAGCAAAAATATCCCCTTCAAGGAGATCTTGTGTTCTCTAACTGTCATCAGTGTATTTGGGAAAAAATGGCTAGCAATCGATAACTTTGCCTCCATTTGGTAGAGCCTTATAGAAATTTCTCATAATTTCAATGCATTTTTCATCACTCCATGTTGATAAGATCCACTAGAAAACATTCCATCATAATGAACTCAGTAAGTACATATTATGTCATCTTATTGGAGGAAAAAACTACTTAATATGAAAACCAACCTTCACGAAGATAACATCTCTTGATGGAATAGATTCAAACATGTCACCACCCATATCTTTTATACCTGCTTGAAAACAGAGGAATAACAGTCAAGTGTTGCACCTTTTGTATCACGATCTAGTGTTTTAATTGTTAGAACTACCTACCATGTCTACATATATCCAAGCTCCTAAGTATTCTCTCATAAGGAAGTAATTTACTTGAACATGGTCTCTACAAATTGGTTCTAAGCGAATTTGTCTTAGCATGCAGTGGCTATTGGCCAAGAATGTTTTTGAGACTAGCTATTTAGTATGGTAGTTTTGTTCATCCCTAAAAACTGGTTAAGATCATTCTCGTCTGGTCAGGGGAGGAGGAGGTTTCTGGGGTTGGTTATTAAATATTACAGTATGTTCAGCCTAAAAAGACTGGTCACTGCTTGTTACTGGGTTACCAGTACATCGAGTGCTAATTAGTTTGCAATAAAATTCACAGCAGTAATTTCTAATAATATAATCCAACTCAAGTTCAATCACAATGTCAAAGCTCCTTTATCGTAACCATAAAGTTTAAGCTAAAATAGATCATTATATGGGTGTGTGTGGGTATTATATAGCATAAGGTGTATCAGGGTAACTTCTTGAAGCTAATCAAGTGCAATGATAGATCCAAGGAATTGTTCTTCCTAACATAGAGGCTATATTATAGGAATTATTAGATAACAGTTTTTGGCTCAACATTGGATTTGCATTTAAAAATAAATAAAAACCTAAAACTCTCTGCTAAACTCTCAGAATCCTTATAGCATACTCATATAGAAACCCATTATCCATTTGGGTTCTTAACAGTTGAGATTTAAACTTAGTTGGCAAGTAAGCTAATCCAACTTGAACTTCCACAATAGAAATTGAGTTCTTTTTCATAAACCTGAAACTTGAATCTTACAATAGGTATACATGATAAGGACTACATATCTCACATTTTGACTTTTGTAATGGATGGGAAAAGATAAATTTGATTTGTTTGTAGGGTTTTGATGTGAGCAGTAGTCATATGCAGTCAATTTGACACACAAATTCAAAACTTGTCTTACAAGAAAAGATGCATGGGCTTCAAATCTTGCAGGAAGCCTATCAAAAATATCCCTGGTTTAGAAGGGTCAACCCTATCTAATAAACAAAGTTATTTTAAATATTTAAGATTGACGCAGGGATTCATTGTGAGAGAGATTTTCCAGATAATCTACATTTGTATATTTCAAACCAGAATAGCAATATATAAAATATAAACAAATGCAGATGATCCAAAAAACACTCACAATGTTTTTATATTGACTGTTTGTGACTCCATATGAAGCACCTAATAAGCTGATTAGGTATGAAACATTGTAGTTCCTTAGAGGTTTCCAAAATACACAGATCGAGTTTTCCATTCTCACTTTCATAAGAAAAAATCATGGTTTTAAGGATTACAAAGAGTTTGGGAATATAACTTGTATGTCTTCTCGAAAAAGGTATCATAAATTTTCCAGGAGTAGACGATAGGGCAATTTTAAGTAATATAGCTTTGTCGACAACCTAACCATACACCCTAAAATGGAGAGAGGTTATCTACAACTTAATATGGAGAGATGTTGTCACCTAATGTAGCGTTATGTTACCAAAACTAAAAAGTAATTAAAAAAATTCATGTGCACTTATAAGATAAAATTTTTAAATCAAACTAAAAAACTTTTAAAAAAAACCATACTTAACTCATAAAACAAAAAATAAATAAAACCAACATAGGTCCATCTTTAACCCAGATTTATCAAACACCAAAATAGCACAGGGACTTCACTTAGTGAATATCTCACATAGCATGTGCGATCGCGGGATATTAAAGAATACATTTAATTTCCAGAGATATTGACCCAAACTCTTTTTGTTGAAACCCCCTCCAAATACTTAATCCTCCCCGCCCCTTTTTACACTTCAATCCTCATAAACCACCCTACCCCCCCCCCCCCNATTGGTTCAATTTTTAATAATTTTAAAACCCACAATATGAACTAACGTGATAGGATATTGGTCAACAAGTGAAGCCCCTGTGCAAAATAGTGCTTGATAAATTTGGATTTAAACTAGATTTATGTTGGTTCAATAAAAGAAACCACTTTAAAAACATTCTTTCTGATGTAACCAAAAAAAATTCTATTCACAACTGAATATTTAGCCAAAGCACACACCATGTTTATGCAAAAGGATGTAGGGGTACCTCAGCTTATTTCTCACTAAATGGTTTTTTTTTTTAAATTCATTTCTATTAAATTTCACTTGTGCTTGGATTCATTCATTTGAAACTTGTGACATGGGCTACTTAGTAATTTTCTCATAAATAAAAACAACATTTAGTTATATTAGTTATATTGTTATATTAATATCATGAAATTTATAAAAACTTTTATCTATGTTCAAGATCTGATATCCAACAAATGTATCCCTAGAAAGACAAGGTCAAAGAGTGTTAGATATTCAACTATTAACTCCTCTTCTCTATTTACTCAATAATTGCATCTAAATATCAAACTATAAATTTAGCACATTAGAGGTCGCATACCCGCTTCAATATCTAATTTGCTTAAAAGATGAGCAACCTTATTATGGTTCCTCCAATCAAATTGACAAGCTTCTTTTTCTTTTCCATTTTTCTTGTTTATTTCAACTCAATGAATTGGGACAGATTGATAAACCCATCTCTAACAACAATAATATGTAAATTGCATCATCCAATGTGGTCCAACCTGGTCAAAGGAGTTGAATCCTTTTATTGATTCTAATTATCATAACTATGCCTCCTCTTCACCCTCCCAAACTGATCTGTAAATTTTCCCATCAAAAATCCTTTCCAATGGCACGTGTGGCAGCGTGTCACCAACAACATTCCATGAGGAAAAAAACGGTTCCAGATCCAGACTGGTGGGAAAAAAAATCAATGGCCAGGAAGGGTAACACTTCCTAGGAACAATTTTCAAAGCCTTGAAAGAGTCAGGTGGAGTTGGAAGGAAGACAAGAAGACAAATATAATAACTTCTAGAAAATATTTTACAGCTAGGCCTATGGGAATAAGGCACAACAAATTCTCTCGTGAAGAAGTTGTTGCTAATGCCATCAAAGACAAAAAAAATACAGCCAACAAAGGAATTATATAGCTATAGTGAAGATTCTATTGGTAAGGCCAGTAGAAAACCACCAACAAGAAAGTTTGTAAACATGTGGAACAGAGAGAGCACCTGTGAAAACATAGCTCCTCGTCCAGCCTGTGGATGGATACCATAACAGTTCCTAAAACATGCATGATAACTCAATGCATAGGTTGTCGAGTATCTGATTTTGTGTTACAGACTTAATGTAAATAAGGTTTGTGTTATTCCTTGGGGATTTTTTCACCATATATGTTTACAGTTTACAGTTGACATGGATGTTTTTTTCTCTTAATGTATGTTGTTTTCACTTCTATTCTAAAATCTCGCACCATTGTCAGTATTCTGTAGTAGCAAATTTTTCTATTGCATTTTTTGCTTTGAAGTCACTCAGATTTAATAGCCTTTAAGTACAAATCATGATACTATAGCAGTAGTTAAACTTGCAAGATTACACACACAAATTTAAAATCTCATATTGGATGGTTGAGATTGATATTTATCCAGGTGAGCAAACTACGAATAGATCTATTGACGCATTCGCCATAATTGTATCAGTGTCTACACAACACCCCCTTGTCTCATCGCTATGGATACGGGAAACCGCGGTGAAAATGGATAATGGATATTTGATGTATAACATTTTTTAATTATCAAACAAAATTGATATAAACCAAAATTATAAGGGTTAATCTCTTTACATTTCTCAAAGTTAATCTATAGAATTATTTCTACAACATAATTAGCTCAAAATAAAACAACAATACCCAAAACACTGAATTGAAAAACCCCAAAGGTATCCATGGGAAACACGAACCAAAACACAAAATTGAAATACGAGCAATACCATCTTATGTCGGAGAGCCCGCAACAACATGGGGTAAATCGAAGTTGATTCATTTGATATGTCCATGCGTCTATTTGATCATATGAAGGAAAAATCCAGAGCTTCCACCCATATCCACAAGCGTGTTCACACCTTTAAAGCCCTGATAAAAATAGTCCTCATAAAGGGCATCGAAAGGTTGGCCATGGCGGTTCTCAAGGGGTCGTTGGAATTTTGGTCGTCCCCATAGAACTAATAGGAAGGTTTCCTATTGGCCTTTCTAAAGGGCTCCTCAAAGGGATTCAACGCTGTTGAATGCAGCAAAGGCCATGCCCCCATCAAATCTTTCTGATGGTGTTATAATACATAGGACCCGTATGACAATCCCATCTCGTCTTTCATCATAGTTTTTCCCACTTCAATCAAACTGTTTACAGTGTTTCAACCAAATCCACTGTATCTTGAAGATATTAATGGGTCCTTTGCAATGGTCCCATCACTTTTGTTTCAAACTTCCAGGAATTCATGCAGTCGTTATTGTTGCAGGTCTATCTCTATAGAAGATCGTCTTTGGCAAAAATGACAAATATCATAACTTGTTGTAAGCCCCATGGCCCCTCGTCCCAGCCTCGCCACATAATTTGGTGGAGCTCCGTGTTAAGAAACTCCATCCGGGGCCATAGAAAAATGAGGGCTTTCATTTCACCACTTCGTCTTTGGTCTTGTAGTCTTGTCCATTCTGGTTCTCACTCGGTTCCTTCACTGTACCATTTTTTTTGCTTCCATAGTGAGGTTTTCCTATGCTACCCATCAGAACCACATCATATTTGGTCTTTTAGTCTCATCCACTCCGATTCCCACTTGGTTCCTTCCCTGTATCATTTTTCACTTCCATACTAAGGGTTTCTAGCGCTACCGATCAGAACCACTTCGTCTTTGGTTTTGTAGTCTCGTCCTTCACTATACCATTTGTTTCGCTGGTTGTCTACCTTGGATGGGACGTAAGTGGAGCCCTAGCAGATGTCCATGTCTGGCTTGAATGCAGGAGAACCCAAAGGGCACACGTCAAGAAAGAAGGAGTGCGGGAGGACACGCGCGGAAGGTGGATTAGAGAAAGGGACGACAAGTGCTACAGTGTAAAACACAAAGACCTCAGGGAAAAAATGCCTATCGACGTAATTAAGTGTGTTTGGGGTAGAATAGTATTGGATAAGTGACCTTATAGGAAGTCTAGTGTTTCAATTTCCACTCATTTTTAAGAGGTCAAGGGTTCAATTCTTGTTGGGTCAATTGAAATCAGGCTCCTCTGTCAAGTAAATAATTCTTGGAATTTAAGAGCTCACTGGATGAGCCCAAATTAATTTATAAAAAAAAAACGGTATGTTTAGATTCTTTCTATTAAAAAAAAGAACATAACTTTATACTTGCAAATGTAACATGTAAATATATTTTCCTTGTGGAATCTAACAAACATAAAATAAAGTTGTTAGTTGTGCAAGCTCACACTTCACACCACACGATACCTATTAATTCACATAACATGTTATGTAGATCACGCTTCACACCACATATTACTTGTCACACTACACGTTACCTATTAATTCACATAACACGTTATGTAGCTCGCACTTTATAACATTGAATTCAGATTACATGTTACCTGTCTTCTAGGCTTTGTTAGCTTGTAACTCAGTTGAGGACTAAAAATAATCTCATGGTTTTCAATATTCTATGAATCAAACACGGGGACGCCATGGCCATGTGTTGTTCCAAACGATTCCACTTTCTCAATGTTATTCATCAGACTGTTATTGTTTTTGTCTCTGAATGTATATTACCACTGCTATCTCTTTTTGAAAATCATTCTTCTTACAGGAGTTTGATTTTTAATTACTTCGCTGCGACCAAGTGTGCTTTTCTATTGAAAACTCTCAGCAAACAGTTTTCACAATCACAGAGGTAAAGATGTCTTCGATCATCAATTCACTCCAGCTTCTTGAGAGTTGAAAAAGTGATGGTGCCTCATGCAACTCCCAGACTGGCATATTTTTCCCCTACCTTCAGTTCTTCGATCTTAGGAGTGTCTACTGTAATACAAAGATCTATTTCAAAAAGTTGTATGGCGTTATCGACAAATTCATAGAGAATCAACTAGGTAAGTATTGCATCATCGGGTGAAAGCAGGGACAAAATTTATAATGAAACTAATCTTGAAACAAGAAGCGGTGAATTTACTATTAGATCCTACTTAGTTGCTTATTTATTGTTGTTTATTTTATACTACACGATTTTTCAAAATGTTTTATATCGTGTTGCTAGCTTTTCTTTTTTTTCCACACATGAAAGTGTTGGGCCTTGAACTTACTTTTTGTGTCAAGGCTTTTCCAAAATCAAACATAGATCTGTTGAGTTAGAAACTTCCTCCTGAATTGAACATAGGTCTGCTGAGTTACATAATTCCATACTTTCGGACTAGCTGATACCCTTCATCTTCATTTGCATAATAAATATTAATTGACTTACATCAGAATCTAACATAGGTATGTTGAGTTGCATACTTCCATACTTTCAGATTGACTGGTATGTTGAGTTGCATACTTCCATACTTTCGGATTGACTGGTACCCTTCATCTTCATTTACATAATAAATATTAATCGAGCAAACACCATTTTCACCAAATATTAGTGTGAGGATAGGCCTTAATTTTGATGGGAGACTGTATTTAAGCTCAATGAAAATAGAATGCGTCATGGCAGAACTCATCCATAATCCGTAAAGATGAAACGAGTCCAGGAGTTCGTAGACGGTGAGTGCTAAGCACCCCCCTACAGACTCATAAAGAGTCTGTCATATGTGCCATCCATATGGTCAGTGTGTATGGTCATGACTTTGGTTGCATATGTACATAACTCATCAATCCCATCGCCATTCCATACAAAGCATGCCCAGGGTTGGAATTTCATTTCATCTCTTCCCTTCAGACTAAAAAAATTTGACGTTTTGAATTTTTATCTTCTCCGTCACAAAACTTTTTGTTGAAAAAATTGCCCTTCAACACTAAAGTTTTACTGGAAATGTTACACTTCAATAATAAAGAGTTTAATATTAACTAACAATTTCTACCATTGTGAACCAACAAAACCTAGAACCAATGTTACAGTATATGGAATGCAACAGACCAAGCTTTGCAAGGTTAACATGTGAGTGACAACTATAATTGAAGTTGAAACCTTTTATACCGAATAAATACTTCAACATTAGGAATTGAGTTATAAATGATAGATAAATACAATATGGCTTTTTTTGAAGATCGTATTGTACTACAAGATTCTCTCCTTCCTTTGCCAAAATAAGTTTAATAAGTTGTGTTTACCAAGTATGTATTCTTTGGATTTCTCAATTATTATTACAAGTGAAAGCCCACAAATCATTGAGAAGTGGAGTTGTGTATGTATTATCCATGATGAACTTTGATTAAAATAAGACAAAATAAATTTGTTGTGTTTTCTAATATCAATAATTTATTGTTATTAGATTATTATTAAATTTATTCAAAAAATAAATAGAAAATCTCACCAAAATTCCCATTTGAAATCAAGAAATCAGCATCAAGAGACGAGGTTTCTCCTTGCCACTCAAGAAGACGACCTTGATCGCCAAAGTATGCAAGTCATAATTGGAACTCAAAGTTGGAGAAATAAGCATCTAAAATTCATGAGGAAGTTCTCACCTTTAAAGTCCATAACATGTTTATAACAAAAATAGTTATACGAAATTTAACAACTGGTGCTGGTAAATTTGGAAGCTTATGTTGAGTTTCAGGCACATAGCAGAGACGAGTTAGTAGGTAACTAATGTTGATTCCTTCATTAACCACCACCTACCCTTACCACTTGGTGAGTGAAAATAATTATTATAATTATCCATCTTTCACATTGCTATCTTATAGAGAATAAAAAAAATTAAATCAAGATTAGCATTAAAGTATATGCTGCAGTATGATGAGAAGCTATTCCTCCCGGAACAAAAGGATCAGAACCTTCAGCTCCCCATGCTCCCCATGCTGATATTGGTGAGTGAAAATAATTATTATAATTATCCATCTTTCATGTAGCTATCTTATAGAGAATAGAAAATTTTAAAATTAAGATTAGCATTAAAGTACATAAATATTTGTATGTCACTTGGAACAAGGAACTCATCTTTTAATCATCTAATCCTTTTAAACTTAACCGGGAACTCCTCCTATGTTTTTAGGCTCAATCAATGCATGCTTTTAACCAACGAGCTAGCCAATGATCCAATGCTTTTAAAGTTAACATAGGAATTCCTCTGATGTTTGTATACACACTTATGCATAAGGGGACTAACTAATACAAATTAATAACGGTTTTAAAATAAAATTAAACCTCAAAAATACATGTTTGTGAAATCTTTGCTTGTTAGACCCGAGTCCGACAATTTGCCTGAGAGTCCAAGTCCAAGTTGAGACTATAAGGAAATCCCTTTGCATGAAATCAAAGTGAAACCTTGAATGATATCTCGAGAAACCATTAATGGACGAAACCCTAATCTACCAATCGCTCCCATACCTAATTGAGTGAAAATTGTGTGTACAAGATTTTCATCCCTATCTACCTTTCCCAATTCATTTATTATGTCCCTGTCATTTTCCATATATTAGTTAAGCTGCACAAAATTCAAGAAATTAATAATTCAATGGGCAAAGTGAAAACTTTGTTGTTCAATTTTTTTATTAATTTATATTTTGATTATTTAAATTCTGATTGGTTGAAAGTGAATGATGTCAGCCTTAGGATTGGGAGCGAGAAATCAATTTGCCATGTGTTCGCAGTGACATCAACATGCAATGAATCATGGTCATGGAATCAATTGGTAAGCTGGGTACTGGAAATGGAAAATAACATCAAAGTCTTTATGCATAGAAACAAGCATATGGATATTGTACATTTCGTCATCTTTCTCTGCCCAAGTTTTCATAAGTTGCCCTTCTTCAAACTCGTTCTTTTCTTCAACACAACACAAATTGTCACGACCGTGCCAAAGAATGCACTGAGGGGAAGGCAGGGGGAGTGCCACTTCTTCCTTAGCAGCACTAAAAACGTTACGCACAGCTCAAAATAACACTTACAGGCAACGTACAACTCTCCTGAGCAATGTAAAGCTTTCCTGTAACTCACTAACAGAGCTCACAAAATCAACCCAGCATCTACGGGATTGTTGCATCTTGGCTGCTACAGCTTACAATGTCCTTCAAATGATGTTGCAGCTAGCTTTTACAGCTCACATCAATTAAAACGATTATTTCAACTAGCTGTGACTGCTGACATCACTCATAGCTCTGTTACAGCTGACCTTTTAACAAGTTTTAGATGACCCATGTGTCCATACACTCATCACAAACATTCTACTGAATAAATAAACATCATTCACACAAATGAACTCTGGCTACTACAGCAAACTCACATCAAGAAATAAAACTAAGTTTTCTAACTCAAGAACAGAGTAAACACAAAAAATAACACAGTAAAGTTCAGAGTTTCAACTCTGTTTCTATTACTCTCTGCTGTGCATCTTTAGCATACTTCTTCGTATTACTTCATATCCTAAACATGTTTACAAGCTACATATTTATAAGATTTTGGCTAAGTCGGTCATTAAATACTAACTGACCCTTCGCTATATAAAAATGAGATTATCCGCCAGTGCTCTGTTATAGTCTATTACAGTTTGACAGAGTGGAAAATTGTGACGCCTCTTCAGTAAGTTGATACGCTCTACTAGCTTAATCAAAACGGCTTTTCATAATTTATAAATTCAATGTCTGTTAAATTTTAATTAATTTTTCACCCTTTCATGAGCTGCAACAGGAATGGTGAATGGCTCTTCAAAAACAATGTAATGCTCTGCCCGATAATTATTTCATGAGTTGTGACAGAGGCTGTAACTGCTTCTTCAAAGCGATGTGATCTACTTCCCTTTTGAAATCTTGACAGCACTGCAAAATCAAAGCAGTGTGGCGGTGCTGCAACTTTTCAGGATTGCAGCGGTGAATGACATTTCATATCTCTGGCATTTAGGGATCTGAACAACATTGCCACTTCAGCGTTTCAGTAGGCAATTGATATTGACGGTGGAGTAATTAACCACTGCCAACATTCTCCCCCTTAATTACTACACCCAAAAATACATCAAACACAAACAACTACAATTTTTACAAAACAAAATTTCAGCTATAATGCCTTCTGGTCTAAGTCTCAGCAAGGCTTACATCAGTATCAAAACAACTTCAAAAATTTGTTCACATTCTTTGTTGGAACATACGTGGGCATCTTTTTTTCTTTTGTTTCTTTCGACTCCAAAACTTTGAAATATGCAAACTTTGTTTTCTATTTTATCTTCATCTTTACCTTGATCTTCTTCAACACTTGCTTCATTTGTGGCTTCAACCATTTCTTCATCTTGACTTTGTATCTTAACAATTTGAACTCCTTTTTCTTAGCAACTCCATGATACTTGTTCTCCTCAAAATATAATATTTCAGCATCAAGACCATTGCATTCAATCTTCTTGGCCTTTGCAAACTAATCATTAATTTCAATTTCAATTTCATCATTCTCGGCATCGGTTTCATGGCATTATTTGGCTTAAAATGCCAAACTTTAAACCAAAAATACTTTTGATTCTTCATCTTTACTTTCTTCTTTACCTTCAATCTATTATGATCAACTTCAACTATAAAATATTCTTCATCATTCAATTTTTCAATGTCCTTTATCCCAAGGACTTCAATCTAAATCTTTTCTTCTGAATATTGCAACGTGGGCATACAAAGATCCCACAAGCTATCTTCATTTTGTAGACACATTAATTGATAATAATGTCCAATTTCTTCAGGGCTCCATGACATGAAGGTCTTTTCAACTGATTATTCAACCAATTCATCTTTGGTGCAATTTTCTTCTTTCAAATAAAACTTATCATTTCCAATATCATCTTCAGTGGATTCTTCTTCATCTTTGATTGGTTTCTCACCTGCACATTCAAACATTTTGTCAACATTATACAAATTATCATATTGTGAACCATATTGGTTCTTTTCATTTTGTTCTTCTCTGAGAGCTTTCATTATCTCTTCAATCAAATCTTCCTCTGTTTTTGCAACAAGGTAATCAACTTTCTTCATTTCTGATTTCACAACAAGACTTTCATCTTTATCATCATATCTTGGCTTTTCAAGCCATTCTTCCAAAAAAATTAATTGTTCATCAAGAACATCAATCCTTATTTTAGTTGCTTTGTCTACAATAGAACATTCAATATTTTGAGTGTTATCATTATGCAACTCTATTCCTATCATTGCTTCTGCGATCACCGAATCATCAGCATTTTCAGCATCATTATATATTCCCTTTTCTTGTACTTTATCTATTTCATTTGTTGCAACTACTTTGCAATCTTCAACAAAATTAAATTCATCAATATTTTCAAAAAACTCATAAACAGGTTCAAGCACTTCAATACGGTGCACTTTATCTTTCTTAGCTTTTGGTGTTACTCCACATACTGCTGATATGGCGGTCTTCACCCTATCATCATGATCATCATTGACCATTTCTTCTTCATGGAAAATTTCACAGATATTGGCTCCTTCATATGCACCTTCTTCATCGTTGTCATCAACAACATCCATCATTGGAATATTCAAAGAACAAACTGCTACACTCGCAGTTGCTTCACCTTCAATATTTGACTTATAACCCAAGACATCATCATTTTCTTTCTTTGTACCTGCACAATCACTAACAAACAAATAATTATCAAAATCTTTTTTTTTTCTGTCTTTATCTGCACCATTCAATATCTCTGCAGATTCTTCTTCAAAAATATCACCAACACTTTTTCTCTCATCAGATACACCATTTCATGAGAGTATTTTTCACACGAAGCTTTATCATCTTCCTTATGCACACCGAATGGATGAATGAAACACTTTTCATTTTCTGCAACATAACTACTGTAGTTTATTTCAAGTCCATCTTTGTCTTTGACTTCTACAACATCTTCAGTGTTGTCTTCTAGATTCATTGTATCTATATGTCCACAATCATCAGATTCAATACATGATTTAAATATCTTCATGGATGTGTCCTTCAAGGACTCTTCTTGCACAAATATTTCTTTGTTCTCTTCACACTTGAGAAATTTATCATCTTCATCAACATTCTACATGTTAACCATTCCATCATTTACTTCAACGACATCAATATCTTTATCAATAGAAATTTCAACTTCTTCAAATTCTGTTGTTGTTATACCACATACAACAACCTCATTTTCACCTTTAGTTTCAACATCATTTTCATCATTTGATATATCAACACAATTGCAAGATTTACAAAAAAATTGACTATCTTCTGCTACTTCTGCAAATTTGTCTGTTGAAATGTTAACAGGTTGTGACTCATCCATATATCTCCCCCTTGCATCAAACTTTCTCTTCAAACTTTCCCAGGCTTCTCTAGCTGTGTTTGCTTTAGCAATTACATAAAATATATTATCATCCAAAGCTTGTTGGATGTAATATAGGGCAAATGCATCATTTGCCTCATCCTGGAGTTTCTTAACTCCATCCTCAACAAGATTCCATAAACCTCTAGCATGCAGAAAAAAATTCATATTAACTGACCAACATTCATAAATTGTACCTGAGAAATGTGGTGGTGGATAATAGATGCTGCTCCATGCATCCTCTATATTTTCTTGAACTTTCTCTGCTTTAGCAGGTTCCTCGGTGGCTTCTCCTAATATTTCTGCAATGAGAAAACCAACTTCTTTTGCATTAGCAATATTATTCTTCATCTCTTTAAGCCTTCTTCTTTTCCCCATGTCTCTGTTTTCAAATAAATACTTGCACAGAATTTAAATTTCTTTTGGATACATCATTTCGATCCTCTTTCACGCAAAATACCTTCAATTCAAACCAACAAAACTTCCAAAACATTGGAATTCAAACTGCTTTACCATTAAACTATGTGGGAGCTCTCCACCAGGAAAAATGTCTTCCTTTCAATTTATCAAACTCTAAATGGAGTCAACTTCATCCACGGACTCCAACACTTTCTTCTGTACACAAGCCACGAGCAAACTTACACATTTTAACCAACATACAGGTAAGACAAGAGACACTTGTTTCAGTCTTCAGCTACTAAATGATGACTCGACCTTTATTTGAGGGAAAACAAGAGCTCTTACCAATACTAAGCTGAACATACAAACCGAACTTACTTCTGCTCTTTCTTCGTAGCAGGAAGAGGGCACTGGAGTAAGACTCAACATCAAGATCTCCAAACAGAACACAAACAGTTCATCGTATAGTCATATGACTCATTCACGAAGTGAGCACATAACCAACAATCAGAAATTAGGAACACTCAGCTCTGATACCAATTGAGGGGAAGGAAAGGGGGGTGCCGCTCCTTCCTTATCAGCAATAAAAGTTTACGCACAGTTCAAAGTAACACTTACAGGCAATGTATAGCTTTTTCGTAACTCACTAACAAAGCTCACAAAATCAACCCAACATCTACAGGATTGTTGCAATTTGTTTGCTACAGCTTACAATGTCCTTCAGATGATGTTGCAACTAGCTTTTATAGCTCACATCAATTAAAACGATTATTTCAACTAGTTGTCACTGTTGACGTCACTCACAGCTCACGCACAGCTCTGTTACAGCTGACCTTTTAACAAGTTTTAGATGACCCCTGCGTCCATAAACTCATCACAAACATTCTACTGAATAAATAAACATCATTCACACAAATGAACTCTGGCTGCTACAACAAACTCACATCAAGAAGTAAAACTGAGTTTTCTACCTCAAGAACAGAGTAAACACAATAAAGTTCAGAGTTTCAACTCTATTTCTATTACTCTCTGTTGTGTATCTTCAACATACTTCTTCGTATTACTTCATATCATAAACATGATTACAAGCTACGTATTTATAAGATTTTGGCTAAGATGATCATTAAATACTAACTGACCCTTCGCTATACAAAAATGAGATTATCTGCCAGTGCTCTGTTACAGTGTGACAGAGTGGAAAACTGTGACACCTCTTGAGTAAGTTGATACGCTCTGCTAGCTTAATCAAAACAACTTTTCATAATTTATAAATTCAATGTTTGTTAGATTTTAATTAATTTTCCGCCCTTTCATGAGCTGCAACAAGAACGATGAACGGCTCTTCAAAAACAATGTAATGCCCTGCCCGATAATTATTTCATGAGCTGTGACAAAGGCTGTAACTACTTCTTCAAAGCGATGTGATCTGCTGCCCTTTTGAAATCTTGACAGCACTGCAAAATCAAAACGGTGTGGCGGTGCTGCAACTCTTCAGAATTGCGGCGGCCACAAATCTGGGCGGTGAATGACATTTCATATCTGGCGTTTAACGATCTAAACAACGTTGCCACTTCAGCGTTTCAGTAGGCAATTGATATGGACAGTGGAGTAATTAACCACTACCAACATGCACTGAATACTGATCTGGCCATGATGTAGTGAGGCTAACACAACACAAGCTGTCACGACATCAGTGAATGCACTGAATACTGATATAGCCATGACGTAGTGAGGCTAGGAAACACAAACCACAATCCACGATTTGAAGACGTGATCTTCAATGTTCTTGCACAATTTGTTTTCAGCCGAATTACAACAAGAAGAGAGTGCCAGAGGAACCTTTTGAGACACGATGTTTCAGATGATTTTACTTGCTATGACTGCGCACCTCAAGAGCACAACCAACAATATAATGGCTAATGATAGGGCGATGTAAGATGGTATCAACCATACTCTATAACATTTAATCCACTGCGACCATATATTTTTTCAAGAGTATCGCCATGAGTTACTTGGGAGAACAAAGTAAGCCTCATATGCCACATGGGCTATTAGAGTTAATGCCAATATTGTTCCATCATCGCCCCATACAGTTTTCAAGCCCCGACTAGCCATTCTAGGAAGCAAAGGCAAATGAATACACACATCATGACTCTCATACTATCAATAAGAAGTTGCTCCTCCACTAAAACAAGAACAATTGGATGAATTTCTTGAATGTATATCTGTCCAAATGGTCAATAAGATGGAGCAATTGGATAGTGAAAGCGCTGTGAACAAGAGCCTATCCAGGAATCCAACTAGCCTTCCTTTTGAAATCCTTTTGAATCAAGTCAATGTTAGTGTAACAGGTTGTGGCTCAACTTCATATATTGCCCATCAAATACTACAAGAAATCAAACATCACCGTCAGAAATGATCATTAACATTGATCAAATGGACGGATTGATGAGATTTCAGATTCCAACCCTGTACAACGTAATTGTAGCCAGTCACCATTTCTGGTGTTCATATTTTTTTCCTAAGAAACCTCTTTTATACGCCATTTTGCTTCGACCCTACGGTGGTACAGTCTACGGTTGTTGTAGTAAGAGATTAGTAGTACTGCTATAGCGATATGAGCATGAGCTTCCAGAAAAAGCCGTTGAAGAGCAGAAAAAGGTGTCAGCATTGGCGCGTGGGCTCTAGATCGCTTTGGAAGCGGGGAGATGCAGATAACCGAAAGTTGGTGGGGAAGAATCCCTGTACTGGGTTCAGTTCTTGAGTCTGAATGCAAGTTGCATAGTCACTCAGCTCAGAGAGTACTTCAACACATTCCTCACATTAATAGAGTTCAAAAGGCCATTAATATCAATATCAAGACAAAGCACTTTCCACTTATAACCTATAACCTAGTATCAGGGAGATCTTGTAACGTCTCTTATGGGGAGATATTGTAACGTTTGTCCATATTATGTCGGTCAAAAATAATATTTCCAAATATGGGAGAGATGTTATAAGCAGTGTGTTACTAACAAAAAATAATAAAAATTAAAAATTTTAATTATAGCTAAAAAATTGTCTTTGAGAAATACAACATAATATGGGGAGATGTTATAATGTTTCTACCTAACAAAATTATAAAAACTAAAAAATTGAATTATCCGCAAAAAAAAAATGTTGACCTTGTTAAAACCATTTGCAAGGCCCTCTTAAACCATGTACAATAAAACCATGGGTTGTTTAGGAGGCCCTGCACATGGTTTTAAAACAATTTGAAAGACCCTCCTAAACCATGGTTTGTGCCCAAGGTCAACATTTTTTTTTTTGTGGATAATTCAATTTTT
>LPNX010433696.1:177354-253035 GCA_001517045.1 Pseudotsuga menziesii
TATATTATATGTTTACCATAAATAATATTAAATATTAATAATAAAAATATTATATGTCCACCTTAAATAAAAATATGTGCCTTTTAGTCTGAATCAAATCAATGGCTATATAGGACACACCAAAAGTGATAGCTCCTTGAGTGCAATAGTTAAGAAGAGGTGATTTGATCTCTCTCGGTGTTTGATAGAGCCTAGGATTTGGATCTATGTTGGTTTTACAAAAGAAGGCGTGCTCATGATCATGGCAAAACAAGATTGGTATTTCAAAACAAAAGCTTGTGCATAGCCTTGTCTTAGTTGTTTGAGTTTCTGTTGTTTTCAACTGCCTCATGATACTTGCAAATAACTTCAAATGCAAATTCTATTTTCATACTTTGTCAAAAACATTGTTACATGCGGCTTTTGTTTGAACAAATAATTCCAATACATCATGATATTACAAATTGCAATGCAACAATCTATATCCCTTTCCATGGGGGGCTCGTTTGTGTAACTTTCTCTTGTGAACAATCACAATAAAGTTGAATGTTCCCTTTGGCATATTAAAAGTTGTGTCTAAAATTATGTATGTGACATCTATGATCCATTTTGGGCATGTTAGTTCAACACCAGGAAATTGATTTTCTAATTGGCAAGGTTAAACTTTGGTGTTGAATTTTGGTATTAATTATATTTAAATTTTTATTAGTTGAAATTTCACTAAAACATAATTATGATTGGTTGAAATTTCACTAAAACATAATTATGATTGGTTGAAATTCCCCTCAGGACTTGCACTTGGGATTTCAACTTCCCTGGGCATCGATGGTGGGCATGGTGAGTTTCCATTTGCTAGCCCATGAATTAAATGATTGTAAACAACTATGATTTTCTCTTAGGTAATAGTGGTGGTGTGACTAAACTTCATATTTTCTTCACTCCCACCACTGAGCACAGAACCGCTAAATTCCAATTAGGGAGTCGACCTCAATGACTAAAAACCTATGAATACGTCCATGTTACATTATGGGCATAATTCAGATTCAAGACTAGAATTAACCCATTGTAAGATCAAGAAAGAAAACAACTAGAGTGAATTGGATAGAGTGACTCATAAAGTACACCAGATTATCATGGCTAAAGATACAATTAAGTGACCTGGTATTAATCTATGACTATTTAGATCAAAGAGCCTATTACTCTAGCGGTTGGATCACAACTACTCTTTTCATGATCCAAAGTAACTCTTCTTGTACCTAGCATGGTTCTCTAAGTAAGTAACAATAACGCAAGCTTACTTAGAGTATATTAGTGGCTAAAGCGTGAGATGACAGTAATGTAAGTACTCTATTAACGGGGTATGCATATTAAAACCATTTTTGTCCATTGCTAAGCTTATGTATCACCTATATAGAGAGAGCATCATAGCAAACTTAATCATGATAATCTTAACCAAGAACCTAATCATGTTGGTATGCTTAACCATAACTCACTTCCATGGACTGCCCATATTATATTAGAATTATAACTGTGAGGTAAGGCTAGGGTAGAAAGCTAAACTTTAGTACCAATTTACCAGCCTTTATAAGAGTTTAACACTAGTAATATAAGGTGCTAGTCTATATTAGCTACTGACTCCTTAGATAGCACGTCGTACACACATAATTTACCGACTCAATATTGGTTGTTTTATTTTTATATGTCACTACAAAGTTACAATGACACCTTACTAAGAGTAATATCCATTTAGTTCTTAGATACGATTGTTTTTCATCCCAGTTTACATGATTTGAGTATTAACCCATGACTAAGTGACATAGTTATCTCTATTGCTTTGTGTAACTATTGTAGAATAAACACTAGTGTTGTATATTGGTCACTCCATGTTCATGACACATACCTTATACGATCCAATACTATTAAACGTACATAATATAGGGTTATTAATAAATGCTGCTATGCCATTTGTAAAACTACGCATGACTAGTTGGCATGTTGCAATATCTCTATGAAAGTGAACAAATTTTTCCACGTCATACTTTATGGTCGCTAGCACAATATTATTGTTGGCTAGGCATGTAAGAGAGAGTCGCTTATTACATGCTATAACAATTAGGATAATACCTATTCTAAATCTACGAGCTAATCAACTCCTTATCGTAATTACAATTGTTATTAACTAGTAAATCTACTAGTACTTTATTATTGTTAATGATTTAGCTTTGAAGACACTTCGCATGTTTTTTTCTTGTATGCAGAATTGACCATGCACTAGCTAGCCTACTTTACTTTGTAATGGTGTTTTATAAAGTTTTAAAGTGACTCTTATGTAATGGAATTTTTTATAAAGTATTCCTTTGTTTTAATTTTATAAAGTGACTTTATGAGATAAAGTGCACTTATTTCAAAAAGTAAAAGATGACTTTATTAAAATTAAATATAACCGCTTTTGGAGGGAAAATTTCTCAACCATTGATCTTGAAAAAAAAATATAGGGCCCTCCTTCCATGATTGCCACTAAAAAGATATATCGATTTCTCTATTGATTTGATGCTTAAAGCTTCCCTAGTTTCCAAAGCTCCCTACATAATGAGTACACCTAAGTTAAAAGAGTTACAGATGTAGCTAGAATAATTATTGAGGAAATGGTAAGTGTGTCTCCTTGGGAAGAAATGGTATTATTTGTAAAGAAAAAGGATGGAATTCTAAGTTTTTGTATTGACTTCAAGAAGTTGAACAAGGTTAGTGTTAGGACTAAGTGTCTTGTGCCCAGAATTGATGACTTGTTCAATTATATAAGAGGAGCAAATATTTTCTCAAAGATATATTTAAGACCTTGTTACCATCAAGTGAGGATAAAATAAGAAGACATTAAAAGATAGCCTTCTGGACTAGATATGGTCATTATGAGTTTGTGATTGTGCCATTTGGGTTAACAAATGCACTAGTTAAATTTATGTTCTTGATGAATGGGATATTTAAGAAGTATTAAGATAAGATAGTCATTGCATTTCTAGATGACATTCTTATTTATTCAAATTCAAAAGAGGAGCATGAGGAACACATGATATTGGTACTACAAGAGTTAAGAGAACATCAACTTTATGCTAACATGAGTAAATGTTATTTCTATCATAGGTAAATTCATTACTTGGGACATATCATGTCTGAAGAAGGAATAGTATTGGATCCAAAGAATAGAAATTATCATGGGGTGGAGAATACCCCAACCAAGAATGTTTCAGAAGGTCATTCATGAGAATAGATAGATACTACATAATATTTACAGAGCGCTTTTCCAAAGTGGCGCGTCCAGTTACATCATTGCGAAGAAAGGAGTCAAGTGTCAATGGACACCATAATGTGAAGAAAGTTTCCAACAGTTAGATAGATTGCTCACCAGTGCAGCAATTCTCAAAATTGTTGATCCAAAAGAAGATTTTATGGTATGTATAGATGCTTTCCAAGAAGGAATTGGTGGAGTCCTTATGCAAAATGGACATGTGATTTGTTATGAATCTAGAAAGCTTAAAGATAATGAGAAAAAGTATGTCACGCATGACTTTAAACGTGTTGCTCTTGTGCATGCTTTAAAGATATGGAGGAATTATCTCATGGGACAAATAATTGAGTTGAGAATAGATCATAGTGGGTTGAAGCATTTGTTTGACAAGAAAATTTTGAATGTAAGACAAACAAGATGGTTGGAATTTCTATGTGAGTTTGATTTTGATATCAAACATATTAAAGCACTACATGGAAAAGGCCATATAGAGAAGGTTGTGCAATACCCCCATTTTGACCCTTAGAATGCATTGGCTTACTATGTAAATATTGTGTATATGTGATGCATGATTTATAGCATGGAGCTCAAGGCCAATCCCCTCTAGTGAATGCCATGTTTTTAAAATGCAAGTATTTACACTTTGTGATCCATGTGCTAGCAAGCCATGCAAAATGTAAAAATTGTATGTAAATATTTAAATGCAATAAAATACCAAGAGTTGGCTATGGAAGCAATTAAAATGAGGGGGTTATATGTATCCACTAGGGAGAGGTGAGGGGTTGTTGGATTGAACCCTTTGTTTACAAATTTCATCTTGAGAACCCATCTTGACTCTCCTTGCTGATATTTAATTTTGTTGTAAGAAAGTAGTTGAGAAATCAACTCATGAATTAATGGAGAATGAGAAAACTCAAAAATTCGTATGGATGAGTATATGCACAGTTTACTTGACCCATAAGTCAATTTACCACATAGAAATTCGTTTTTTATCATCCTCATTCCATTGGGGAGCAAGGAGATGTGAGTTTCCATCATACTTTGCATTCCCAACTATGTAAAAACTAGAAATCGCAACTTGGAAAGAAGCCAAGATTTGAAGTGCCAAAAATGCCTAGAAATTTGTGTGGGCGGTGAAATTCAGTGGGGGATCCATAGAGGTAAATCATGGGGATAAATTGAGAGTAGAAACAACCCAAAAATACGTAGGAAGATCCATATTTGCAAGCCCAGAAGTTGAATTTCATGATTCACAGTCATGTGGCCAAATTGGGAAAAAATCCAAGAGCAGATTGCAATGGGAGAGAATTCAAAGGTTGAAATTTCTTGATAAACTCGATGAAGGAAAGAATCTCTGAAGGTATGGAAGCTTGGATCTTTCTATCCATGTCCTGAAGAGCACTGGAGGGAAGGGGCGCATGTGGGACTATGTAACAGAGAAGGGGACCTTCCTTATGTTGGGTGTGGTAGGTATTGCGGGTGCCAAGGCTATCTGAAGCCAAATTGAGATGCATATATTTCTTTGGTTGGGCTCACCGGATTAGCTATCTCCTTCCCTACCTACTTACATGCTTGATAAACCTAGTTGCATGTTGGCCTAGCATGAGTTCATGTACCTATGGTTGTGAGTGATCCTTAGTAGTTCCTCCTTAGTGGATACATATCCCAACTCGAGGGTGGTCTCTTAGCTACAAGAATATAGGTTGGATAGAGACCTATGCTTGGGTGGAATGTTGTACTTCCATAACTAGGTGCTTGGTCATTTACAAATAAAAGATAAGTGTTTTACGATATCTCTCACTATGACAAATTATGTGTTATGAGTGACTGTTTATTTATGTTAAATTGAATGAGATGACCTAACATGAATTGTTCAATTAGATGCTTGTGAATAGCATGAAAAGGAATTTATTTCCGTGCATGAGTTTATTGCTATGCATGTAATGAGCATGTTGGTATATGCAAGTTGTGTGTGCATTACTAGATTCTAATACCACTGTATATGTTTAATATGAATTTGCACACACATTTAGATGTTAATAAATATGTAATATGACCCTACGGTGAAATTTATCCCCCCCCCCATATCGTCCATGCCCTCCTATGACAGAATGAGTTGTGGCTGAATGAGTTGTGACAGAATGGTCTACGACGGAGTGATATGTGATAGATAGAATGGTATTTTATAGAGTGATATGTGATAGAATGGTCTGCGACAGAGTGATTCATGATATAATGAACGTTGTCACAATGGTATGCAACAAAGTGATCTATGACAGAGGGATCTGTGATAGAATGAACTGCGATAGAATTGTATGCGACAGATTGATCTTTGACATAATGAACTGTGACAGAATGATCTATGACAGAGTGATCTGTGATAGAGTCATTCTATCTAAGCCAAGCTAACAAGCAAGAAGTGGGACTAAGCCAACAATAGAAGCATGAAAAGGGAAAAAGGGACCGCTTTAGTGTTGGGGATGTGGAGAACCCCACATGCTTAAGGACTTTCCACATCGAAAAGAGAACCCTCGAGGATTTCACAATTTGGGAGCAACAGTTATAATGGAGTATATGGAAAGAGAAACCCCTAAAATTTATGTAGGATTGGATAACCATCAATTACCAGTAACAGAAGTTGATGGTAATATTACTAAGCAACCTATTTCTGTTTTGATTAATCCAGTATCTACTCATAGTTATATTTACCCAAAGGTAGTTGAAGATTGTTCTCTTGGAAAAGAAAAACATAATAAAATTTATTTAGTTTAATTAGCTACAGGGACAAAAAAAAAGTGAGTGAAGTAGTGATGGAGTGCCCCATAGAGTTTAATGGACTTCTCATAAAAGCAAATTTAAATGTCCTACCATTATGATCCTATGATGCTCTTATTGGTATGGACTGGTTGGAAAAGCATAGAGCCAAGGTAGATTGTTATGAAAAGGTTCTTGAATGCATTGATGAAGAAGGAAGGCCAAGATTGGTAAGAGAAATTCCCAAGCAAGTTTCAATAAGGTAGATTTCATCCTTATAGTTAAGAAAGTTTTACAAGAAAGGTTTCCAATTATATGTAGCTCATATATTAGATTCTCTTAAGGACAAAGGCCCAAAGATAGAATATCATCCATTGTTGCAAGAGTTTAAAGATGTGTTTCCAAATGAAGTGTCGGGACTGACCAAAAAGGGACATTGATTTTACAATCAACCTTGTTCCAAGAGCAGTGCCAGTTTCCAAAGATCCTTATAGAATGAGCACGCAAGAATTGGTAGAGTTAAAGATGCAGCTACAATAATTAATGGAAAAGAAGTATATAATACCAAGTGTGTCTCCATGGGAGCACCAGTGTTATTTGTCAAAAGTAAATATGGTATTTTATGGTTGTGTATTGATTACAAGCATCTAAATAAAGTGACAATCAAGAATAAGTGACTTTAAGGCTACTACACCCTAAGTTTTATCTGTTTCCACATAAAGGATGTTTCCTCACCCTGATTGAATTTACCAGCACCCACTGGAAAGAGATTGTAACCCCCTACTCCTTTCCCTATCCATCCTCCCTGATAAGAAATGTAGAAGTATGGTAAGTAGAGAAATATATTTCCTTTAAAATACACAACTGTTGAAATCTTATGATCCACGTCTATGTATACGCATCAGACAATTGACCAAAATATCACAACATAATTCTGATATGCATCTTCCTTTTCTCAAGTTATGCAACTGTCGCAATCCTTTGATCTATTTCTGTGTCTATGATGGACAATTTCCCAAAATACGATGTGTGAAAACAACTTTATCTGCATCTTCTCAATTTATTTCATTTTGTGTCAATTGAAGACTTTTAGCTCAGTTATACTTGCTTTTCGGTGATCTGCGTCTTACTGAGCAAAACCTTGCGTACATCTAGAATTCGGGTATCCTTTCATCTATTGCTGCTCATTTCCCATTGCGGCTCTGCTACAAAATATACTCATTTGCTAGAAATGACCCTTTAATACCCCAAAAACTTCCAAAGCTTGTCATGCAGTTATTTCAAATCTTCATTTTCACAAGTTTACTTCACCCACGGGGTCTTCACTCAATGAAACCATGTCATAGCACATTCGTTCATGGGATATTAAATAATACCCCTGATTTCACTAGATATTTATAATTACCTACAAAACTCCTTTTGTTGAGCCCCCTCCCAATACATATTCCCATTTTATAAAAAAAACATATTTTTACGATATATTCCTTATTTTTACTAGAAACCCTTTTTTATACCCCCATACCCTAATACCTACCCCCCAATACATAAAGTATATTGACCTTGTTTTTAATAATTAAAAAAAAAACTTTGTGAATGAATGTGATAAGATATTGGTCAACTAGGTGAATCCCCTGTGACTTCACTTCATCCATCTATTGCTTATTTATAATCCTCTTAACTCAAGAGATGTGTTCACTTGGTGAAGTCCCTTGACTTCGGATAACATCCCATTTGATTGTGTCGTTTGCAAGTTAGGACTCATGTCGTTGTACCACTTTTCACAAATTATCATTGCAGTGTATGACGCACATGTGCCAACACCTTTGTGGGACTATTTCACACATCTATTTATTGCTTGGGTTTCTTTACAAAATGTTGCAACTCTCACCATCTTTCTTGTGGGACTATTGCACAATAATGTTTTACTCACAAGGAATATTTGTGCATTTGTGATGTTTACAATATTCTTCATTGTGCATGCAAATGTGTCCATTTTGCGACCAATGTCA
Organism: Pseudotsuga menziesii; assembly: GCA_001517045.1. NCBI lineage: Eukaryota > Viridiplantae > Streptophyta > Pinopsida > Pinales > Pinaceae > Pseudotsuga > Pseudotsuga menziesii. The sequence continues at coordinate 185,380 of LPNX010433696.1, forward strand.
TGATGGTATAATTTCTTTTATGTGACCTCTCATTCTTTCATATCTATTTCTTCAAGATGGTTGTGAGATAGGTGTATTAGAAATTTCATCTTATTATTTTGACTTTTGGTCCTTTGTCATATTTGCTCCTTTGATACTTTGAACATCTTTAATCCTTATATATATTTGACATCTTTGATCCTTTGACATCAATGACAACATATATTCAATAATCATTTGTCAACAATATGCCTAATGTGAATTGGAGAAACCTTCAAAGTGAAAAGGGTGAATTTCAATAGTTGGAATTCTTGAAACCTACATAAAGTTCACTTTAACATCAAATATCAAGCAGGAATCTTGCTTTGGAAAGTGTATTAGAACAACACCAACTTTGTATCATCATAAAGGGTTAATGATTTTCAAAAGAGGCCTAAAATCAGTTAGCAAGACGTGCGAAGTGAAGAAGGTGAATTCCAACAATTGGAATTAATGAAACGCATGTAAGGCCCATTTTAACATAAAGCTCCAAAAAAGGATTATTTGCTCAATTGACCACGAAATCTAGAAATCAAAAGTGGGTAATAGAAAGTTGTCCAAGAAAAATGAGAACTAAGCAATTTTGTTTGTAAGTAGTTTAGACACACAATATCAATGTACATTAGATTCAATATTGGGATGAATAACTTTGTTTTTTCATTGTTGAGATTCGTTGTGACTTAGCTACTAAGTAAACTTTTTTTTGCATCATTTTAACTAATTTTATCCAATTGAGTCTTCTTTCAAAGAGGACAAAAGTTCAATGTTTATTGTACAACGTCAAGAGTCATTCTCTAGACTTGTGAGTTATATAATCAAGTCAATACTTTTGAGTTATATCAAGCCCTATAAATATCCTCATATGATTGAGGTGGTGGTGGTGTATTGTAAAGTCGAGTGAGTGATATCAAGACTGTGGACTTGTGATTTATATCAAGTCAATATTCTCATAGATGGTACCATATGGGATGGACATCCAGTCATAGAGGTGAAGTGATTTTGTATAATGAAGCACAAGCGTTATGTGATATATTACTAACCGTGGTCACTTATTACTATTAAGTCTCCTTTAGAGATTAGCTACCTCTAGAGTGAATTACTTTAGCATATGACTATATGGTCCATGGTAATATAATATGATAATGATATGTGACCATTCTTCTGAGTATAATATGATATGATGAATAAATAATAAATACACATGTGGACCATGCAGTGAAAGTTAAGTGATAAAGAGATAAGCATAGCGAGAGAGAGTGAATTTGAATTGCCTAAGTATGCCTCTAGTGAACTTGAATTAGTAAGCTTTAGTTAAATATGAATGCCTCAATCAGTGCCTCAGTTAAAAGCTTCAGTTGAAATATTAATGTATGCATTCAATTGAGCAATTAAGAAACTCATAGTGGTCGATGAAAAAGTTAATAATAGTAAATAAAGTGTTTTGCATGGACGACACTAAAGTTAAAGCACCATGACACTTAAGTTATCCTCCTAACTTAGTGGTCATGCATTCAGTTAAAGATTGAGTTCACTTCAAAATCATTTAACATTCAGTTAAAGTTAATTATGGAAGGTATGTCAAATATCTTGTACATGGTGAGAAAACCAAGGCACCTACTTGGCACCATTGTAGGCAAGGCGCATTATTGTGCACTAGGAAGCATTATACGTCACACCCATTCGCTATTCTTTGCATGGGAGGTTGTTTTGACTTGTTATCAATGTGTTGGGAACATGGAAAGTTCATTACAATTGTTTAGTGTATCTCTCTCCTCTATTGTTGGTTGCTCTCTCTTATCGAGCAATCTTCTTATTGTGTTGTAAACCATTCTCTGCAATCTATCTATTATACTCTGAAGAATTGTTGGAGTTTTTCAACCTCTTTGTTTTGAGGATTTTCCCTAAGGTACATCTTGTGTTGTGGATGAATGATTTACGTGGTTGAATGTTTTCATGGTTCATTGATTCAGTGTTCATTATTTCCGCATTGATAAAAGTTTTAAAGTTCAAAGATCTTCAATTTTGCTCAAAATATTAACGTTTAGAAGAGCAATGCTTGTTTTCTCACACATAATTAAATATTTAAGATACAATCCAGCTGTGGAACTCATTTTGCAAAGCCAACTGATGTTAAGGAGAAACATTATACCCTTTAGCATGGGGTTGACATCAATGATTTGGAGAATATTGGTGACTATGCATTGTGCAATTTGTCAATATACATTTGCAAGTTCAAAATCTTACAGCTCCTCAATGTTTGTTTTATAAATGTTGCAAAAGGTAACTACATGGGAATTAGCATGTAAAATTACAAAAGATGTCTTCATGGTTGAAATTAAAAGAAAAAACACAAAAAGTTAACACTTCAGTCAAGATAATTCCAAAATATCAAGAGAATAATTGGGTGTCCAAATCTTACAAAGACTTCTATTTAGGTTTACCGAGCATACCTTCAAGCAAAAGCCACTAGCATTAAGAAAAAAAACAATTTAGTGCCAACTCCTTGGCAAACATTTGGTGGTAGGGCTCTGCTCATAAACCCAACCCATCAAATGAGATCCGTGGAAAGGAAAACAATTAGATTGCCAAACTTATTATTTTCAAAACTAATTAAATTTATAACAAAATAGGATGTAAAAATTAATTCAAAAAATTAACACCCAACTTTTAAAAAATATATATACTTCTTAGTATCAATAAATACAATATCTACATATTAATTTAAAAAAATGATCTATAGCCAAATAATAGAAATAAAGAATAAACCAAAGCTAGTCCATCATTAAAATTATAATTGTTAGTGTTCTCAATATTTCCCTCTAACTTTCAGATTACAAAACGGTCTCGGAGCTTCCCTGGGCGCGCACGAGCTTGTGGAGTCTAGGGTTTTCATGCTGCATCTTCAATGGCCGCCCCAGGGGATGGGGATCCCTCTCCCCCCCGCCCGCTGAGATGGACGCTTTCAGGAGGCTAATAGCCAGTGGAGGCAAGCAGAAAGCCCCCTTTTCGGTCCCGAAATTCATCAAAAAACTTGAAGAAATCCCTGAAATCGCCCTGCCAAAGACGACCTCGGTGAAAATCGCCCTTGCTCTATCAGAGGAGGACTAGTCGGCCAGTTCATGGGGCTCTGGCCCTCGGCAAAAACCACCGACGATTGGATTCAAAGAAATTAGAAGCCGCATCTCAAGCAAGGAGTCACCTGCTATCCCCTGAGCAGCGGCTACTTTCTCTTCGAATTTATAAACAAGGAGGATAAGGATCTCATTTTCAGAAATGGCCCATATTTTATGGGCACCCAGGGGTTGTATCTGAACCGGTGGACTCCGGATTTTGATCCCACGGTGGATTTTCCCAAGGAGGTACTGGTTTGGGTCAGGCTACCCAATCTGCCGATCCACTGCTGGAACTATGAAGCGTTGCAAATGATAGGAAATGGAATAGGGAAGTTCGTAGATAAGGCAAACAACAAGTCCATCTACAACTGTGCCAAGATATGCGTTGAAGTGGACCTTGAGGCAGGGCTCCCGAAGGCAGTGAAGCTAAAGGTAGGCACCTGGACACATTATCAAAAAGTGGACTATGAACACCTCCCATTTAAGTGCAGATCTTGCCAAGAACATGGGCACTTTTAGAGGAATTGCCCAAAGATCCAAACCCCAGAGAAGGACGAAGCTGAAGGATGGAAAAAGGTAAAGAAAAGCAAAGCAGTCCCAAAAGCCAAGGATACTAGATCTGGTCAGGAAAAACAACAGCCGCAGACAAACTCAAGACCGCTGAAGGAGTCCTTGAAAGAAGGTGCAGCAACACCAAAGGAACCGGTGAAAGAAACCATAGAGATACCTTCCCAATCCACATCTCCTCCAGAAAATCCGTCCAAGAACAATAGCGCCCCTCCAGCAAAAGAATCCTTGGGATCAGATGATGAGCACACCATCATAGGATCCGATCCAGGAGCTGATTCAGACGAGGGTGCCACAGAGACCAGCAGCTCGATGGGTACCCCTGAAAAGGCTCCAAGAGGAAGGAAACCAGAACGAAAAAAAAGGGAGGAGAAATCATACAGGGATATCATAGCAGGAGTCCAGCAAACCATCCCGGACATGATGGAAACCCGATCTACAAAGAAAGGCAAGGCTTCGAAAGGAGTCACCTCCCCCCCCTCCGGATCCTAATGCAGTTTGTCTCTTGGAACTGCAGAGGGCTGGGAAGTAAATCTAAGGAAGAAGCAGTCAAAGACCTCATTAGAATGAGCTCCCCGGAGATACTTCTGATCCAGGAGACGAAGATGGAGGAGCCTGAGACCATTCAGGCCAGCAAAAAGTTTTGGAAAAAAGGAGAAAGTAGAGCAGTCAGCGCTAGGGGAGCCTCAGGAGGTCTAGCCACCTTCTGGAACTCCACCATGCTAGATCTACTTGAGGAATATAGTACCATCCATTGGCTCTTCACAAAATTTCAGCATAGAGCCTAAGGGCATCAGATTAGTCTTTTCAACATCTATGCCCCGGTCCTTCTTTCGAAAAAAAGAGAGTGTTGGGAATCACTGAATTCCTTTATGTCCACCAATCTGCATGACAACCTAGTCCTTGCTGGAGATATGAACGTTACTCTTGCCCTCTCGAAAAAAAAAGGAGGCTCCCCGGTAAGAGACCCTGCTCGGGAGTGGGTTGAAGACATCATAATGGACTGGTATCTGGAGGATATTAAGCCCAGCAAAGGCAATTTCACCTAGACGAACAAAAGAGTGGGTCCTGGACACATTGTTGCTCGCCTGGATCGCTTTCTAGTCCACTCGTCCTTCCTGACCCTTGGTCTTTTTGCAAATTCTGAAATCCTCCAGGCTTGTACCTCAGACCACAAACCCATATCCTTTTCCTTGACCCATGGAGAAAAACTGTGCCCTATCCCCTTCCGCTTCAGCCCCCTCTGGGTGTCCATGGATGGCTTCTTGGATCTAGTCTCGGAAATCTGGCAAAAACCTGTCACCAGGTCGACTTTCTTCATTTGGGAAGAAAAGCTGAGAAGACTTAAAGCAGCTCTAAAAATATGGGCAAAGGTCCAGCCCTCCCCTATCCTCGAAAGGAAAAAATCCCAACGTGATCTATGCAATCACCAGATGCTGATGGAGGACGCCACGATCACCTCGGATCTGATCAACGCTGAAATTGACATGCAAAAGGCCCTTCATAAAGCGCTAAGAAGAGAAGAGCAATATTGGAGAATAAAGGTGCGATGTCTCTAGCTCAAAGAAGGAGATAAAAATACCTCTTTCTTCCACAAGCATGCAGAAACCCAAAAAAATTATAATTCCATTCGAGAAATCCATTACCAGGACCAAACGCTCAATAAAATTGAAGAAATCCATAACGCAGCCCACTCTTTCTACAAAAATCTTTTCTCTGAAGATCTGGATTCTCCAACTCACCTGGATCGCTACCCTCTAAATGAGATTCCCACGCTAATTACTGAGGAAGAGAACATAAATTTGATCGCCCCTATATCGGCTGAGGAGATTATCAAAGCGCTTCATGGAATGAACCCCAACAAAGCTCCAGTGCCTGACAGTTTCACGGCCAGATTCTATACAGCCTGCTGGGACATCATTCAGAAGGACCTGATAAAAATGGTTATGAAATCTCAGAGATGCAGCAAAATAGGAGGGAGCACTAACTCCTCCTTTCTAGCGTTAATTCCTAAAGAGAAAGGCGCCCAAAGTTTTTCCAGATTCTGCCCCATCTCGCTCTGCAACACGGGGTACAAAATCATCACAAAATTTATTGCAAACAGTTTTAAAAAAGTCATGCCCAGGATCATTCCGAATAACCAGGGGGGCTTCATCCAGGATAGACAAATTCAGGACAATATCATCCTGGTCCAAGAGGCAATTCACTCAAGCTGCCAAAGGAAGGAAAAAGGTATGATAGTCAAACTCGACCTTGCCAATGCCTTTAATAAAGTCCGGTTGAATTTTCTTTATGCTGTCATGCTTAATCTGGGCTTCCATCCCCAGTTAATTAGTTGGATTAGAGTTTGTATCTCAGGGCCTTAGATATCCCCCTTGATAAATAGGAGACCGGAAAGTTTTTTCCAGGAATCTAGGGGGCTTAGGCAGGGCTGCCCCCTGTCCCCGCTGCTCTACGTCATTCAAGCGTCGGTCCTTACCTTCCAGCTAGACAAGAAGCTTCAGCAGCGCTCCCTAATGGGGCTTTCAATCACCCCCGGAGTGAAGAGAATTAATCATGCCCAATTTGTCGACGACACCCTTCTCTTGGGTCAGGCCAATCTCACTACGGCAAGAGCCTTCAAAAAAGAGCTGGATGTTTACACGGAAGTCTCAAGCAGTGAAATCAGTTTGAGAAAAAGCAAAATTTATGGTTGGAACTGCCCACCCATTGAAATGACAGAAATATCAAGGACGCTGGAAATGGAAGGATCTTCCACGTGGGACTCCATCAAATACCTGGGAATTCCGCTTGTGAAAGCAGCCCCCAGAAGGAGCCTTTGGATGTCGTTGTTGGGCAAAATCAAGGCCAAACTAATGGCTTGCAGGGCCTCCTGGTTAAATAAAGCAGGTAAAATAATTTTAATAAACTCAATTCTTACCTCCCTTCCGGTTTACCAGGCCTCAATCCTCTTAGCTCCGAAAGGAATAGTGAAAGAAATTGACAATCTTCTGAGAAAATTCCTTTGGGAAGGGGGCAGGAATAATGGAAGGAAATTGCATCTTGTCAGCTGGTATAAGGTCAAAGCCCCTAAATGGGAAGGAGGGCTACAAATCAGAGATGTGGCCACTCAGAATCTGGCAATGGGTGGCAAGATTCTGTGGAAAATGATAAGGGGTAAAACAACATGGAGCTCCAAAGCTCTAAGAATGAAATACTTCAGAGGTCACAAAGAGTGGTGTCTGGATCGCCCCCCCAGGACTAGGAAAGGCTCTCCCATTCTCTCCCTCTGCCTAAAGTCTCTGGATATGTTCACCTCCAAGCTCACTTGGATCCCGGGAAATGGCTCCAAAATCAAGTTCTAGGAGGACTCCATCTTAGGGCAGAACCCTCTAAACTCCTTGGAGGGTATGGAAAACATCAAGAATTGGCTCCACTCGAATAGTAAGTCCACCCTTTGGGATTTATCTCGATGGAGCCCAGCTGAATCTTGGATCAAGTGGGACCTGAGGGTTGTCCCACAAGAACTTGAAGCTGAAGCTAGCACCCTCCTTGATGCTCTTCAAGGCCTTTACCCCACCTCTTCATCGCTGAAGGACAAAAGAGGTTGGGGCTCCTCCTCAGGCCTTTACTCTGCTGCTGTTGGGTATGCAGCCCTAAAAGCCATCCTCTGGGCTGCCCCGGACCCCTCTGCTTAGAGAAGTCTCTGGCTCCACCCCTCCCTCCCCAAAATTGACCTATTCTGCTGGTCCCTCCTGCATAACATCATTCTTACCTGGGACATCCTTCTAACTAGAGGCTGGGAAGGGCCCTCTAAATGCCCGCTCTGTGCCTGCCACGAAGAAAACTCGACCCATCTCTTTCTTTAGTGTTCCTTTGCTTCAGACCTCTGGAATATCCTCTTTACGCAACTGAATGTTGAACCCCCCCCCCCCCCCCCCGCTTCCATCTACTCCTTGTTTGCCTCTTGGTCTGAGGCTGCTCCCTTTTCCTTCTCCAGGTTGCAGCTGTTAAAGCATTGTTGGATGTGGGTGCCAAAAATCCTCTGCTGGAAAGTCTGGCTGGAACGTAACAATAGAATCTTTAGGGACGTGGCAGGTTCGTCGGCCCAAGTGGCTAGCAAAGTTAAGGCGCTGATTGGAGAACTGGTAGCCTCTAAAGCAAATCTCACCAATGATGCTATTCCTGACAGAGAAGAGCATAGCTGGTTCCATGATTTAGACCCTTCCCTCCTCACCAGAACCAAGAATATTACTAAGCATTATTCTACCTGGGAAATCAGGCTCGAGGAGCAAGAATTTATCAAATGGACATCTCTGAACAAGCATATTCTGCACGTGGAGGACCTGCTGGAAGTGGAGGAGTCCTGCTAGACTACTCAGGAAAAATTGTCTTCAATTTCGCCTGGGGGCTGGGACAAACAACTAATAATATCGCTGAAATTCTTTCCATTTGGCAAGGACTGAATCAAGCCAGAAGCCTATCCATCAACAAGCTGGTTATCATTGGGGATTCCCGTATCATAATTCAGGCTCTTAAGCTGAAGAAGACACCTAACAGTATGGACTTGGCCCACTACTACCGAAAAGTCTCAATTCAGCTGAAAGATTTCGAAGAAGTTCAGTTCTATCATGTCTTTAGGAATCTCAACCAAAACGTTGATCAAGAAGCAAATGTCGGGGCCTCCTTGAGAAAGGGAGCTCTGCGGGTTAATGGAATTGAAAATTACATGCCCATTCCCTAAAGACAATGGAGAGATGGCTCACAGATCCATCCAGGACAAGAAGAAGAGTTTTCAATTACAGTCAGTAAAGACCCCACAGATTGAGGAACTCAAGGAGACATTTGACCAAGAGCAAGTCAATTTTAATCAGAGCAAGGCTCATTGGTGGCATCATGTGCATTTTTATTTAATTGGTCGATTTTCAGTTATACTCCCAATCAGGCCAATTATGGGAATGATTTCTTCCTTTAAATTAATATATACGAGGATTAACAAGTTTTTGCAAGGAGATTTCTGCCACTATTCGATGTCCTCCAGCGTTATAAGTGCCCAGCAAGGAATGTTCTGAGAAACTCGATGAGAACCAGGCTATGAAGCTGATGTAAAATAAAGAGTGAGTCTTTATCAGGATGCGTTCTCCCTTTGTGAACTGCTTTGGCTCAGTCTATTCGATGGGCAGTCTTCATGCCACTTGAAGGGGAGATGGAGAGGTCTAGTCCACGACCAAAAACAGCAACAAACTCTTTTGCCAGGCACGGCCCTTTAATTTGCAAGGAAAAACTCCAGTTTCATATCACTGTTCTTGCTCCTCTCTGCATGGTGTTCCTCTGCACCTGCTAGTTGCCTTAACTTTGTCTTTGCTAGTTTGACTTCCTAGGAATGATTAGCTTTTTCCAGATCTATTGTAAAGGGATCAGTTAAGATAAATTCGCCAGTATCTCTGGAGTCTAGGATTATTTTGGATCAGAATCGATGTATGTAAGGCTACTGGCAGCTGATTAGCTAGAAGTTCAATATAAAAGGCCTATAACCGTTCTTGTAAAAAATAAAAATAAAAATAAAAATATTTCCCTCTAACTTTCATTAAGATGTTAAAAGCGAAAATTATAATTGTTAATGTTCTCAATATTTATCTATAACTTTCATCAAGATGTTAAACGCAAGTGATTCTCTGATATTAAACTTATAAAGATGTGCGCACACTCTCTCGGTTCTGGGGAGGTCACGAGTTCGAGCCTTGAGTCCTTTGGGGTTAGGCCTTCTGCTAGGATGGCCGATGGTTTACCACCTCTACCATCCACAAATGTGGGGAAGTATTGTTGGGTTTCCCGTGGATCTTTCCATCTGGGAAAAAAAAAAAAAATAAGTAGAAGAAAAAAAAGAAGAAAGATTGAAGAGAAATATATTAAAAAAAGCTACATAAGTTACAATTTTGAAACTTACTAAGACTAAGGAAAAATGTATTAAAAAAGCTTCATATATTTCAGTTTTAAAGTTATGAAGATTGAAAAGTATATATATTTAAAAAACGAAGTTTATTATATCTTTGTATTATTTGTTTCGACACTAAAAGAGAAATATGTAACCAACTAAGCACTACAAATTGAGGAAGATGGATTCTTTTAAGAACACGTATATTTAAGAAATCAAATGTCACACCGCTTTAAATTTATTTATTTTTATCAATGTCAAATATATCTACAACATAATAAGATATCGATCACTCACAAGTGGAGTAGAAAAAATCCACGAAATAAAGCATAAACCTATAAGTTCATGTAACTTGTGAAATATTGATTTTAGAAAAACATCTTATAAACTTTGTTACAAAAGTTTTAAACTAATACAACAATGTAATTTAGGTTTCCACATTTTCTCATGGGCTTGTGAGGTTTGCACTAGCAAATTGTGACTTGGAAAGTTTGTACTAGCCGCTTCATTATATTTAAAGCGAAGAGGATGGAATGGCCCTATTTTTATGGAAAGATCTCATAATTCTATTTTTGGCTTGGAATCAATTTATCTTATAAAAATTTATTATATGTTAAGTATCTTTTTTTTTAGGTAAGTTGAGAGCTAATTTATTAAAAAAAGAAAACGGTCGTACATATAAGGTTACAGGCCGACCTGCTCAGGTGGAGCAGATATAGAGTTTCAAAATAAGACTGGGCCCTCCCTCCAGGAGGGAAAACAGGTCCACAAAACCCTCCCTCCCAGAGGGAAAACATGCCATCCAAATAAGCATAATAAATAGCCTCCTTAGTTCTTGGAGGAAACAGACAAAAAACCATCCAGATAACAATGCAGTAAACAAAAAAACATGACATTTCCTAGCTGAACAGCGCGTGGCCAAGAAGACACTTGTACATAAACCATGCTGCATGTAGGCAGACGGACACATAGCCATGGCGGCCTCGGTTCATGGTTTCTGCCATGGTTCCTCCACGATAGGGCAGTTGTAGCCCGGAGATGTTGGTTGAGCAGGCTCATCTGATGATGCCCCTAAATTTCCACTGTACATCGCCATTTCTTTATCACTAGAGTTGTTTTCTTCTTCCTTGGTTCCTACAGGTGGTTGTTTGGTGGGCAGCGGAGTGGTCGTTTTCGTAACAACTGGGTTGGACGCAAACTTGTGCACAGAGCTAGTGGAAGGTCGACATTGTGGAGGGGGAATGGAGCGAGGTGGGGGAGCAGTAGTGGTGGCTGGGGCAACAGAAGAACAAGGAGGAGCTGGTGGGGCAGCACCTTGAGGAGTGGGAGGTGGAGCAGCTTGAGGAGCCGGTGGTGGTGGAGGGGGAACCAAAGGGTTAAATCCAAGGACCAACCGAGTGAGTAAGTTCTTGAAGACCCAGTGGTTCTGTCTGTGCTCCACCGTTCTTCCAGTTGCGTCGAGTGCCCCGGACAGTACATCTTCCCAATTAGAGACAATTCACTGCACTTCCTCCAAAATTTCCCAATCAAAGCCATTGCCACTGGCTTGGGCCGAGAGAGGTATGTGGCCATCAGCCCGAGCGTTACGGCCTCGTCCTCTATGGGGGGTGCCTCTTTGTCGTCTGGGCATGGCTGGATGATGGCGAAGAGAAAAGCATGGTGATGGCAAACCAGAGCTGTGCGCAATGGAGAGCAACAATGTAATGCAGAGTATGACGGTTCGGAGTCGTGGAGAGCATCAAAGTAGCGCAGCAGATGCATCGAATGAAGCCCAACCTCCATAATCGCTCGAATTGAATGGCACTGGTGTGAATTAAGGCTTTCAAGATGGCGTTTAATGGCAACCGGGTTGTGACAAGACGACCTAGTTCCTTTGGCGTACCAGGAAGCAGCCACGTCTCCCGGGGCATTAAAGGCTTGCAATGGCGGCATTGTTGGTGATGTTAGGCTTGGGCGAGGAAGGCCTCGTCAGCCTTCCCCAAGTCCATGTGTCCAAAAATCACACCTGCATCCGGGGTATATGTTAAGCATATCATTGGATTGGCACTTTTGTTTTCTGTTTGTAAAAAGCATAGCTAATTCACTAAAGAGGTTGACGTAGCATTAAGAAAATCAACTAGCCCCAATTTGATCATGAGCACAAAATTGCATGCAAAGATCCAAACCGTAAAACCATCCATCGTAAATATAAAATTAGATCAACACACAAAAGACACCATCAAAGAACATAAGCCTCAAGCCTCATGATACCCTTAATCCTTTATAAAAAGCTGCATGATCACTACAGAAACAAAAATAACCTGACAACATTCCTCTTCATGGACTAGAATACACACCCGAGACACTGTAAAGTTAAATAACAACTAGACAAAACTTTAGAAACTTGGAAATGGTGAACTTTATTGACAAATGAATGCATGTACAATGGACTTTCATTTTTTATGATCAAGCCACATCTCTTTTGTTTAAAAACATAAGAGCCACGTGGTTAGTAAAGATCTTGAATTAATCGCGTCCATCAAGAATAAATTAAAGACATTCATAGATGCAATTTGACATGCAAACTCCAATGATTCATTACAAGCAACTCTTTGTATCAATACAATAATTTGGAAAAATCCCTTGCTTGAGATGGTAAACTTTTGAAGCGATCAATTGGGTACTTATTCAATTTATATATCCTGTGTTGTGATTGATGAGAAGCAAGTAGGAGGTTCTTTAATGTATCTAAAGCCAATTGTAAAATGTTTTTGGGAATTCCACATTTAGCATCAACATTATGGTTCAGTTGCAGCAGCTCAATTTTTGAAATTTCCTCCTTTTTCTCCATTATAAATATGAATTTGAATTCCAATTTGGGTTTGTATAGATTTGAATTCCGATTCGGTGTTTTGTAATAAAGTGCAGTGAGGATGTTTATATTTTTTACATTGAGGCCAATGCAAACATCTTTAGTGATTGTTAATCACCATTCTATAATTCGCCCCACATAAAACGGACCCATCCTTCGTTAATAGAAAGGAAAGCTAGTCGGAAAAGGAAGAGCCACTTTGTGTCTTCCTATCAATGCATGACCATTCTAGATTTTTATACATATTCTAGATTTTTATACAAAATTACATATATATATCGGTGATCAATAACTAGTCTGTTGCGCAGGTTTTAATGCTATTGAAACTGCACAGCACAGTAGCCGTTCCATTAAAACTTATAAGCTAATTACTTTTGGCTTGTTTTCAATTAATTTTCCATGTCTTTACAAAATTAAATAATTATTTAAAATTTTTACTTTCCTTAAAATAAGAAAATAAAAGGGCCTAACCTACATGTGTAGTCTATGTATTGGAGTCCGACCTATTTTCTCCAATATCTATATACACAACATATTTGGAGTGATATTCAAAGGTGGGTTGAAATTCATTATCTTTGGTAGGGCCTTTAAATAGACCTATGACCTATTTTAGGGGGCGAACAATATTCAACATGCAGCAGAGTAATAAATGTTGTGGCCACCGCACTGTGAGCCATTGGATCTCAAACAGGTTGAGATCCAACAACCCACAGTACAGCTACCGCAACATTTATTACTCTGCTGCATTTATAAGAGAACCCTCAATGTTGAAGATGGATTATTATATGGTTTTAATCTTTTGTAACTATTAAAGAGATGTTTGCATAATTAAATTGTCAAAACTTAGCTTTCGTAAGAAGGTTGAAGATGGATATGGAGTGTTTAGATTAAGTCCAATAAGTCAATGGTGTAAATGTTACCCTGTGCCAACTAACACTAGGAAAACAACATGGAATAAGTACATTTAAGATCTTTCCCAATACTAAGAACAACATTTAATATCTTTCCTAATACCAAGAACTATGTCGTCACTTGGGTAATAAGATCCCCAAGTTGATAGCCAATGGCAAGCAAGATAAATGAAATCAAATATTAGAGAAAAAAAACTTGTAATGTAGAATTTTGGGAAATTAAAATCAACTTCTAGTCAACGAAATAACTAATAGGCATTCAATGGAAATTGAATGTTATATACATTGCCTTTGATAGGTATAATAATAAGGACATTCTCCAATTATGAAAATACACATTTTTCTAATATGTTTAATTATTTTATAATTGATTGTCATGTCATGATATTGATAATATATAACCATGTTCACAATTTTTATGTACAACTACAAACACAAAGTGAAACACTTTAATAATTTTGTGGGCAAAAGGTCTTTTTATATTTATAAAATTGCATTTCTCTTTAAGGCAGTTCCCTACGAGAAGGTTCTAAAACCCTAATATGTTACAAACGATTCAGTACGCAAGGGTCCTGGACTCTAACCGGTTCCAAAAAACGACTTAGTACCAATTAGGATAAAAGAAGTGGGAAACTGTTATCATGGTTTTTAAATGCCTTTGTGTTTTTAATGTTGACCTGTTTCTTTGGTATGGTTTTCTTTCTTTAGTTGTTTCATGGCTAGGTTGTCGCTTTCAAGTAGTGGAGACAAGTGGGTTCTTGATGCTCCGGCAGTCTTGGTGTCAGTCGCTCCCCCTTTTGAGGTCGTTTCGACGAAATGTCAGTCGGATGGAATATTTTGGATATCGCCAGATGCACCCATGCCTTCACATGTCGAGGACCATGGATTTGGTACCAAAAACCATTTCTCGGCTGGAGCGGGAAAACATTTAAACTTTTTCATCTCGGAGTGTGTTAGTTCCGTGGAGAGGGAGGGTTTGCTTAAAACCTAGGCACTTTTGGAAAATCCTAATTGTCAGACTCACAAGGTCGATGGCAGGACTTTCCAGGGACACAAGCAGAAGTCTCGCCATTTTCACTTTGAGAAGGTAAAAAGGGGAAGGTCGTTGTGTGTCTTTGGTAGAGATGTGCTTGTACCATGGTGGAAGCCTTGTCTGAGAGGGCTCTTGTGGAACATTTTGAACACATTAATATTTCTAGATCCAAAATTCTCTCATGGATTCGTACCAAATGGAAACCCTTCATTACAAATATGTCGAGACTTTTGATGTTGGTCAACGAATGAGTCATTTTTTATTTTTTGTCGGTGGAGGACTGGGTGGCCATTGAAGGGCGTTTCTGGGTTATTGGAAGAGATTCCTTGGTTTTGTCCCATTAGAAGCTGGATTTCGACCCGAGGAAAAATCATATGGAGATGCACCACCTCTAGGTTATCTTGTCGGGCTTTCCACTTTCATGTTGGAACATCCAAGGCCTTATGAGCATTGCGAACTCCATTGGTAGGTTCATCATGGTCGAGGAGGAGAATCTTCTGGGGGGAGAAAAGAAGGCACCACACATTTTGGTGGATATTAATCCGATTGGTGGTCTCTAGGAAGTGTTGAAAGTGGTGTGGGAGGGGGGTACTTCTACTCAAACATTGGATTAATGGTGTGTTTTGTTTCGATGCTTTAACTACAAGTGAACGTGCCACCAGAAAGTGGATTACAAATTGGTTATTGGACAACCTGTGGTTTCTGAGGAAAATGGGGTAATGGACAATCTGTTTGATGATGTCATCCATGCTGTCAGATTTCTAATTCCCATGGACAAATCCTTGATGTCATCTTTCATGGGTAAGTTTGCCATCTCTCTTCCTATGTTATTTAAAAAATTTATCTATTGAGGAAGTTAAGGGTAATTTATATTTTACTAAAGTGGGGTGGGTTCACTTGTTTGTGGAGAGGAGTCAGACAAATCCTTGGGGACACTTTGGTGGGAAAATAGTTGCCTTCAAATAGTACCATCCAATGTAAGGAATTGGTGAATGTGGATTCTCAGGAAATGTCGGCAGTGGAAGGGTTGCTTCCCTCAAACTCCTTATATTTTTTATAGTACGGTGATTTTCCTCCGTTGGGTAGAAGCATAAAGAGAAAACTTGACATTTCTATCTCCTCTTCTCCTAATCTTGACTCTCCTTTGAAGGTTGTTGAAGGGGGGCTTTCTACCCCTTAACATTTCTTGGCACCTCTGTCGATGATTCAGGCATTTTTTCCAATTTCTTCTATTTGCAACCCTAATATCACTATTCATAAGATTCGTAAGTCTAAATCCAAGAAATTGGTAGGGAAGGGAGATTCTTTGTTTTAAAAGGGTTTACCTCACCTCAACTCGAATGTTGTTTATGCGGTTCCCTGGGATCTTAGAGAGGATGCAGCCCCTGATGTGGTTATTAAATGATTTTGGTCTCTTTTAGCATTTGGGAGCTCGCTAGTGGCCCTAAGTGAACTGCCCTAATACACCTAATTGGGAAATTGCATCCAAGGATTCTATTGTTACAAGAAACTATGTTGATTGTTGGTGTTGTGTGTGATTTCTTTCTCAAGTTAAAACCTACTTGGACTGTTTGTGCTTTAGATGCTGTGGGTTTATCTGGTGGCACTTTGGTTTCCTGGAACCCGTAGGTGGCCGACTTGAAGGCATTTATAACAATCACTGGAATTTTGGTTTAAGGAAAACTCGAAGGATATAAAAATATTTTTCGTATCTTGAATGTATATGCCCCATATCATCACATGCAATATTTTTGGGATAGTGTTCACCAGGATGGCATCCTTTAGGATAAATCCCTTATCTTGGTGGGTGATTTAAATCTTACGGTGTCCCTCGAGGAATTCTAGGGGGGTTAATACTTTGGATCCGCTATCTGATTATTTTCTTTCTTTATTTGTTTATGCCAATATGATTGATATTGTACCCTATGTCCTAACTCCAACTTGGTCCAATGGTCGATGTGGAGTAGCGGGGGTGGCAAAAATACTTGACAGATTCCTGATGGCTGAATGTTTATGGGATGATTTTCAGAGATATATATCTTGGGCTTATGCTACAGGCTTCTCATATCATAAGGATATCTTACTGGAACTGGATTTGGATATTGAACCGGTACATTATCCATTCAAGTTCAATCATGTGTGGCTTGCAAAAAAAAGATTTTTGTATAATGGTGCAGGCTACTTGGACAAATTTAGAGGTGGATGTTGGGATGTCACATTTTTGTCGTTTGGTCAAGAAGTTACACTGCTTAAAAATTGAAGTCCAAAAGTGGGAGAAATAGAGGAAATCTAATCAAGTGGATTTGTTGCTCATTAAGGAAGAGTATCAACAACTATCTAATGTCCTGGACAATGCTAATTTCTCTTCTGAAAGAAAGGATATACTTCTTCTCTTGTACTGTAAGAGGAGGCAGCTTCTAAAAGTGCAGGAAGAAACGTGGAGACAGAAGAGTAGGGTGGTTTGGTTATAAGTCGGGGGCAACAACACAAAATTCTTCCATCAATTCGCTAATCAACGCAGAATACCTAACTCAATCTGGGACTTAAAAGACTCTAAGGGTGAGTTGTGTGTTGATACAAAGGGTCTTAAGAAGGTTGATGTCGATTTCTTTCAAGGTATCTTTTCTAAGCCCTCGTCCTCTTCATTGATGGATCAATTGAATGTTATAAATCATTTCCCTCGGTATTTTGAGGATGAAGACTGTACAAGGAAGCAGATAACCTCTGAGGAGGTAAATAATGTTTTGTCAAATTTTCCCAAAGACAAGTGCCTTGGGCCGGACGACTGGATGGTTGAATTCTTTCTGCATTTTTTCAATCTTCTGGGAATGAAATCACTGAGGATGTTGATGAATCCGGGCATTCTGGGAGGTCCATGGATCTTTGAGTTTGACTTTCATAACACTTAATCTGAAAGAAAAAAATATCTAGAGACCTTCAGTGATTACCGAACAATTTCTCTTTGTAATCTTCTATATAAGCTTATTACGAAAATCATTACTGACAGGTTAAAACCGTTTCTTGGTAAGTTCATCTCAGATAGTCAATTTGGCTTTCCACCAAACTATCAACTCCTTGATGTCCTTGGAATTGCTTAGGAATGCATACATTCCTTGAAAAAGGACAAGCCTAAGGCATTTATACTAAAGATGGATCTTGTTAAATCCTATGTCCGTCTTGATTGGTCATATCTTAGACTTATTCTCGTTCAGTCTGATCTGTCATATGAAGTCGCAGATTGGATTATGGGGTGTATTACATCTTCCAGGTTCGTGGTACTTATCAATGGGCTGCATCTTTTTTTTTCTTTGAAAATCGGGGAATCAGACAAGGATGTTCCTTGTCATCTTACTTGTTTATTTTAGCTATTGAGGGACTCAGTCTCCTCATTCACAATGCTCAAGCACATAAGGTTATTGTTGGAGTCAAATTGGCTGGTACTATGGTCATTACTCATCTATTTTTTGTCGATGATGTTCTTCTTTTTGGTCATGGTTTCATCACAGAATGGCGTTCCTATAAGGATATTACTAATTTGTTATGTAATGTGTCGGGCCTTGAGATCAATTCTTATAAATATTGCTTCATTTATGTTGGCATGGATGAGGACATTAGGCTTCAAATTTCTGTTTTATTTGGCTTCAAACTAGTGTATTTTGAGGTGAGTTTCAAATACCTAGGTTTTAATATAAAACATATTGGCTATTGTACTAATTCTAATCAGGATTGGCTTATTAGAAGGATTCATATGAACATTAACTGCTAGTCATTCATATACTTGTCTTTGGTTGGGTGGTTAACTTTGGTAATCTCGGTCCTTCAGAGTATTCTTGTTTTTTGGTTCTCGCTTTATTATGTGCCAATTTCTGTGATTGTTTCCCTCGAAAAAAACATGTTCTAGTTCTTGTGGTCTGAAATTTTAAATAATGATAAATTTCATTTAGCCACCTGAGATTTACTATCTTCTCCTAAGGCCAATGGGGGCTGGGGAATTAAGAAATTGTTATGGTTTAATAGGGCACTTTGTGCAAAAATCCTTTGGCGATGTTTATCTAATTCGGGTATGTGGGGTAAAGTCATTAAAACTAAATATTTCTTCTAGTGGACCCAAACCAACAAGGCAGACATGTTGGTTTGGGTCCATAATAAGTAGACTAGGGAGATGTCCACGAAATTGGACTATGATATGATCATCGAACATGAATATAATGACCAATCTTGTTTGTGGACTAAATGGCTGTGGAAATAATTTTTCCCTTTAAAGATCAAAATCTTCATGTGGTTGTGTCTTAACTCGAAGATATTTACTTGGGATGCTTTGCAGACTCGTGGGTTTTGTGGACCTGGTAGATATATTTTTTGCAAGTCATATGGGGAATTTATGCATCATTTATTTATTTCTTGTTCACACTTAAAGGATATTTGAATGGACTTAAAGAGCCACTTATGTTTCTCCATGTCTTGGGATGGCCCAACCCTAGTGGATATTCTTTTCCGGTGGTTCACTACTGAGAAGCAACTTTGAGCCCTTCCCATTTTCCTTATCTGGGAATGGTGGAAAGCCCAAAATAGGGTCATTTTTTATGATTGGGTGTGTGATCAGGGTGTTGTTATCTCTAGGATCATGGGATCCTTTTTTAGGGTGGATAAAAAAGACAAAACCCAAGGAACCTCAATCTATTGTATATCCTTCTATAAACGTGGGATCTATTGTGGGTTTTTTTGATGGGGCGAAGCATGAAGGCTCATGCGGGGTTGGTATGGTTTTGAAACTCAACCCTTTTTTGGTTGTTAAGAGTTGGATGAAGGCTAGAAGAGGCACGCAGAGCTACTAACGTCGTGGGGCATTCTCTTTTTGGCTTGGCACTATAGGATTAAGGAAATTCTTATTGTTGGTGACTCTTAGGTTTTGATCAGATGGGCTCGGGGTGAGGATAATCTTCAATCCTTTCTGCTCGATCCTTGTATGTAGAAAGTGAGAATGTTGATCACCTATTTTTGTGACATATCCTTTCAACATGTTTTTAGAGAGCTCAACTGCACTGTGGATGGACTCTCTAAAAAAGGGATTGGGGACATGGATGGATTCATCCACGTTGAGGTTTGGAACAATGGTGCACTTTCTCGAACTGGCAGGATGAATATCTCTTGTGTGGATCTTTGTAGTCGTGTTTTGTAGCTATGTTTTTTGTACTTTTCAAAATTATGCTCTCTGCCTTTGGATGTTCAGATGTAGTGTTTTTTGTGACGGATAATACTTGGTTGTAGGATGTCATATGTAACCCTGTTATGTTGGATCTATCTAATGAATGTACATTATGAGATGTCAGTGTATTTTTTACATTCTCTCTACTTGTAAGACACAACTTTTATTTGAATAAAAAGTTGTTTTTTTCGCTTTGAAAAAAAAATTTGCATTGGAAAGTGATAATTGACATGCACAATTATTGTACTTTGAATATACTATTTTATGATCACTTTTGTTTGGAGCATAGTACCCAAAATCAGAGGGATTTAAAGGAAAAGAAACCAACTTAACCATAAAAAGATGTAATTTCTAGGTGGTTTGAAAAAAATACGTGAAAGTATTGAACATGACACTTATGTAAAAGATTTTTTTTGTTATATATACTTTGAAAGTGCTATAGTGAATATGGGTGTGATGACGATTAAAAGAATTCCTTCATCATGAGTTTCCTTATGAGAGGTGTGAAGAGAAAACATGATAAAGAGAATTTGAATTAAGAAAACGAAACTTAAATAATATTATTTAAATGTGGTTAAATTTAAATTAATTAATTAGGTATATTAAAATATATATATATAGATAAATAATTGAAAGAAGTTTCAAGGATTAGTTTAATTAATAAAATTAATTGTCAAGATATGTTGTTAACAATGAGACCATAAGTTATAAGCTTAAATTTAGTTGAGTCCTTCAAGTATATATAGTTTACATATCATTATTGTGGTTGGTGATTGAGTTGCTCTCTATTCAATATTCTGATAAAAGGAGGATCATACGATGTTCTTCTTAAAAAAATCCCAACAGATTATCTTAATTGGTTATTGTCAATAATGCTAAGCATTTGGCTAGTTTTGTGTGAATATGTGTCTGATTAGAATTGCCCTATGTGAGACACACTAAACTACATTGACTAGGTTATTGGGGATGTCATCCACGGATATGGGGAATCATCCCTTCGGTTTCCACTCGAGGTTTAAGTTGTTATCCTTCCCACCCAAGTTCAAATCCCACTTGTGACATATTTGTCCCTCATACATTGATTAGGGCAAAAGTGACCAACAATCTCACTTAAGCTTAAGCGCTTTAGTGTGGGCTAAAACATTTCCAA
Organism: Pseudotsuga menziesii; assembly: GCA_001517045.1. Lineage (NCBI taxonomy): Eukaryota > Viridiplantae > Streptophyta > Pinopsida > Pinales > Pinaceae > Pseudotsuga > Pseudotsuga menziesii. The sequence goes on from LPNX010433696.1 coordinate 206,143, forward strand.
ATATTTTGAGCATTTAGGGTTAGCTCAAGTGTTTTGACTTTCCATGCCAAAGTTGTATTGACCCAAAAATTCACAAGGTTAAAATCACCTAAGTCCCATAGGGTTAGGTGTACATGTTGTGATTGATGACATATTTTTGAAGATAGGAATAATTATGCTTGTATTAGGAAAAGCATTGCACCCATACCATACAACTATGTAGTATAAAACTTAATAAGTTTTTGCTAAAGCTATTCCATAGAGCTATGTCCAATTTCCATTTTTCCTTAACTCATTGTCTTGTTTTATGCCTACTATTTTATGGTTTGACATGGATATTGCCTAATACATTGTTGCAAAAGTACTAGAAAACAACACGACATATATTATTTTAAACAAAAAATTAAAATTCAAGCCTCGATGGACAACTTCTACTGAATTCTTCTCAACAAAGAAAAATCCTTTGCCGCTAACTTCCACTTTTAGTTTCTTGTAGGGAGGGATGTTGGTTGCTTTTTTTGTGCACTAGTTGTTCCTTTTGCAACCTTCCAATAACCAAATCCATCCTTGTATATAGCAAGACTTAAATATTCCATAATCTTATCAACTTTGGAGCCCAATGATTGAAGGGATTGCCCCAACTCATAATGTTTTTGTTGAGTTGAATGTATGAAGACATTAATTTCCACCATATCCCTATCTTTTTCCTTATGTTATATTGTATATCTATCATTCTTATCCTCTTTCGGTTATTGCATTTTGATTGAGGAAAACCAGGCTTCCCTTGTTCCTCATTTACCTCTCTTTGACACCACCTAATACCTCTCTCAACGTGGGCTAATTCATGAAGAATACAACAATGATGAGGATGCACCATCTGGATAGAGGATTCATGAAGAGAAGGGGAACCCGTAAGATATATTGAATCATGCAAAACTTTCCTCCAAGAGATCCAAACCATAATGCTTCTAACCTCAAAACTACTCTATTGATATAGTGCCCAGATGCTTTGGTTCTTAAAGTCGAGCATTATAGTGAAGCAACGCCATATGTAATAGGGGATCAATGCATCCCCTCTCACTCCTACCACCACTAAGCTCAACTAAAGACCCACATTGAATTACTGGAAGGATTGTTTCAATGCTTAAAGGAGAGAACGTCGCCAATACTAAATACATATCTTGTGTGGGATTAAATCCCATTGTACCTCTACTTTGCATGTTATGTTATTTGTAAACCATGCACAACATTGCCCTTTGAATGTAATTATTGTTGGTATATTAATAGTGTGAGTGGATCCATAACCAAAGTATATAATACCCTCAATAAGATGGATCCCTCAATTGGCCTTGACTTCCACATTTTTGTTCTGATTTCTTAGCACATGGAAAAAGGTAATATTTTTGAGTTTATAGGCCAAATCCAATGATCTTTAAATTCATCTTGCTAGCTTAAGTCTTTTGGAATGATTTCTCTAGGAAGAGTCCTTATAATTATTAAGTAGTCTACACTATCATCACATTCTAAATGTTTTGGGTTTTCATCACTTTAAGACCTTACCAGACGATTACTTCTCCATCATTATTATTGATGATGCCCAATCCCAATGCAAATTCTACCATCTTTCCCCTCTAGATCATAAATGATCCTCCTCACTCTGGTTGTCCCTATTGTACATTAATGACATTTCTTAAGTGCCATTCATGAAATATGAGAAAGTACTTAAAAAATTTCTTGAAAAAATCTTCAATATAAAAACAAAATAAAAATCTAACTATAATTATGTTTTTGCCGAGCATTTCTTTCGAAAGTAAAAATAAATAAATAAATAAAATAAAAATAATACTTATTTTTCAAGAGGAAACAAAACATTGGTTTTTAAAACATAGATAAAGTGGATAATAACAATAACATTGATAATGCGGGCAATGGAAATCATTTTAAAATATATATATATATAAAGCTTTTGTATATAGTGAATTTTGTTTTGTGAATCTTTAAATTGATACGATGTGTTTGTTTTTATTTTTATTAATAATTTTAGTGACATATTTTTTGAATTGATATGATGAAAGTTGCTTTCTAAATTGTTTTTAATTTATTTTTTAATAAATTTAATGATTAAAAACATTTTGTTCTTCTTAAAAATAATTATATGTTCAAATCGAAAAAGATAAGACATACACACCTTTTTGTAAATTGCATTATTGAAATCGCAATGCTAAGAGGTGTGCCATGGTTTTATTTACCAACAAATTAAACTCATATTAAAAAAAAGTGGAGTAAGCTATCTACTGGACCATTTGCACTAGGGCCCACTTGACTCGGTCTGAAAATAGATTACTCTGTTATGACAATAAGACCAAGAATAGCAGATTCTGCTTCTTTTCTTGCATTTTTATTGCAGATCAATTCTACAACAAACTATTATTACACTCTGTATAATGCAATAATGAAGAATACTAATTTACCAAATCAAATTGAATCTACAAACTGAACCGATCTAAAACCTAATATGAAATTGTGTTCTAAAACCTTAAAGTAATTTGAAATTCAATTGTTATGGATTTGACAACTAATATTCTGTGTGTATTCTAGTTTAAAACTTTAACCTCCGTGATCATGAAGGATAAAGAATCCAAGGTTTAAACTTGGATTGGGTTCCATAAAACAAACAAAGGAGTTGATTAATTGTTACAAGGAAGTTGGTAAAACCTTCCAAGTTTTAGATCTTTCCAGTTGTTTTTATGGAGTTGACTAAAATTATACAGTTCTAAACATACATTTGCAATTTTCATAAAAATTCCAATCAAAACTTACAATTTTAAACTTGCACTTAAAAAACAAGAATTTTCATGGCTAATTTTAGGTGTTGGAATCAGTTGGTTGTTCTTGGTCTCCCTGAAAGTTAACGAAATAAGCTATCACCAAACAACTTGAGGTGGGCCCCGGTGCAAATGGTCGGTTAGATAGCTTACTCCAAAAAAAAATTAAAACCTTAATAATGATAGAGACAACTCTTCAATTTACAGTGATCCGGTCCACTCCGGTTATCGTCTATCCCAAATCCCGGTTGATGTCCTGCCGGAATTATACCTCGTGTCGGAGACTGTGGCATGTGGATATGCTAGAATATCTTTGTGATTCGTGCCAAGTAGTTTCGATAGACACGTGTGGGTAGTATGAAGGTGTCCACCGTGCGTTGTTGGGAAGAGTCGGTGACTCGGTCTTGCTTTACTTTTAAAAGAAATCTCAGGAAGAACCAGCAATGGAAATGTGGATGAAAATGGCGACGAGATACTTCAGCAGCAGAACACTAGCGGTGTCGATACTGTTATTGGGATGCCTATGCATAATGTCGGATGCTTCTAGTCGCATTGGGGCTATCCGCGACATACCCGGTTTCGAACACAAGAAAGAGATTCAAGACCTCGGACGCTTTGCTGTCGATGAATACAACTTGCAACAGGTGTGTCATGTGTATAAATACCATTTCTGCTTTTGATTCTGCCGTTATTGTAATGCATTTGACTGTGGGGAGTTTTATTTGCAGAATGCTCGTATTTCATTTTTCAAGGTGGTAAAAGCCCAGGAGCAGGTCGTTTCCGGCATGCTGTACTACCTCAGAGTAGAGACAATGGACGGCGGTAGGACCAAGCTTTATGCGGCCAAAATATGGGTGAAGCCATGGGAGAAATTTAGGCATCTGCAAGAGTTCAAGCCTGTGCAGACTCTGCAACAATAGCGGTCTGTCTCGACTTTTTCTCTGTCTCTTTTTACCCCCTTTTCTGAAGTGAGGGTTTGAAGATTCACACGATAAGAATGTACAATGATCTGGTCCGATGGTGTAGATTCAATGGTTAAGAACCTGAATGTCTGCTTCCTAAGGATACTACAATTTTGGAGCCATTAAGGCATATCTATGGATGCAATTAAGAATAATCCGATGAATCAAATGTGTGTTAATGTCTATTGATGATCCAAAAGAACTGTAAATGTGATTGCAGCAAAATAATAGTGCTTGCAGAATTAGGAATTTGCAATAAGAAAATCTTGCACTGTAAAGATTTGTAGCGTGTTATTCAGTTTTTGCTTATGATCGCCATCGTTATGCGCTGAGACTGAAAAAACGAACTTTAAGACTAGCAATATGCTGAGATCTAATCTTAATGTAAGCAAGCACACTCTTAGTTTTCATTGAATATCAAGAGTTAAAAAATTATGGGCATCAGATAATAATCACTTTATAGAATGCAACATAAATGCATACTTGTCCTTTGCTTCCTTCCATCATGTCTTGGTCTGGGGACTGTGTGTTGACACTCAAATCAACTTGTCATTAAGGGACTTAGCTATTCCTTTGTTCAATCGGGGTAGATGAAAATAAAATTGGAGATAGTCTACAAAAAACTGTTGAAGGAGACCATGCAAGAACAAGGTTTTAGAGATTTAATTATGTTAAAGGTGTGCATTTAGAGCATTGATATTCAAAGGTGTGTGTTGAAGACGATGCTTTGCCAAGTTGTGTATCGAGGTAGGGTGTGTATATAATATCACATGGTTTGAAGACAATGCTTTCCCAAGGTATCTGTAGAGGTTGGGCGTGTATATCAAATATCACAAGATTCGAGATTTAATTATGTGGAGGGTGTGATTTGAGTTAGTTGTATCCCGTGACTGGTAACAATGGTTGTATCCTTAGGAAAGCATCATCCTCCACATCAAATATCACAAGATTCGAGATTTAATTATGTGGAGGGTGTGATTTGAGTTAGTTGTATCCCGTGACTGGTAACAATGGTTGTATCCTTAGGAAAGCATCATCCTCCTTAGGAAAGCATCATCCTCCACAGACTTTCTCTTAGAAGGCTTCCCACAAAATTGTTCAAGTTCCCACGAAACCGTCTCTTAAAAGGCTTCGCACAAAATTGTCCAAACTCCTACAATACCCTTTTGCCTTTGTGACCCTTTTGCCTTTGTGATTGCGCCAGCCAAAAACAACTAATTGGCTTCCTTATTTGGTTTTGCATGGTAGTTTAGATCAACATAGATGGATAGGTTGCCAAAGCACCACATTCCTAAGGTAGACTCGCAAGTACTTGTAGTATGTATTTATCCAAATTTGAGAAGGGAGAAGAAGTTAAGATGGCAAATATAGTGGATGCAGTGGATGAAAGCAAAGGGAGTATGTGCACATGTGCAAGGGTCTATAAACATTTGTTGGTTGCTCAAATGAACAATCAACAATTAATTCGAAATTGGATCCACAATAAACATTGAATGAACTAATGCTCACAGTAAACATTGAATGGACTAATGCTCAGCTCAGTAAAGAAAACTTGACAAAATCAGAGGGTAGGATAGAGTTGACTACAGAAGCACAACCTGAGGCTACAGGGTAAAATAAAACTTACGCTCAATAAACATTGAATGGACTAATGCTCAGCTCAGTAAAGAAAACTTGACAAAATCAGAGGGTAGGATAGAGTTGACTACAGAAGCACAACCTGAGGCTACAGGGTAAAATAAAACTTACGCTCAGTGAAGGCCAGTTCTGGAGATAGAACAATAAAATAAAACTTACGCTCAATGAACAATAAAATAAAACTTACGCTCAGTGAAGGTCAGTTCTGGAGATGGAACAATTCCTTCTGTCGTGGTTGAAGACGAGCTTGAAGGAAGCGAGGATAGTGTGAACGGCCCTATGCTCTTTCAGTATGCCTCAAAAGTGTTGCAGTGCCAATGAAATTACAAAATAATTAAAGAGTTGGAGGATTAAACAAAAGGAAAGACAAAAGGCAAAGGAATTGTGAGCTGTAATGCTGTTAGCAAAAGGCCAAGGAGAGGATGAGCACTGAAGGAAGCGAGGATAGTGTGAAAGGCCCTATGCTCTTTCAGTATGCCTCAAAAGTGTTGCAGTGCCAATGAAATTACAAAATAATTAAAGAGTTGAAGGATTAAACAAAATGAAAGACAAAAGGCAAAGGAATTGTGAGCTGTAATGCTGTTAGCAAAAGGACAAGGAGAGGATGAGCACTGCTCTTAGGGAGTGGAAGAGTTGGGGATGCCCAACCTTGCAGTGGCTCCCAACAAGCTAATTCTACCTATAAACTTTTGCACAATGTTGGGGAAGACGTTTTTTTGGCAGAGAAGAGAGGGAGTGCATACAAATTTTCCGAGTTTCTAAGCTGTAATGATATAGAGAGCCAAAACACCATTGCAATTCTGCCACTGTTGAGAAATAAAGCCTGCCCAAAGACATTCATTTGATGTTGAAGTTTATCCTTTGGGTTTGTAATGATATAGAGAGCCAAAACACCATTGCAATTCTGCAACAGTTGAGAAATAAAGCCTTCCCAAAGACATTCATTTGATGCTAAAGTTTATCCTTTGGGTTTTCTCTAGGATAAAGTTTTCTCCAGGACAATCTCTATGTTTATTGTGTATAATCGATTGTGTAGTTGTTAATTGCTAGTTGATTGCTTCGTTTGGTGAATATTTGTGTGTATCCATTCAATATATTGTAAAACGATGTGTATTATCTCTGCCTCAAAGGCGTTTTGATGGTCACCATGGATGGGATGCTCCAAACCGTTCATTTAAGAATCATAAGAAATATATGGTTGAGGGATAGTGTCATTGCCCATTTTTTTATAGTGTTCCACGGGGATGCGTCCCCTAGGTGGGGAACGCGCCCCCTCACTCTTCCGGGACGAGGAAATTCTTGGGGAAACATTTCCCCACGTCCTACGTCTTCCCAAATGCGGAACGGGTTTCTCCTAGGGGGCTTCGGTGGGGCTACTTTTTCAGGAATTTGACTTTGAAATAGTTGCGAAAACCAAGACGGTTGAATGTTGGTCTTGATCACCTGTCTCGCATTGAGACCGGAGAAGAACCTACCAATATTGATGATGGATTGCCGGATGCGCAACTGTTTTGTGTCAATATAGTAGATGATCATTATGCCCCAATCATTCAGTTCTTGGCCACTGGTGTTGCCACGGGGAACCTATCAACCAGTCAAAAGAAGCAATTGGTAGTAAAGGTTTCTGATTTCCAGCTGATTGTTGGGCAGTTATACAAGTTTGGACCAGATGAAATCTTGCGACAGTGTATCCTACCGCATGAGTAGGGACCCATTCTAGAAGAAGAACATACAGGAATCGTGGGAGGTCACTATGGAGGAAGGGCTACTGTGCGGAAGGTGTTGCGCGTCGGGCTATGGTTTCCTATGTTGCATAATGATGCCGCAGACTATGCGCGGAGTTGTGACGTCTGCCAGCGCGTTGGTAAACCCTCGCGACGGGATGAGATGTCGCTTGTGCCGCAGGTAACTCTACAACCTTTTGATAAATGGGCCATGGATTTTGTGGGTCCAATTAATCCACCGAGGAAGAAAACTGGTGCACAATACATCATTACCGCAACTGACTATATGACCAAGCGGGCAAAGGCCGCACCAGTGGTGGATTATACCGCTGCGACAGCAGCGAAGTTCATATTTGAGAATATTGTGACACAGCTTGGGTGTCCCAGGATATTGATGAGTGACCAGGGCAGTCACTTTATCAACCGCACTGTGAGAGTGCTAACCGAGGAGTTGCAGGTGCAACATAAGAAAAGCACACCATACCATCCGCAGGCAAATGGGATTGTTGAAGAGTTCAACAAAATTTTGGAAACAACGCTGATAAAGGTATGTAATGCTAATCGCGATGACTAGGACTTGAAAATTCCAGCAGTGCCATGGGCCTATCGCACCACTTGTAAACGGCTGACCGGACAGACACCGTTTAAGCTGGTATATGAGTAAGAGGCAATCATGCCCATGGAATACATTGTTCCTAGTTTGTGCATTGCTGCGGCGACCGACATGGCTGATGCAGAAGCATTAGAAGAGCGCATTGCGCAGTTGATCCAACTTGAAGAGGACCACTTTATTGTAGGCTTCCACCAGCGCGTTGTGAAGGATCGATAGAAGGCGTGGCACGATCGTCACATTAAAGAATAAATCGCTTGCAGAAGGAGATTTGATGCTGTTATACGACAACAAGTTCATGAAACATCCAAGTAAGTTACAAATGCATTGGTTAGGCCTGTATCTTGTTCATTCCATTACTTCTGGAGGTGCGGTTCAGCTAGAGCAATTAGATGGTGCAGTACTGTCGACCCTCGTCAATGGGAGTCGCTTAAAGCCTTATAGGACGGGGTCAGAGTTGCGCACCCCGCTTGAGGCGCTAAAAAAAAAAAAACTAGAAGATTTTGTTAGATAGCAGTAAGGCGAGCCTAGGGGAAGAGGCCGCGCAAGGATAGAAGTTAGTAGCGACGGAAGGGAGACCACCTGCGACAGCCGCAGGGCTGTGGGTTGGTCAAATCAGCAATAAATGCATGTAGTTAAAACAGTTAGCTAGAAGTGCTTGTTGAAGGGACGCGCATTAATGGTCGATCCGACCAATAGTAGGATGAGATTGCCGACGAATTTGGTGTCATTACTGCTGGATTTGGTCATGATGGACATGGTGGATTTGGTAATGATGGTTTCAAATTGGGCAGTGGCTATAAAAAGCGGGCAAAACGTGGGAGGAATGCATTGTCCAGAGTAGTTTAGTCAAGACAGCAAAGTGTTGAGCCGAGTACAGTTGAAAAGTCTTGAGTGTGAGTTGCGGAGTAAAGGTGCAGAGTCGTCGGGTGCATAGTAAGGTTTGGGGAGTGTAGCATGCTGAGCGACCCCGACGCAATTGAGATTTTTAGTGAGCAAGAATCCCCCATTCGGCCCACGGTCATTGAGGAAGAAGTCATGAGCATGTCGGTAGGCTCTTCATCGATCCCCAGAGGAAAGCGAAAGGCGCAGAAGCCCAGTTCCACATCGCCGCAGAAGAGGCACACCCGCACTTCGGCTAGAGTGCAAGGAGAGGGGATTGCACAGACCGGGGCATCAAGCTCGGGAGCTATAGAGTCTGCGGCACCCAGGGGTGTCTCTGTCAATGATATCTTGGGATATGTTGCTCCAACGCGTCCACGAGTGAAGCTGAGGCAGCCCACGAAGAATCAAAAGTATCCACCTAAATTGTCGCCGCCGCCAGAAGGGATGACTTGCTCGGTAGATATCATCCCTGCCTTGATCATGTTGAAATATTGTAACTTCGAAGAATATTCTATATGTATTTTTTGCAGTCCTCGATGTTCCTATCAGGAGAATCACTTGTATTTCTTTATACCCCGATGTTTCTAATCGGGAGAACTAATAAGAGTCACGAGGAAGTCCCCTTCGTTGTAAGTCGTGTCATTAGTACCCCAGTTGTGGTTACTCGAGCCTACAATATTAAATTAGGATTACTCGAGCCTACATAATTGAATTAATTATTAAGTGAACGAAAGAATATAAATAGAGGTGCGACGCTCCTCATTTGAGACACACACACTCACTTGTGTAGCGCAAGAGAGAGAGAGAGAGAGAGAGAGAAAGAGTTGTGACTGGAGAAGAAGGAGGATCAGTCTTTTGGGTTTTACCTTTTTATCTTTTGGGGCATCTATATTGAGGAAGCTTTTGCTGGGTTTTTCCCTTTAGGCTTTTTTCAGGATAAATTTGTGTTGTTCTTATGATATTGTTTCTTTCAGTGATCCTATTTATATGCTTTTGTTATGAAATTGAAATTAAATGCTGATGATCTATCTTAGCATATGGAATTCTAACATGATATCAGAGCTACACTGAATAGGACAGCTTTCACGAGGTGAAAAATCCCTCTCTCTCTCCCTAGAAGAAATTAGGGTTTAGGGACAATTTTTAATTTTCGGAAAACTGCTTGCATAGAAAGTTGCACCCTCCCAGAACGCATATATTGAGCCTAGAATCAAGGTTTTTGGGTGAGTGAGTCTCTAGGAAAGTCAAACCCTAGTTTGACACTTGCACCAGAAAACAGTTGGAAGCTGCAGAAGTTGAATCTTGCAAGTCTGATTTGGAAGGTGAAGACTTGAGATCTCTAGAAACTAAGCACACCAGTCAACTCACCTCAATCAAGCGCATCTCTTGGTAAGTTCAGTGTCTCATTCTGCAAAATTTCAATTTTTTGTGATTTTCTAACAAGATGGCCCCTAGCACTAAGCTTGGGGATAAGCTAGAAGGCGTAGAGAATTTCCGAGCATGGAAATACAAGATTGATCTCATTCTCCAAGAGAATGATCTTGATAAGTATATCAAGGAGGAAGTTACAGAACCTGAAGAAGCTGAAGCTAAGGAGAAGCACAAGAAGAATATGATTAGGGCACAACGGATTATTGCTGACTCTATCAAGGATCACTTGATCCCTCAAGTGTCATCCAAGAAGACTCCAAAAGAAATGTATGATGCCCTATCCAGAATGTATGAGGGTAGAAACATCAACAGAAAGATGAATCTAAGAGCTCAACTGAAGAGCACCAAGATGAGTCATGGAGAATCCATCCAAGACTACTTCACAAGGGTTTCTCATATCAAAAACAACTAGAAGCCATTGGAGACAAACTTGATGAAGACGAGATGGTTATGACTGCTCTCAATGGTGTCACTAGACCCTGGGAGTCATTCATCCAGATGATGTGTGCCAGGAAGGAAAGCATGAAGTTTGATGTGGTATGGGAAGACTGCATTCAATAGGAGACTAGAGTGGCAAATAGAGAAGCTTTACTAAAGGAGGATGATCAAGCCCTAGCCACTCATACCAAGAGAAGAAGAAATCAACCCAACTTCAAGAAGGGAAACAAGATGGAGTATCGACCTCCCAGGAAGTTCCAGAAGACAAGAGAAAGTATCCCTGATAGGGACTACTCCGACTTTCAATGTTTTCATTGTGATAAGATAGGACACATTGCCAAAAATTGTCCTATGAAGAAACAAATATATAAGAAGAAGATCAACAACAACAAAAGACATCATGCTCATCTAGCTGAAGATGAGGATGAAGAAGAAGAGGAGGAAGGACCTCCAAGAAAGCAAGCAAGAGAAGAAGATGCAGAAGAGTATGTACTATTCTCTGCACTCTCTGGGTCTGTAACACCTAGAGAAGACACTTGGCTTATTGATAGTGGTGCTTCAAAGCACATGACGGGACAAAAGAAAACTCTGTCCAAACTTGAAGAAAAGAGCTTTCCTCAGAAAGTATCCCTAGGAGATGACTATCAATATCCTATTAAAAGAGTTGGTGAAGCAAGCTACAAACTTGATTCAGGAAATTCCCTAAAGATGAAGGAAGTATTGTATGTACCACGTCTAAAGAAGAATCTACTTTCTATCTCAGCTTTAGATAAGAAAGGATTCAGAGTTGCCTTCATAGATGGCCAAGTACTTATGTGGACCAAAGGAAAGAAAATTGAAGATGCAGTTGTTATTGGTGAAGAAGAAGGAGGCCTGTATAAACTCAAGGGGCACTCAAAAACAACCTTTGTTCATGAGTCCACTGATCCTAGTGAACTATGGCATAGAAGGCTTGCTCACATCAATTACAAAGCATTACCTCATGTGAACAAAGTAGTGACGGGATTACCAGACATGAAGATCAAACATGAAGGAATTTGCAAAGGATGTGCGAAAGGAAAGAATATCAAGAATCCATTTCCGAAGAGCGAAACAAAAACAAAATAAAGACATGGATATATTTCCTGAAAGCAAAGAGCGAAGTGTTTGAGAAGTTCAAGGAATTCAAAGCCTTGATAGAGAATCTCTCAGACAAAAGAATCAAGACACTCCGATCAGACAATGGCGGAGAGTATACTTCAAAAGAATTTGAAGCTTTTGCAAAGATGCTGGAATCAAGAGGGAACTAACTACTCCCTACAATCCTCAACAAAATGGCGTTGCGAAAAGAAAGAACAGGACTATCATGGAAGCAGTGAAGACAATGATATATGATCAAGATCTTCGAATGCATCTATGAGCAAAAGCAGCCAGAACTGTTGTATATGTACATAATAGAATATCTCACAGTGCTCTTGGATTCAAGATTCCAGAAGAGATATTCACGGGAAAGAAGCCTGAGGTAAGTCACCTCAAAATATTTGGTTGTCCAGTTTACGTTCATATACCGAAAGAGAAAAGAACCAAGTTGGATCCTTCCGGAAAGAAGGGGATATTTGTTGGATACTGTGAAGTATCCAAGACATTCAGAATTTACATTCCTGGATTCCATCACATGGAAATCAGTCGAGATGTGACATTCAATGAAGAAGCAGCCCTCAAGAGGTCCAAGAAGTTCCAACATGAAGAAGTGTATGAGGAAAAGGCACCTCCCATAAATGAAGAAACTACATGTCTCCCTGAAAATGAAACTCCTGAAGAGCATGACATGACAGAACCACAAGAACCTCCTACGATGGAGATGTCACGAAAGAGAAAGCCTGCTTGGGCAAGAGAGATTATACAAGAAGCAGAAAGATATGGAGTTCATAAAGGCTCCACAAGAGTAAGTAAGAGGCCCAAGACATTTTCCAACTATGTAGCCTTGATCTGTGATCTTGTAGATCAAGAACCTACAAACTACGAAGAAGCGACACAGAAGAAAGAATGGGTAGAAGCAATGACTGAAGAATACCAGTCAATAATGAAGAATGATGTATGGGATATAGTTTCCAAACCAGAAGGAAAGAGTGTAGTATCCTCCAAATGGATCTACAAGATAAAACATGCAGCTGACAGAAGTATCGAGAAGTATAAAGCAAGATTTGTGGCCAGAGGTTTCTCTCAGAAAGAGGGAATTGATTATGAAGAGACTTTTGCACCTGTAGCATGGTATACTTCAATTAGAGCTATCATGGCGCTTGCATCCATGATGAAGTGGGACTTACACCAGATAGATGTGAAGACAACCTTCCTGAATTGTGTGATTGAAGAAGAAGTATACATAGAACAACCACAAGGATTTGAAGTTGAAGACAGATGTACTCATGTATGCAAGTTGAAGAAGGCCCTGTATGGCCTGAAGCAAGCTCCTCGAGCTTGGTCTGGAAGGATAGATAGTTTCCTGACAAGCATGGGCTTTTCCAAGAGTAAAGTCGATCCTAACCTTTACCTCAAGGTTATAGAAGATGAACCTGTCATACTATTACTATATGTGGATTATTTATTTCTGACAGGGAATGAGAAACAAATTGTGGAAAGCAAGAAGAAGCTCGCCGAAGAATTTGAAATGAAAGACCTTGGGTTAATGCATTACTTCCTAGGTCTGGAAGTATGGCAAAGTTCAGAAGGAATCTTCCTCAATCAGGGAAAGTATGTTGTAGAGATATTGAAAAGATTCAATATGTTGGAATGCAAAGCCATGGCCACACCCATGGATTCCAACATAAAGTTATTCGTTGATGAGTTGTCAAAGTTAGTGGATGTGACTCAATACAAACAGATTATTGGGTCGTTGATGTATTTAACAAATACCATACCAGACATTTGTTTTGTTGTGAACACCTTAAGACAATATCTAGTTCAACCTAGACGGGTTCACCTGATAGCTGCAAAGCATGTGATGAGATATCTAAAAGGGACTATAGACTTTGGTCTATACTATGATGGAAACCATGAGTACAGACTGTATGGCTATACGGATGCAGATCGGGCAGGAAATGTATTCGACAGGAAAAGCACATCAGGTGGATGTTATAGTCTAGGGTCTGTTATGATTTCATGGTTTAGCAGGAAACAGTCCAGTGTTTCTCTTAGCACGGCTGAAGCAGAATATATAGCAGCTTGCTCTACTAGTTGTGAAGCCATATGGCTTCAGAAGCTGATGCCAGGTTTATTCAACCTGGAATTGGATACTACCGTGATTCTATGTGATAACCAAAGTTGTATAAAGATGACCGAGAACCCAGTGTTCCACGATAGATCAAAGCACATATAAATTCGGTATTTCTACATTCTAGATATGGTGCAAAAGGGAGCCATAAAGCTCTAGTATGTAAGTACTAATGAACAAGTTGTTGATGTGCTGACAAAGCCTCTATCTCGGGTAAAGTTCGAACACTTTCGTGACAAGCTTGGTGTTGTTCAGAAAGACCTTCCTCGAAAGGGGGAGCAATGATGTTGCAGTGGGATTGTATCATCCCTAGACACTTGTCCTAAAGTAACCCGGTGACCTCGGTCCTCGAGAATGAAGAGGGATTGTATCATCCTGCGACATCTGTTCAGAATAGATCCGGTGACTTCGGTCCTCGAGAATGTAGTAGGATTGTATCATCCTGGGACATCTGTCCAGAATAGATCCAGTGACTTCGGTCCTCAAGAATGTGGTAGGATTGTATCATCCGTGAACTTTTGTTTAGAATGGCTCTGGTGACTTCGGTACTCGAGAATGTGGTAGGATTGTATCATCCATGAAATTTTGTTCAGAATGGATCCGATGACTTCGGTACTCGAGAACGTGGTAGGATTGCATCATGCTTGAACTTAGTCCTAAAGTGATAGGGACTTATTATCCCGTAATTAAATCCGGTGACTTTGGTTGTCGAGAATGTGGTAGGATTGCATCATCCATGGACTTAGTCCTAAAGTGATAGGGACTGATTATCCCGTAATTAAATTCGGTGACTTCGGTTGTCGAGAACGTGGCAGGATTGCATCATCCTTGGACTTAGTCCTAAAGTGATAGGGACTGATTATCCCATAATCAATCCGGTGACTTCGGTTGTCGAGAATGTGGTGGGATTGCATCATCCCTGGACTTTAAGTCCAAAAGTGATCCGAAGACTTTTGTCTTCGTACTGTGGATTGCAGGTTGTTGATGATGATGATGATGTTCCTGATCGAAAGATCAAAGTGAGATGATGATGATGTTACTGATCGAAAGATCAGAGTAAGTATGATGATGATGAATGATGTTGATCGAAAGTTCAGAATATGATGCTGATGATGATGTTGATCGAAAGATCAGAATATGATGATGATGATGTTGCTGATCGAAAGGTCAAAGTGTCGATGATGATGATGATGTTGATCGAAAGATCAGAATATGATGATGATGATGTTGCTGATCGAAAGGTCAAAGTGTCGATGATGATGTTATCAATCAAGCAGTCAAAGTATTGTTGCTGCTAAAGATTGAAGATGAAGACTAAAGTACTGATGATGATGTTGTCGTTCAAAAGGTTGATGTTGTTGAAGATTGAAGATGAAGGCTATATGATGTTGAAAAGCTTCCAATGATTTATAGATGTGTCACCCCGATGATTATGTTGATGTTGCTCTCCTTCTCCTACTGTTTTTGTTGTTGATGTTGTTCTAGAATACCGTTCTCGTAAAGGGGGAGTATTGAAATATTGTAACTTCGAAGAATATTCTATATGTATTTTTTGTGGTCCCCGATGTTCCTACCGGGAGAATCACTTGTATTTCTTTATACCACGATGTTTCTAATCGGGAGAACTAATAAGAGTGATGATGAAGTCTCCTCCGTTGTCAGTCGGATCATTAGTACCCTAGTTGTGGTTACTCGAGCCTACAAGATTAAATTAGGATTACTCGAGCCCATATAACTGAATTAATTATTAAGTGAACGAAATAATGTAAATAGAGGTGTGGAGCTCCTCATTTGAGACACACACACTCACTTGTGTAGCGCAAGAGAGAGAGAGAGAGAAAGAGCTGTGGCTGGAGAAGAAGGAGGATCAGTCTTTTGGGTTTTACCATTTCATCTTTTTGGGGCATCTATATTGAGAAAGATTTTGCTGGGTTTTTCCCTTTAGGGTTTTCTCGGGATAAATCTGTGTTGTTCTTGTGATACTGTTTCTTTCAGTGATCCTATTTATATGATTTTGTTATGAAATTGAAATTAAATGCTGATGATCTTGCTTAGCATATGGAATTCTAACAGTTTAGGCTGAAGTTTGAAGACCACGATTTGTTGTTGCTCAAAGATGTCGGGGATGAGCCCTATGAATCAGTTTCGACGGGGCCTGGTGCATCGATTCAGAGGATTCCTCAACCATGGGCGAGCGGGTTGAATAAATATGGATTGTTGGGGCTCATTAATATACCTCACTTTGGGCGACTGAACGAAGCTCATGCATGCGTTAAACAACTCTTGGCCTGCTTTCATGGTGGGACGCTCTTGTTAAATGAACCTATTCCTATTACAGTGAACTTAATTGCAAGCATTACGGGCTTGTCGAAGGCCGGGGAAGATCCCGCGTAGTATATCCACGAGCGGGATACTGACAAGAAGCTTGCCAAGCAGCTAAAGGAGCGATTTGGCTTGCAACGTGATGGCCGCGCCTATCGTATCGACAACATTAATGCACAGACAGTGCGTATCGGGGCACGTATTTTGGCGAGCAAGATTTTCCGAAGGAATCGACCGGTCTAGTGCAACTCGGGTGTGGTCTCATGTGCACAAAAATGCGCAGAGGGTGTGCAAATGAACTGGTCCTTGTTTTTGCTCAACCAGTTGCTCGACGATGCTCTCGCTGCTCAGGTCGGGCGGCCATTTTCCTACAGTTGGTTGTTAATTCTTGTTGCACTTGTCACATGGATGGAACCAGAAGATTATCAGTCGATGACAGTCGATGCGGTGAAGTTGTGCCGAGGCGCACGCTATCAGAATTTGTGGTGGGTTGAGGAGCCCAGTCGACAGATGGACTATGCGATCCATTTTTGGGTCTATTGGGAAGTGCTACAAGGCGCAGCTGTCAAATTTCCCCACTTATCCAATTACTCAGTAGCCAAGTATCAGCGGTTCATTCAGTTCGCTATTGGGCCTCATTCCATTTATATCCAGGCACAGCGAGACCCCGACAAGCAGTGGCTACCTCTGGTCTACAAAGTCACTGATGAAGAATTGGATGCTCTTGTTCAGGAGTGGTCGGCTGAATGGCGCAACCCCATGAGCTAGGAGGAACTCTTTAAGGAGCCACCACCTGATGCCCCCGACGAACCTGTCCAGAAGGAGCTGAGTGTTCACGACTCCGACAATGAATCGTCGATGGACCCTGAGGCGGAAGCACAGCGCATGCAGGAGGAAACTCAAACCAAATGGCGCCTAGAATACGACGTGGGCAGCGCTACCCGACCAGGGATGGAGGACCAACTGAAGCGGCTCATCAAAGCGCTCACTGACTCCTCTAAGGCTCCAACGCAAGCGATACGAGAATCCAACCAAGAAGGGTTTGTTGCGATAAGAGATAAGTTGAATTGTATTTATGATGTTGTTTCCAGGAGGACACCCGAGATAAATGGGATGCAGGAATTCTTGTCGATTAGCACCAAGCCGCAGGCTAGGAACATTCAAGTTCCCTCGACTGCGATCGACGCGGGGAGTGAAGAAGTGAACCTGTTACTGCGGCCGCTCTAGAGCATTGCCTTGGATCTTAACAAGTTACCTACTCAGGCGATTGTGGAGCTGCAGCATGTTTCCGCCTAGGAATTGGCGGATAGGCAGAAGGAGCTTAGTGATGGGTATGTGCAGTCGCAGAGCGCAGCCAAGAAGCTGAGGAGCTGCATCAAGTCAGGGTGCAACTGGCAATAGAGAAGGTACGGGAGATTGAGGCATTGAAGGCAGCACAGGCCGAGCTGCAGCGCAAGGCTGCCGAGGAAGTCATCGAGCTTAAGAAGGCGCAAGACCGCCTTATCATTGAGAAGGCGTAGCTGTGCGCAAGTTGTGGTGAGGTCGAGCAAGCTGTTGATGAGGCCTGTCAACATATCTTTGAGAGCACGATCGAGCTTACTGCAGTCGCTAAAGCCAAGCGACTTGGGGAAGTTATTGTCCAGCTCCAGGACATCAATATTCTGCTCAATGCCCTGGTCCATCTAGAGACGTCGCCGGAGCAGGTTGTCGAACGGAAGGCTACGATTGAGGAGATAGCGGCCCAGTTTGAAACAATAGAGCAAGAAGCAAAGACAATCATGGAGGCGACAACGCAGTTCTGGCAAAGCGTTGTCCAAGATGAACAGCTCAACCAGCTGACCACGCAAGCACAAGAAGTTGAAGGACAGTTGACGACACTGAAGACGTCGCTACGAGCACTGCCACTCATGGTGCAGATCATGCAGTCTAAGGAGTTGAAGGACCTACAACAGAGAGTTTCCCGCGCCCAAGAACACCAACAAAAGCATCGTGCCTAGTTGGATGATTTTCAAGAAGTTGGTGGGCAGTTGGATGTCAAAGCAGTCGTAATGCTGCAGGCGGTGCAAGAAATTTGGCAGATGGTCAATGGCAAGGCTGGGACAACGCACCCCGTGCAGTAGGGTTTGTTCAACTGTCAAAGCGCTATCGACAAAGTCTAGCTCCAGGTTCGAGAGATCTCGCAAAGTTTGAAGATTTCGAGGCCAAAACATCGGCATATACCCTGTCACCCTGACGTGGCTCGAGGGCGAGCCATAAGACTATGTTGGGGGCCTATTGGCAGAGGTTTTGGGTAAGTGAGTTATGTAGTGTCGCGGCAGCTGTGCAAGCTCATGTGACACTGCGTGTAAGGCCAGATCAGTGTGATGGGCGGAAGGATAAACGCTTTTGAATATGTAATGTATTAATTGACCACGTTTTCTGGACATAGGTCATTAGTGGTTAGAAGCTAGTTAGAAGTGGACCTTTGATGTAAAGGCACAAGCCTGTATATAGAGCTAGCTTTGCAATGAGAAGGATAAGGATCATGATCAGCGCGATACAAGTCCAAGTCAATATCTGAGAGTCATCAATCTGTTGCGATCTGTCTATGGTCTTGATGAGTCTTCTATTTGGAACAATCTACGATCTCCCTGTGTCAGATACTGAAATTTGGGATGTAATCAGTCTCTTGCTATGGAGAAGAATTATCTGTTTTGGATCTGTTGCGCAAAATTAATACGACACGATGGTTGTTGCCTAAACGATGTCTTCTTTTTTCTTGTTTTCTCTGCTGTGATGTCAATGAGAAGTGTATTGAATCTATTTATGATTTACTGGTGTTGTTGCAATGAACTGGCGATGCGATCTATCCCAATTATGTCGCAATTTTGATGAATGATGATGAACGCTTACTAAAGTTGTTTTATGAATGATACTGCTGCGATAAATGAATAATGTGATCTGTTAGATCCGTAGTTGTGAAGATGAATTGTGATAATTGTCTTAGTTTTGTAATCTGATAGTTATGCTGTTGAAGCTGCAAATTCCATATCTTCCCTTCTTACTGTCGGAAACTTGGTGCTAACAGCTCTCCCTTGAAGATCTCGGGTGAGACTTCGTCCACTTTGCAGATGTTGCTGGGCAGGGTAAAACCTGTCTGGGCCAGTGCTTAGGGAGATCGCACTGGTTGGGCGTCGAAAGAGTGAGAATCCCTGTCGACGAGGCTTTGTTGGTGGGTTTTATCCAACAAGCGCGCCCCCTCACTCTCCACGCTTCCGGGACAGAGAAACTTCTAGGGAAACGTTTCCCCACGTCCCCCTTTTGGGGGAAACTCGGGGAACGTGTTTCCCCACATCTCCTCAAATACAGAACGTGTTTCCCCTAGGGGGATTCTAGACGCCCCCCGTTCCCCGGTTTCCCCATAGGGGCCCTTCTAGGTGCCCCCTCATCCCCCCCAAATTTTCATCTTTCACAATAAAAATATGTGCAAATTAAAATATTAAAAATGTGTTTAAAAATTAAAACATAATGAAACGAAAATTAAATTAAATCCCAGACTAACCTAAGAGTCTAAGAGCTTCCTAAACGCTATCCTCTCATGATTTCATTTCATAATCATATTGTAACTAAACTTGGAGCAGTGGTCACTGTTCTAAGTTCTAACTTTTGTGTGTTCATTGTTCGGTATCTATTTGACTATTTCACAATTATTGCATTAACTTTTACAAATTTGAATTTTGAATTTAGATATACATTGCATAATGATAACTATGATATTTAGTTAGTAGTTTTTACATGGGTATAATAACATAGTTCAATATCTGTAATGTCTCTAAAAATTGAAAAAAAAATTATTAGGCTAGTAAAAACTACCTATGCGGAACGTTATTTAACTTGCGGAATATACGTACATTAAATGTAACACTATTTTGGTCGTAAACTGTTCTTACCTTTTATTATCTTTCTCTCAGTTAGGATTATTACTGTATTTTACTTTAGAATTCATGATGTTGATTACTACTTGTGTCTTATGGTTGTACTTTGATGTATATGTGTTAGTTACTTGTTTATATACTTCGTTCATTTCTACGTATGTTTATTTGCTATTTATAAAGTCTTGACTTAACTTAGTTTGTGGAAACAAAGTGGGCGGAGTGGCGGGACTCGTTCTCCCATGACGGTCTGAGAGGTAAAGTGTTTACTTGTCCAGCCGGCTTACTTAGTTCTGTCTAAACTAAACTTGGAGCAGTGGTCACTGTTCTAAATTCTAACTTCTCTGTGTTCATTGTTCGGTATCTATTTGACTATTTCGCGTTTGTTGCATTAACTTTTACAAATTTGAGTTTTGAATTTAGATATACATTGCATAATGATAATTATGATAGTTTGTTTGTAGTTTTTACATGGGTATAATAACATAGTTCAGTATCTGTAATGTCCCAAAAAATTGAAAATAAAAAAAAAATTATTAGGCTAGTAAAAACTACCTATGCAGAACATTATTTAACTTGCGGAATATACGTACATTAAATGTACCACTATTTTGGTCGTAAGTTGTTCTTACCTTTTATTATATTTCTCTCAGTTAGGATTATTACTGTATTTTACTTTAGAATTCATAATGTTGATTACTATTTGTGTCTTACGGTTGTACTTTGATGTATATGTGTTAGTTACTTGTTTATATACTTCGTTCATTTCTGCGTATGTTTACTTGCTATTTACAAAGTCCTGACTTAACTTTGCTTGTGGAAACAAAGTGGGCGGAGTGGCGGAACTCAATCTCCCATGACGGTCTGAGAGGTAAAGTGTTTACTTGTCCAAGAGGCTTACTTAGTTCTGTTTGAACTAAGGCACCTCTTTCGTTTCACCTGTAGGTTTACCTAGCGACGAAGAGTTGATAAAGAGCACTGAACATTTCGATCCTTAACATACCTATTGTTTATTACTACGGTTCGTTACCGACTCAGATTTATAGCAAGGTAAGTACTACTTTCATTATTTATTTAACATAGATAAATTATCTATGTGATACCTATACTTCGTTATGTATTTGTATTTCATGTTTATTTTATTATAAGCAATAACATATCCTTTATGATTTTATTGGCAAGTTATACACTCGGTTAAAGATCAGACCTTGATTTTATATATGAGAATTATTACCATGGCATATTCTTAAGCTTGAAGCTTAGGGAAATGGTAAGCAATAGTCTTAAGGCTTAAGTCTAAGTTTTATACGATACATATGTTACTTATGCTTTGGGGTTTAACTTTGGGATAGTGCATATATTGCATGGACTATACCATATATGATACATTGTAATATATGCTTGAGGTGGCGAATTATAACATATGGTTTGACAATTTAAAGGATGGGGTTTAAGAATTGCATGATGAGGGAGACCAACGTTAATGAAACGAATCCAAACTATGGAATTGTGGGTTTTGGGTCGATAATGGTCACCAGGCTGGCGCCATTAATGCTCCTTGGGGTTTGGGGCAACCCAAGCTTAGGGCTTGGCTCCATAATTCATTTGGTCATTTTGCTTGGTTTGTGGATGGTCTGGTCTTGGCTCTACGCTGTGAATGGAGGCAACGACTTAGTTGACAGAGGTAAGTCTGCGTTGGGTTTTAGCAGCATTATGGTTTTGTTTATTTGTTTACTCGGCCTTCATACTTCTCATCCATTGTTGTTTCAGTGGTTGCAGGTGACAGGGTCGATGAGGAGCAACATGGCTCAAAGCTTTGTGACTGGTTCGTGGGTGCTACCAAATGGTGCATGGTAAGCCTATAAGACAAGTCTGTACTTGTCATCTCTCGGCCTTATGGCAAGACTGAGTTTCACCTCGTTGTTGGGTTGGGGTTTATACTGTGGGGTTTCGATTTGCCTTCGGGCTTGTATTAACAGACTTGAGTTTTTAATTATTAGTAAGGTGTATTGGCCGTGGAGCGAAACTTAGTGCTCTTATAGGCTCCGTGTATAAATTATGTTTATGTAATTCATTTTTCGAATTGGGGCTTTAAGCCTGGGCAACACCATTGCTTGCAATGGTTCCATAGCGCTTGGCACGACTGTGTGAACTTAACTGTGATTTTGGAAATACTGTGCATATCAATATATGTTGTGTTTTGCGTTTTTGCAAAGGTTATTTAAACTATACTGTGTGTTACAAATTTATACTACACTATTTGTTAATTACTGTGGATTACATATGGCATTCAACCTTCACAATGAGTCAAGGCATTGTTACTCCATTATTTGTTTTAGTTGTATGGATGGAAGATAGTGACAACATATGGCTTGGGGCCATGCCATGAATGGCATGAGCGCCCTTCCATGGCAGCTGCGACAATGTAGAGAAGTTTAGGATTTTTTATTTGGTTTTGTAATATGTAATGTGGATTTAAAAATATACCGTTGGTGTAAACCCTTGGTTGACAGGGTTGCTGTATAATTCGTTATTGACAGGGTTTTAGATTAGGGGACTGAGTATTTATTTTAAAGTGGTTGAGGTCGTGCTTACAGCGTAGGGTGCAGAGACGAGAGTCTCACGACCTTGCCATAGCGTAGTGATATTATTGTTGTAGACCACATACGTTATGTGTATAGTGTGGCCTTGATAAATATAAAACGACCCTATAGGATTCGAATCCTAGTCGTTGCTTGTATAAAAACCTTAGACTATTTTTAAAAGATTATAATGAAGTTTGTAAAGAAAACGATTCTTATGTATTGTTGTAATTACATGGCTTTAATCGTTATATGGAATGAATGCATGGTTGTTTAATGATTACTGTAGGTGTTTATTTGGTGGATTGTATTACAGCTTGCGACTTGGATTTGTATACCCACAGGGGTCCATACTGCGACCTCTGTGTAAATTAAGGGTTTTAATATTACTTGGTTATTGTTATGTGGTGGCTGTGAGTATATTTAGATGGGACCTTTAAATGATTTATGCATACGATTTATGATGTTATTTATTTAAGTATTTAGGATTGTGGATTTTAAATAGGAAGAGAGATTTGATCTTGGACCAAAGAATGGTCACAATACTTAATCCGTTCGTTATTTATGATGATGTTTAATTTTAATGGAAGTTGATTTAATTGTTTAGTTTATGTTTAAATATACAGACCTTGAAAGGTCTTTACTAGTTTATTTATCTTTGATTTTAATGTAGAATAATTACAGCCTATAATTAGTTAATTAGATAGTACTAAACTAGGTTATAAATGTAAACTTATTTATATAACATTTACTTCTAAACTGAGTCTATTTAAATCTAAAACATGCCTCTATTGACAAATGGAATATGTCAGTAGAGTATAAGGACCCAAAAGAACAGCTAATTAGCAGGTTTTAAATAAAACCTAGTTCGTAAGTTAACACAGTTTCAATAGGAAAACTATACAAGAAAAGAAACTAAGATACAACCCTTGATAAACATTTATACAAGAACTAAATTTCAAAAGTAATCTTTAAGAGAATAAACCATGGATAAATCCAACATAAGGACAATTTACAGCTTAGGGTTATACTGTAAAACTGTAAACCCTAATAGATTTAAACAGAAAACATTTACATAGGGTTAGGAGATATAATATGAACCTTGATCTAACTCAGCCATCAATTTATGCTAGAAAATGAAATAAGTAGACTAGGATCTCATACCTGTAATTTTTTGAGCTGATTTAATGGTTGAACCTGCACACTTAAATAACTAGTATTAACAATTCATAGCCAGGTCTGACCTCTGTATTAGATGACCAAATCACTTGGGAACTACCACGTTCCACTCAACCATGACCCGGAACCATTCCTGGTTTTAATCTGGATCTCGTTGAGATGGACTCCAACATGCAAGTAGCTTAGAGCTCCTAAGGTAGGGTTTCTTAACTGGTATATCAGTTCTTGATCAGTGCTCATTTTCTTTGCAGGAAATTATTCTCAAAGAATTCACTTGAGAGCAAAACAGGTAGAAATAATAATTTCTCCAAAAGATAGATCATAACCCCAAGCCTTTCTTTGGCTTGAGTCTTTATAGACAGATTTTTCAGTGAAAGGGACAGTTAAATGATTTCTTGATTTAACCCTTTTTAATTAATTTGGGTAATTCTTAATACTTTAACTTAAGAACTTTTAACTAGTTCCTAGTTATACTTTTTGTAGGCATTATACTATTTATTAATCATTTAATGATAAATAATAATTGATGGAGCTTTTCCTCTTTCTTACATTTATTTATATTATTAATATATTTACTTCTTTATACATACCATGTATAAAATACATAATACTATAACATTTGTCTTTGGGCATCATATACCATTATCCCTAGACTTAATGACACTTCTTCATTAAGGTCAAATAGGTAGATGGTTAGGTCTACTAGGCTATGCAACTCTAAACATCCTTGCATGTTGGATTCCCTCATATAACATGGTAGTTCTTCAGTACTTGATGAAAATACAAAAATTCAAAATTTCATTTAATCAATTATAAATAAGTCTGATGAGATCAATATTATTCTTGAGTCGTTTTCACTCGGAAGTTTATTAAATTCTTTTCAGTAACCCCTAGCGCTTACCAGATCCCATACTCAACGCTTAAATAGGGAGTTACAAACTTAGTGCAATTCCATAGCTCTTCTCTTGACACTAATGCTAGGATGTTCTTGTACGATACACCTAGGGATATAATGGCCAAAGATCGAATGCTCCAGAGCTTATGCTCAACACCAGCATGGAAAGCTTCAGGGCTTATGCCCAACACTTCCAATTATCTTTTCATGTGTTCCAGAGATTCTCGCTCAACACAAAGGTAAGTACTCATGTGCTCTAGAGCTTTTTGCTCAACACAAATCATCAATCACTCATGTGCTCTAGAGCTCTTCGCTCAACACAAATCATCAATCACTCGTGCTCCAGAGCTTCTCGCTCAACACAAAACATCTCATCAATCATGTGCTTTAGGGTCCACGCCCAACACAAACAAGCATATGTATATATATATATATATCATCAATAATTGGCTTACGCCCAATATATAAAACAAATCATCATGTTCATATGCAGTGGGGTCTTCGACCCAATATATAAAAATAAAACATCAAGATAACATCATAATCAATAGGCTCATGCCTATAAATGTTAGCTCCAAAATTTGGGATATTACAGTATCATTTACAAATTTAAAATTTGATATGCTAATAACTAATAGATGTACACCCCATAATGATGAATTTAGTTTTTAGTTTTACTTTTTACATGGTAATAGTTATTGATGGGATTTATCATTTTTATATTTAAATTAATTTGTACAACTCCGATGTCCCCCCGTTTCCCCTACATTTCCCTAAAATTTGGAGTAGCTTCCACACGCTCTCCTTGTGTGTTTCTCTGCTCCCACACTCCTCCTCCTCGGAAACTCCATGGAACATTGATTTTTTATATTCCCATAGTGATTTTACTAAGTTTACTGTATGAAGCCATACACGTAATTTGTTTAATTTATTGAATCTCTAATACAAGAAATTAATTGCACCGAAAAGGACCTTTGGGCTTTTGTGTAACTTCTTCAGCTTTACTCATTCTAGAGCTGACACGTGTCTTTTATAAAAATAATATAAAAACTAATATGTTGGCTCAAATTATATTTAAAATATTTAGAATTATATAAATATAAAAGTAATAAATTAAAACCATAAACATTGCATACACACTTCATCAACATTTCCACTCTAAAAAAGAGGTTTGCGCTATTGGAGGGATTAATTTAAAACAATCAATTCACAACATAAATTATCAATCCAAAGTAACTTTTGTTATTTCAAGGTCATCATGCAAAATATATGCAAGCTACAGTTTCCTCATTAACATTGCTAATCTAATATGCATTGTAGCAAAGTAAATCACACAACATAAAATTCAATTGCAGAAAGTAAATATTAAAACTAATTCACACTTTATGGAAAAATAAATTCACACTCACTCTTGCATAATTGAAACACACTCTACAATTGGGAGTGGCACTTTACAACTCTTTTAAAGTAGCTGTGAGCCCCTTGGAGTATTTTGGTGGCTTACTATCTCTTTTTTTTATATTAGCTGAGTTTATTTTATGCCTTTAACTATCTTTCATGGCTTCTTTGATGAACAATTTTCTGAGACCTTTATGGGGGAAAGTCTTTTTCATCCCCCCTGGGTGCTTCCTTGGATATGACATCAGTGCTCATTGTGTACTCTTTCAGGACTGTGCAGATCTTTACTAGTAGAGATTTCATGCTCTCTCTTGGGCTGCTTGGGGTATTTGTATCTCTTTTTGTGCTTTGGCTGTGGGACTAGCTTGTATGACCGAGAGAATGTTTCTTGTTCCCTTTTGTAGTATTTTGACAAAAAAAGATACGTTGTATCTTGGATTTGTATATGTTGCCTTTGATTCTCTAGAATATCAAGGAATTGCTATTTTATTCTTGAAAAAATTGAAACACGGCTCACTCTTACATAAAAATAATTCACACTATGGTTGCAACCATGCTAATCTATGAATCTAACACACTACCATAAATAAAGAAACCCGAATGAAAATTACATCTACAGAAATAAATGAATCAAAGTAAAATACATCCTATGCTAATAAATAACAATACGTTAGTCTAATATCTGCGAGATGTAGAACAATTGGTGGCGGGGTATGGTTAAGACACCCCTTAAGCTAAAAGGTCGTCGGTTCTAATCCCGTCAGATACCAAAAATCCAACCATGTTAAGGGTTGGTGCGGTCCAGGTCGGGTGCGATCCCCAGGTGATTTTGATGGCTTAGATGCCCCTGGTTCGTGGTTACTTAGCCAATGGCAACCCTGCTAGTCAAGGGGGTTCCATCACTTTGCCAACAACAAAAAAAATACAATAAGTTAGTATAATTACAAATTAGAGAAACTAAGAATTGCAATCTACATTAACAAAAGAGAAAAATTAAAGACTACAATCTAAATTACAAAAGAGATAAAAAGAAATATAATTCTTATTCCATAAAAAAAATTGACTTGTTGCTCTAAGAGTCCTCCCCTTGGAATGGAGAAGGAACTCTTATTTATACATGATTTTTTCATAACAAATAATAAATGAAGATCCAAAACATCCTTACCAATTACTAATAAATTGGATCTCAAAATCAACTCAAATCTAATCCCAAATCCTTTGCTAACCTTCATGTTATTTAGGATGCCTTTGAAATCAAATTCGAATTTAGAGATGTAAGTCATCATAACATGTCCAAAACTCATCCTAAGTGACTCCTAATAACATTTAACTTGTTGGGTCTATCATATATTACATGGAGGTCTTCAAGTCTTTGTAAATAAACCAAATATGCACTCTCATCCACCACTAAATTGTCCATTTTATCTTCAAATAATTTAACATCATAATTTGAGACATATATGAAAAATAGAATAATTGATTTATAAAAATCTATCACCCCTAATGAAAATGTTCCTCCATGGTGGCTTCATGGAGTAGAAACAACTGTAACAACATGAGTAATAACAGTAATAATGACTTAATAATCTATCATATAAAAAATATCAAGTATCCACTTTCGTTGATCTTCAACCATATGAGTTGTGACAAATATCCTAGAGTAACAACAACCGGCCTGGAGCTGCAAAAATCATCAAACTCATACATGTTTCAAAGATTAGTGCAAAATATGCTATTTTTCTAATGTTTAATCATAATTCACATGAAATACTAATGAAACGCAAATGGAAACTACCTTAAGTATAAATCCTGCAAATAAGCATAAAAATGGATTAATAAGCATTAATACAAGGTCATGGGAATACAAAAAGGGATTAAAAGTAGGGAAGATGTAGTGTAAAATAGGGACATTTCCACGACCCAACATGCACTTCGAGAGATTTGATGCCTCTAGGCTCTTGGTAGATCCCCTTTTAAGATGGATCTATGCTAGTCAATTTCATTCCGTGGACCATTGGTTAGTTTCCATAACCCAATTGATTATTCGCGTGATCACTAGGATAATTAACATAATCCAATTGGTTGTTTAGTTGATCGGTGGAATAATTAATTCTTGTGCAATTCCCATCTTGCAGTGGGAGAACTATATAGATGCATTGAGATACAATAGATTTTCTTTGCCCATTTGAAGATGCTCGTACATGCTCTATTGTGGTGGGAGAACTATATAGATCCCTTGAGGATAGGCAAAACGTCTATGGTTACAAAATGGGATGATTTTAAAGTACTGTTGATTTATCCCATAGGCTATGAAGAAGAGCAACTCATGGAATGGTGATGCCTTTCGATAAGAATAGAGACACAATGTACAAGATTACACACTGGAATTTTGGAAGAAAGCCATTATGATGGATATCTCTTTAGAAGAATCAAGGCTGGTAGTGAAGTACCTCTTGGAAGATTATTTACTAATATCCAAAGGAAATTGTAGCTTTTTAGTGTGAAAATCATGTATGAGTTGAGTAAAAAATCTCTCCACATTGAGCTAGACTTTAAAAAATACATTGAGCTAGACTCTAAAAACTACATTGAGCTAGATGTTAGGATTTATAATCCTCCCTTGACCAAACTGTCTATTAGATTATTTTAGCCTAACTTAGGAGTTTTATTTAATTATTTGGGTCCACTTGGCCTAATGGGGCCACATGTACCAGTTACGAGGGTGGGGAACACTGATAGAGGCTAACTGCCACTAACTGCACTTGCATGCATTAGTTTAGGCGTTTCCTAGACCAATCCCTACATTTTAGGAGCCACTAGGAGTCCGACACCAACCTCCTTCAGTTAGTTGGAGTTGGAACTAGTTAAGCTTAGTTATTTTCTAATTACATTTAGTTAGATCACAATCAATTCAGTTAGCGCCAATTATGCATGACTACATGTGGATAAGGCACCTTTTCTCACCTACCACTTCAGTTAGACTGAGTTACTGATTATTACTGATTGTGTGACTTGATTAGACATCTGGAGTTAACCAATTGGACTTCGATAGTGACTGAAACATATTTAGTTAGCTGGTCAGTCAAATACAGTCACATCCAGTGGGGATATTTGAATTCATCCCTAATAAATCGAATTCTTTTCCTATGTAAACTATTGTAACGCCGGATTGATTAATGAGAATGATACTGTAATTATCTGAGCTATACTCATCTGTTTCATGTGTGGTTTGATTTGTTCAGTATGTATATTTATTCATCTTTTACTGCATCAATAATATTGGACTCATTGCTTGATGATCTAAAGGGCACAACAATTTTAACATGGTATCAGAGCCATTTGAAGCAAGCTTCATGTCTGTCTGCTCTCCATTGAACACCAGAAGCAGTTGGGTTTTCACATAAGTCCCACAAACGGTACCTTGCTTCCTCTGATTTTATTCAGAGTGGTGGTACGGGCGTGACGGACCACGAGAAAGTGTTCATGTCAAGAGGTAAGGCATGATTCTAAAAAAGTTCGAATGTTTTAGTGTTTTGTAGTGAAATTCTTTAGGTGCTATGTAGCTTGTGTGAATATTTGTGTTTTTCCAACAAGAGAATTATGGATTCTCTACCTTCTACTCCTTGGATCCTAACACCCTTCAATTATCTCGATTGGAGGGCAGATATGCAGGTTTCCTTGCGCAATAAGGGATACTTCAGGATAATACTTGGAAGGGAGGTTGAGCCCCATCATCCAGTTGAAATAAACAAGTTTCTGAACTGCTTAGATGAAGCTTTCGGTTATCTATGCACTCATATATCCAGAGATATCCTCTTCCACCTTGAAGGTTTGAGGACTCCTAGAGAAGCCTGGGAGAAGCTTGAAGACTTGTTTGGCAAACAAGATGAGCTTCGGGGACACCTTCTAGAGAATGAGCTGATAGCCTTACATCCCAGCAACTTCGAACTATAAAGTAATTCTTTACTAAATTCAAGTCTCTTGCACTTCAATGCAGACAACGCAGAATAAAAATAAAGGATGAGCAAAATGTGCTCTCCATTCTCAACAAACTTGGCCCAGAGTATTCTGTATTTGTTTCAATCTTTCATTCAAAAAGGGTTTTCTTTCTGGATTGGAAAATTCCTTCACTTGATTCCTTTTCTGAATCCTTATGGCAAGGAGCAAGAGAAGTTGATATAGATGGGAGTCATTAAGACCTCCAAAGATCAAGCTCTCCTAGTGACAGACTCTACTAAAGCGCAAGCTAAAAGGAAATCAAAGCAGAAGGAGCCTAAAGCAGCTGATCTGAAGCCTAAACATAATCAGAAGATTTCTGAAGGAGCCTCCGGCTCTAAGAAAAAGAAGTTTGATAAGAAGATATGTCTCTATTGTGCGAAGGGTTTTCATCTTGAAGACCATTGTATGAAGAAGTTGATTTACCAACTGTCATCTCTCCTTAAGTAGAATAACATTTCTCTCTCACAAAGAGCAAATAATCCTGATGAAGAACCACACACAGAAGATCATGAAACGTGCCATGCTTTGAAATCTAGCCTTACTCAGTCAACAACGTACATAATTGATTCTGGAGCATCCAATCACATGGTTTCCTCCAAAGAATCCTTCTCTACCCTCACACTATCAAAAGGGCCTAATATTCACATGGGAGATGATTCCCAAATTCCAGCAGAAGGAAGGGGTTCAGTCAGAGCGAAGCATGGAGAGTTCAAGAATGTCCTCTATGTGCCCTCCCTTGAAGCTAACCTATTGTCTATTTATCAGATGACTCATACATGCTCTCCCAAGAGAGTTACATTCGATTTAGATACAATTGAGATTATAGAAAAAGCCACTGTACAAATCATAGCGAAAGGTATTGCAAATCATTCGACTAAAGCTTATGAGTTCTCATATTTTTTACTTGTCTCTCCTCCTACATCTTTATTGTCTGATGCTGACAACACCAGCAAGATTTGGCATGAGAGATTTGGCCATATCGATTTCAAATATCTCTAGCAACTCCATAATGATAAAATGGTTGAAGGTTTGTCTTCCATCCAAACTTCCTATGGAGTATGTGTTGGTTGCTTGGTAGGAAAGCATCCAGAGAAGAGGTGTGAAGTTGGGAAGGCACATAGAGCTGCCTCTATACTTGATTTGATACATAGTGATGTAGCTGGACCTATGCCCATAAAATCCATTAATGGTTGCAGATATTTCCTCACCTTTATTGATGATTGTTCTAGGTGTTGTTGGATCTACTTTATGAAACATAAATCAAAAGTTTTTGAGATTTTTAAAGTTTTTAAAGCTATGGTTGAGAACAGTTTCAGTAAGAAAATCAAGTCTATAAGATCTTATAAAGGAGGAGAGTACATCAAAGGAGACTCCCATAATTTATGTGAATCAGAAGGGATTCTAATGGAACACTTAGTTCCATACACACCGCAACAGAATGGTGTGGCTGAGAAAAATAACAGATCACTGAAGGAGATGGCAACATGCCTTCTTCATGCCAAACATCTTCCTTGTTCTCTTTGGGCTGAAGTTGTAAAGTGTGCTTCGTATTTGCAAAATAGAGTGCCTCGTAAATCAGTGGTTAGGGTCACTCCATTCGAAGCACTTCATGGGCATAATCCCAATGTCTCTCATCTGAGAGTTTTTGGTTTCAAAGCTTGGGCTAGAATACCACTTGACAAGAGGAAGGCATTCCAAGCCCAATGTAGCGAATCCATTCTGGTGGGATATGCAAAAGATGCAAAGGATTACAAATTGATGGATGTTGCAACTAGGAGATGCTTCACTGAACAGAGTGTTCAGTTTGAAGAAGATCAGTTGTATGACACACCACCATCAGGAGCACAAGAAGGTATAACCATTTCTCCACCATTTTTTTATAATGATGATTTTCTACAGGTTTTAGATTCAGATGAAGAAGATCAAATCCAGCATGATCTTGTTATTGAGACTGAATCTCATGACATCCTAGATCCAGATCCAGTATCCATTCCAAACCAAAAGCCTAATCCCAGATGGGCTCAAAAGATCCTAGATGCAACTGGAAATGGTGTTGGAAATCCAGAAGACAGAAGAAGAACTAGGTCCCAGTATCAGGATGAACATGTTGCATTGTCTCTCATAGATTCGCTCCCTACAGAGTGGTGCAACAAAATTCTAGGTCGATGATGGTGAATGATCAGCTACATGGCCCACAGAAGAAGAAACTTGACCATTCCATACCTTCACCATCCAGAAGAAACTCATAGAGTCATCAGTTCAGAAGAACATTGAGAGGTTCACATGCACAACTTTAGGATGCTACTGCACAGATGGACCATGCTGCTGCATAGAGCTGCAATTTTGCAACAGTGTTTTGTTCAAGTTATTTTTCTAAGGAGGAAGTTTTTTCTTCTAAAATAGCTTGCTTTTTCCTTTTTCTGCTTATTTTGAGGGGGGGGTTTCCCAGGATCTTTTCCCCTATTACCTTGGTTTATTAAGCAACATTTCTTATCTTTTAGATTGTACATGGGTGACTTATGGCCTTGTTTACAGGGCCCACAGTTGTCCAAGTTAGGATTCAGGGGGGGTGTTAAGATTTATAATCCTCCCTTGACCAAACTGTTTATTAGATTATTTTAGCCTAACTTAAGAGTTTTATTTAATTATTTGGGTCCACTTGGAATAATGGGGCCACATGTACCAGTTACTAGAGTGTAGGGAACACCAATAGAGGCTAACTTCCACTGAATGCACTTGCATGCATCAGTTTAGGCGCCTCCTAGACCAATCCCTACATTTTAGGATCCACTGGGAGTCTCGACACCAACCTCCTTTAGTTAGTTGGAGTTGGAACTAGTTAAGCTTAGTTATTTTCCAATTCCATTCAGTTAGATCACAGTCAGTTCAGTTAGCGCCAGTTATGCATGGCTGCATGTGGATAAAGCGTCTTTACTCACCTACCACTTTAGTTAGACTGATTTAACTGATTATTATTGATTGTGTGACTTGATTAGACATGTGGAGTTAACCAATTGGACTTCGATAGTGATTGAGACATCTTTAGTTAGCTGGTAAGTCAGATACAGTCACATCCAGTGGGGAGATTCAAATTCATCCCTAATGATTCGAATTATTTTCTTATGTAAACTATTATAACACTGGATTAATTAATGAGAATGATACTATAATTATCTGATTTATACTTATTCGTTTCCTGTGTGGCTTGATTTGTTCAGTGTGTATCTTCATTCCTCTTTTACTGCATCAATAATATTGGTGTCATTGCTTGATGATCTAAATGGCACAACAGTTTTAACACTAGACTCTAAAAAGAGTAACAAAAGGGCCAAGATGAGGCTAACAAGACAAAAGGAAAGTTGTTTGTAGTAAGAATCCGAAAAAAAGAGAGATTCCAATAGCCATTACAAAAATTGTGATGTAGATGGGCACATGGATGAAAAGCATTGGAAATTTTATTTAAAATTGTGATGTAGATGGGAAAATAGATGAAGCATTGGAAAATTTATTCTAAATTAGGTCCAAAGTGGCATAAGTTTCAAGAAAGGAGTGATGAAGACTACTAAGATGGAAGAAACAATGGTGAAAAGAACCTTTGATGTGGATGAAGCCATAGCCTGCGCTAGATTACAACAACCAAGGGCAAGTGGAGACAAAAAATCAAAATCAAAGTTCAAGTGAAGTATTGAAAGGTAAATGTTTTTTTATGTATTGGTTCTAAATGTAATATGATTTCTAAATCTTGCTTAGATGGCAAGTGGAGACAAAAATGAAAATCAAAGTTCAAGTGAAGGATTGAAAGGTAATGCTTCTTTATTTACATTGGTTCTTAATGTAATATGATTTCTAAGAATCATAAATCCTTAGTAGATGAGTTTGGTTTATAAGCTTATGATATAGTATAGCCACATTCATTTGGTTGGATCCAAGAGAAATTTTCCTTAAGAAACATCGGAGATGCAAAATCAAGTTTTCCATTAAGATTGACTACATTGATGAAGTAGAATGCAAAGTTTCACCACTAGATGCTTGTGAAATGATGTTTGACAGTCGATACTTAAGGGATAGGGATGGGACTTTATACATAAAAGAGAATAAATATCGCTTTGTTGAAGGTACTAAGGTTCTTAAGATAAAGGTAAGAGTTGATGAGTTGGGGGCAAGGTGATTTCATTGAAAATAAAATCATTTATATCAATTTAATAATGAATATGAGATTAAACATTTTAAAGAGGGTAGTTTGGGACAAGAAAAAGTTGTCTCCATTAGTTTGTGAGATAGGAAGAAATCCATCTATTGCATATGAGGAAGGCTTTTAGACTTTTCTAAGAAATAGAGTACTCACCTATCGATAACAAAATCATCCCAACCTTTATTATTTGGACGACAAATTTTCATTACTAAGAAGAAAGGTTTTTGGGCTAAGGAGCATTTTGTTACCACTTTAGAGTGAAAATTCAGTGCACATTCTCGCAAAAAAATTGCAATCAAGGAAGTAGAGCACCTTGCTAAACATGAAGAAAATCATCATAGAAGTTGCATTTGTTTAATGACTTTGTTGATGTGAAGAGGATCCCATTGATAAAAAGGTTACTATATGTGCGAATAAAAAAATATAAACATTGTTAAACTTGAAGAACACCTTGCCATTTTTGTGTTAAGATCATGAAGATAGATCTGGAAGGAAAAATTGTGCTCAAACTAGACATCCATGTCAAAGAAGCTTTCAATTATTGAAGAAGATGCTTCTTCCAAAGAAAGACACTTCTTTTAGCTTATCCATAATGTAACTTTACAATCATGTCAGGAGTTCATAGTTTTAGTGTTGATTTGAGTCACGCTTACCTTTTCTTTTGTAATGGTTTCTTCCTTTTTCAAATACAAAAGGACCCTTAGGAGATGCACTACACATAGACACCCACTCTTTCTAGACCCCTTAAGTGGCCTAAACACTTGAGAACATAATAAAAATGGAGGATGGTACAAATGAAGTTTTTTCTCCACTCCTAGACTTGATATACAACTATAAATATAAGACATTGTAGTCAAACAAGATCAATAGAAGGCATTATTAATGTGTTGGAACACAATAAAGTTTCAAGGCAGGAAACAACAACATACCTCAACCAATTCCTACCCAGTGTCGAGACAAGTGCTTGTCCTAGTGAAAGGAAGGGTAAGGGAAAAAACATGTTAAGGCATTATACCCTACGCCATTATCAGACATGGATAATTTTTGAGCTTAGACTCAATTCCTCTCTAGAAGGATGACTGTAGAAAAGGATGATTTAAGATACACCTATGTAGAATTTATGGAAGTATTAAGGCTATCCTATATGTGAAATCATTGCAAACTCTTATTGTGCTAAGTAAAAGTACTAATTTGGAACCAACTTTGAAGACGAGAAAATATTTTTCGAATGGTAAATCCATTAACTAAGAGAATAATTGATATTTACTTCAATTTGATTCCTAATTGTAGGCTTTGAATGGGAGAATAATTGGAAAGGGACTAAACACAATTTCATTGAACTCCATAAGGAATTCTTTGGCTCAACAAAACCAAAGAAAGTTGTACATAATAAAGGCTTACCTATTAGGTCCGTGGAGATGAAATGGAAAGGCTTGGCCTACATTGTCTCAAAATATGTTCTTGGGATGAAATCCCCTTCTGTATAGTATACCAATCATAACATGAACATTATTTTGCTAGCATTATTTCTGACTTGGACTATTTTCTATCTTTTGAGAAATTGAAGTATTCCATTTTGTTGTGGTATTAATTGTACTGTTGCACTATCTCCATTTAATCTTACATTTTCTACCTTCTTTTACCCTCTAACAAAAACCTTATCAACGTATTATTGCACCTTCTTAGGGAAATTGATAGTAATTATCAAATTGAATTTTAAAATAAATTAAGACCTTAATAATGATAGTAACGACTGTTCAATTTACAGTGATCCGGTCCACTGTAGGTTGTCGTTCATCCCAAATCATGGTCAATGTCTGCTCGGAATTATAACTCGAGAATGTGGCATGTTGGATAAACTTTATCGTACTCAGATATGCTACAATATATTTGTGATTCGTGCCAAGTGGTTTCGATAGACACGTGTGGGTAGTATGAAGGTGTCCACTGTGCGTTGGTGGGAAGAGTCAGTGACTCGGTCTTTCTATACTTTTAAAAGAAATTTCAAGAAGAACCAGCAATGGAAATGTGGATGAAAATGGTGATGAGATACTTCAACAGTAGAACACTGGCGATGTCAATATTGTTATTGGGACGCCTGTGCATAATGTTGGATACTGAAAAGCTGTCCATAAATGAAAAGACTTCACTTCCTGCACATGTGTCCAAAATATGATCAATGAATGGCATGGGGAAGTTATCTTTAGGACAATCTTCTTCTAGCCTCTAAAATCAGTACAAACTCGAATGGTCCCCTACTTTTTATCGTCAGGAACGGGATTGGATACCCATTTGTTTAAGGGAACCGGATAGATGAATCCAACTTTAAGCAACTTCTCTATTTCATCCTTAATGGCAGGTACTTTACGGGGATTCACAGTACACAAACATTGTCGAACATGTTTAGCAGTTGGATAGGTTTTTATTTCATGTTCAACAATCTGAGGATCAATCCCTAGAATTTTGTCATACGACCAAGCAAATATATCACAGAATTCCTTAAAAAGCTCGGTGTATGTTTTAATTTCCTCGGGTGAGCAATCAACACCGATGTAAATGTTCTCAATTTTACCATGAATCTAAGAAATGTTGATCGAAATAGTTGGTGATATGTTTTCCATGTTACC
Source organism: Pseudotsuga menziesii (assembly GCA_001517045.1). Classification (NCBI taxonomy): domain Eukaryota; kingdom Viridiplantae; phylum Streptophyta; class Pinopsida; order Pinales; family Pinaceae; genus Pseudotsuga; species Pseudotsuga menziesii. The sequence continues at coordinate 242,990 of LPNX010433696.1, forward strand.
TTCGGCATATATATAGTGAGTTCCTAATGGGAGCATAGGACGCCCAACATTCTCACTTAAGGTCATCTGAAAGTCATCACGCTCAATCCAGTCGAGCTCCGGGAGGAAATAAGATCAATGATGCATCTCCTCCCAAGGTTGTTCTGGAATTTTCATGGCCTCGATAATATATTCATCTGAAGAAAAAGTTTCGTTGAGGTAGTAGTGTGAGCATGATGATACAACCACCCAGGAAGGAAGCACAAAGAGATCCTCCTCCTCCGTACGTGAAGGGGAAGGATCAGTGTTTATAGTAAGATCAAGTACAACTTTATAAGAATTTTGTGCTACATACAACAACATTTCTACCCTGATGGGTGTAGGATATTCATCTGAATTAACTGGAGAAGGAAGATTGCATGGGTCACTCAAATATGATGTACCAAATGAGACCGAACTCAAAGGCTACGAAACACCACCTGGAGAAGAATGAATAACCAAAATTGGTGCTGAAATATCAAAAGTTCCCATCAATAAAGGATGCATTCCGACACAAACATTCTCAGTTGTCACCCAATAATTATCAATAGCCAGGATAGTGGAACTTGACGATGTTGAGTAACTAGAATTATCAAATGACAATTGATTGATCGTTACAATCAACCCGAAATACCGATGATGCGATTGCTTTCATGTCATAAATCCAGTTCTATCCCAATAAAATATTATAGTCGAGGGGCACATCAACCACCTTAACTTCGATCAACATGATCTTCCCCCCAAACTAGACCTGAAGGGAGGGGATAATATCATGCGGTTTGAAAGAGCGTCCATCAAAGTCTGTCAGCATAGTCATGGATTTAGACAACATGGAAGAGCCAAGGACTTCCCAACAAGCCAAATACATCACAAAGGTCGTAGTGCCTTCATCGACAACTATCCATTTAATGGTGTTATTCAAAGACTCCACGTGGACTTGAAAATCCACATGGTAAGGCAAGCGAGGTTGAACCTCACAAGTCTCGAATCTAACAACAATAGAGCCACTTATATCAACTACTCCTAAATAATCCAACAACGCCTTCCTCTGCGAGGGACAAGTCTGAAGTACTTCTAAAGTCGACATCGCACAAGGAGTCTTCCCAAATCTTCAATGATAGAATAGTGTTTGGCGGCTTGAGGACTGAGATTGTGACTTGAACAATTTAAGACCCCTTTCGGTATGCATAGTATACCTCCAGGCTTGTCGATGTGCAAGTAAAACTCTGGATTTGGAGGCTCTTTACCCATGTTGGGTTGTGGATGACCATAATATCGTGAATGGGTTGCAACATGAACAAACGACATCATATTGATACAACCATGACCACCTTCTATAGCTGACGAGTTTTGACTCCCACTAGAACTACTTTCGGTTGTCGAGGTCCTTGAAGCCATGTTTTGATTATGAGGAAGGGGATTGCTCAGCACAGCTGGGATCTATGCGATAAAATTTGAGGCATCCTCAATTCAAGGGCATAAATATATAAGTTGGTCTACCCCACAAAGCTTACAAGGGAATTTTACCTTCTGTTTAGACTTCTTGTCCCCCCTAACATTCTCGTCATCCTTGTCATCGTTAAGATTCTCCTTTTTATTCCCACCCTTCTTATTATTTCTCCCCTTATTCCTAATCTGTCCGAGTTGTTGGTTACCCTTCTGGTTCGACGATTGCACATAAAGTACATCCACTAATTGGGTGTGTGTGGACAAGGTGGTGGCCTATCTGGCCGCAGTCTAGTTAATAGACAAAATCTTTATTTGATTTGTAACTCGGTCCATATATTTAATACTTACCAAGCTAACAATGCCATCGACATGTGGCCCGGGTTTGAACTTGGGATCGTGGTTTGAATGCGGAGCGTCATAGATGATATCGTAAAGGATCCCAAACTAAGCATATATCAGGTCTAATTGTTGAGCTCTAAAAATAGTTTGTTGCTTAGTAGTCACTCCAAAAGTCGAAACATCCTTCGCGATATAAGGTAGTAAAGACTTAAGGAACCATTCCAGTAATAATTTTGGTGAAATGTTGGCCTTAATCAATCGCTTTCATCTACACCACACTTGAATGTGGTCAGAAATATGGGTGGCCTTGTCCTGCCGAAAAGTTGACAAGAGTTCAATACCGGCATCATAGCGCACCGAAAATTGAAAGTGATTGAGGAATACCAAGGCTAAGTCATTAAAGGTTCGATACATGGCCCCAAGAAACTCTATATACTATTTCACAGTATAAACCATGAGGGTGCATTGAAATAGCTGTAGTCGAATGGAATAATGATTCATGGAATTCTAAGAGCACTGTAGATGAAAATTAGTCACATGATCATCAGGGTCCTCTCCATTCTTACCCTCAAACTTCAGAACATACGAATGAATCTTGGTGGGAACGAAGGGCCACGTCATATCGTGACACATCGTGTTGTTCATGAGTTTGGATAGGTAAGGCAAGTTTAACGTGGCTAAAAATAGGAATCTAGGTTATGTCATTTGATTCCATGCTCCCTGGAAATATACGAGGTTGATTCTGGTAAAGGCCATGACCTTGACCAGTAGGATAGTAGTCTCCTCCCATATGGACCATATAAGGATGCACAAGTATTTGGTAGTGGGGTATTCCTTGAGAAGGAGGAACCATATAACCATGGTTATTTGACTAGTAAACCGGGTGACCCCCTGACACCTAGGAAGGTAAGTAACCTCGAGACACAATTGCACCGGATGACGAGGGAACAACGTAATTAAATGGATCATACCTTCATGAGGGCCCATTTGGGATATATGGAGGATTTGTTGTGATAAACGCATTCAACATAATAGGTGTAGTGGACGATGGTATGAAAGAAGGAATGCAAGTTGTAGACCCAATGTTCACATATTCACCACCACCCCCGCTAGAATGAACACTAGTGTAATGATCCAGATATCTGTGAGAACAAAATGAAAGAACAGATACATAATTATAAACAAAGACATTTTGCAATGAAAACAAAGATACAATAAACACATATTCAATTAAATGAATGAAACAGAACTGTAGACTGTAAAATAAAAGCAACTATAATGATGGTAGTTGTATCTCTGAGAAGAGATGTGGTGGCTACGCTCACTCGTGACAAGATAAATACAAAATAAGGACAAAAGGGCCTATTTATTATAAGCATTAGGGTGAGAACCCGAAAATTCCAAAACATAACCCTAGAAGATGAATCGTCATAAAGCTGCGCCCCCAAGGTGGTTAGTTGAACTATCAACTTTTTGAGGTCATAACTTTTGCATACGATCTCCGATTTGGGTGCTCGATAGCCCGTTGGAAAGTTCTATTCGAGATTTACATATTTCATCCATGGAAAAATTAAATCCATTGGAAACCATTTGGCCCCTTGAGTCTACAAAAACGTTGTTTAGGGCCTCAAAATAACCCTGAAAGTTTGGGACCCAAAAAACCGTAGAAATTTTACTAGGAAACTACCACAATGGACAATTTTTTGAGCTAGTGGAATAGGTGGGTGGACACCGATCTCCATCTGGATCATGTAAATACTGGATGAAGGAGGTGGCCATCTCCCAACAAATGGAGTAGAAGGAGGAATATGACCACTTACAAACTGAAGTGCAATATAAGGAGCTAACGTTCCCCCCAGTCCAACAATAGGGTCTGCATTAGTACCTTGGGTGGATGAAAAAATACTAGTAGTGATATTTGGCATGCTAAACATAAAAGGACATAAACTAAAGGGAACTGACAGAGTCTCAATATTCGACCTTCCTAAGGAAAATTTTGGGTTAAAGGTTGCAAAGTCTGAAAAAATTAGTTATACCGTGTGTGAAGGAGAAACCCCACAAGGGTCGGTATAAACCGGAGTCCGATGAATCCATAGAGTAGAAGAAGGAGGAATCTCAAGGGCTCCTCCTCCCAATCCAGACGATGGGGATGGAGGGAACTCCTGGGTATCGAAAGTATTACTCATAGTAAAAACTATATGAGGACCTTGATGGAAAAGAGGCTGCCTGAAATTTCTATCCCTCTTATCAAGAGGTTGTGAAGGGTCACAAGGTGGTAATCTTGCTAAACGACGAGAGCAGTGGAGTGCCAGAACTCGATCCATGATGACTCCACAAAGAAAGAGACTCGAGTAACTGCAATCCCTAAATCCAACTAGCGAACACAGAGCATACCCCTAAGTAAGCTAGGATAGATGTAAACAAGCCAAGAGTGAGGACAAGTGAGTTCCCAAATGCAGTAGGTATGTCTCGCCTAGCAGAGGAATGGTACTCCCACACATTACAAGCGGAGGTGTGTAACCAATTATAGTTCCCTCAACTTCAACGCATAAAGTGACTATGTTGTCCAACCCCTACTTGGCCAGGAGACTCATAGAATAACCTCTGCAAGAACCCCCTGCGATACCTAGGAAAAACAATTATGATCACCTCAATATAATGAATTCTCAGGTGTAGAGTCGCAGGCGCGATCCACCATATGGGAAGGGTAACTAAGCCTTAAGCACGAAAGCACCAAAGGTACCTTAAAAGCCCCCAGATATGAATAGAATCCTGAAAATATATTTGGTGCTCACAAAAGGTAGTGGAGGGATATCCCCACCATCAACATGCACGTTGCCTCGTGGTTAACTCCTGTGTAAGAGGAGAGTCATGAGAACACTAATTATACCAAGGATTTATCTACTCCTTGGACAGACATATAATTGTTTTTGTTTTATCATCTTGGAGAATTTTACTTTCAAAATCGTACTCCAAGACTCTAAAACCTAAGCTTGTTGGTGCACCCGACAAAATAAAATCATTCAATTTTAAATTAAGTGTTATTAAGAGGTTGTGATTACTCAAGGGATATGATTGTGAAACTAGTGATGTTATGACTCAACAATAAAACCAAATATGCACACCTAAAAACAATGCCAATTGGAACTTTGTTTTCCAAATTAAAAATGGTATGCCACTAAATGAAATTCACAATAATTCTTTTTCTTTTCAAATGCAAATGCAATCATTCTTGTATGAAATCTTAGACACTAATCTCATCCAAGCAAACCAATGCAAGTACCTACTTTCATGCATGTGTAAAATGCAAGTAAATATGCAATAATGCAATTATTTTTATATTTTCAAGATAAATGAATTAAAATGCAATAAAAACCATTAAATTCCTAGTCCCTGCAACGATTAGCAAACACAAGCCAAGCAAGACACTAAGATTAAAGGACTAGTGTACTAATAGCAAAACAAAAAGGAGATAAATTGACAAGAACCGCTTTCTAAAAAACATGAATAAAAATAGGCTTCTAGTCACAGCAGGAGTAGTCAACAGACATCATAAGTACCCAGGAAGACCCAACAACACTCACAATCCACCCAACAACTTCACACATCAAGATATCAATAAAAAAGGGAGATGTAAGTGATTGTTTTAAAGAACAATAACGTATGTACACGACTATTCAAAGAACAATAGCGTATGTACGCGACTAGGTAGAGTACAACCCATATATATACACGACTAGGTAGAGTACAACCTCTGTATATACACGACTAGGTAGAGTACAACCTCTGTATATACACAAATGTATGTACGGTGACCCACGTATACAAGGAAGAAGGTGGTAAAGACCAAGACAAGGTCCAAACCACTCTAAGGGACTATCAATGAATAAACATACTACCAAATGTGACATAGAAATGCATAGAAACAAAGAGAAATTTGATTAAAATGTGCACCCAAAACACCAATAAAAAGGAACTTCCCCAGCGAAGTCGCCAATTCTGTTACGGAGAAAACCTTCTTATGGCATGGGGTGGACCACAAAAGACAATATGACACTAGAAATCAAATCAATTCTCAAGAAAGCTAGATAAATTAAAGAAACTAACTACTTAGGGATAAGAATCGTACCTCAACCAAATGTTTGAAGATGATCACCGTTGAGCACTCGATCAAAAACTTGTCCCTGCAATTTGTCCTCAACAACAAAGCGATATACAAGCATAATATATTATGTGTTAGTATTCAATCTAGCATATTCAATTTAAAAATGTATAAAGAAAGTACACCCATGGATACAAAGATACATAATTGCACATGAAACTGGACAAGAAATGGATATTTCTATTAATATAAAAAAGAGATACAATTTGACAACCTTTGTCAACACCACGTCAAGACTGAGAAACTAAGTCCCTCCACCTGGGCCTCCACCACTTCAATCCTCCATAATAAGGCAAGCTCAAAAAGATAATGGAAAGATTGGGAAATAAGCACAAATGGCTTTCTCAAAGGACAAAGAAATGCAGACTCAAGCACATAACAATGAGGCAAAATCTTGCTATAGTCTCTTTACTCTCCAAGTTTCTCCTCCTCTAATGCTTCACAATAGCTCAATATATATCCCCTTAATGGGAAATGGAGGGTCGAATTAGAGTGTTTCCCGACACATGGAAGGCCAAGGATCAAGGCATTCATTAATTGATGGGGAAACTCCAAATATTTTTTGTTTTCGAGCATAAAACCCATTGTACGTGGGTGACAGTGGTGAAAATGAGTGTATGTGAGTTGTAAACTAGTGACCCGTGTACATCCTCAAAAGTGTTTTTAAAAGGGTTATACTAGAGCATAAAGAATATGGTAAGTAAATGAGGTATAATGAGTCTGCATAGGGACAAGGGAAGGCCGTCAAGGTACGATGCATGAGGTGTGGCAAATCACACTATAACAAAGGAAGTTGTTACAAAATTACCTACAACATCTACATCCTAATATTTTGATATTTTAGTCACAACTATCATGTTCATGCCTGATAATTCTAGTGATGATGTATTTAAATATATATATGCCCCCACTATATTCAATATGGTAATAATTACATTTCACTCTATTTGCAGAACCTAGGGCCTTTTAACAATAATTCCATGCAATTTTTTTCTCTCCCTTGGCAATTTTCCAATACTAAGGTTTTCTGAATTTTTTTAGAGTTTTAGGGAATTATGGTAAATGTTCTTTTGTTAAAAGTGTAGAAAAACACAAAATAACAATAATTATCCTTAAATAATATTATTTTGTTTAAAACCTAACTTTAATCCCTAATGGATAAAACCTTAACAAACGAAAATTAATGAAGCGTTGAGCTCAATTCTACCTCCAGAAATGATTTGAAGGATGAGAAATTGTTGATTATTGTGAAAACTCAAATCTCTATTTGGAACAATATTCCATAGAAGTTTTTTTTTTCTTTTCCTGGAATTGTTATTGTGAATTCCTTGTTGTTGTTTATGTGCCTAAAATATGCTCTATATGTGTAAAACATTGTTGGTATGGATGCCCTAGATACTCTAGTTTGTCGTTGTTTTAGTCATTTAGGTGTGGTAGAGTTGTTGAAAATATGTAGAATTATTAGTGCATATTTCCCAATAATTTCACCTCTAAGTAATTATAAAATACAATTTGTTGAAGTGTGTAGATCAAAGTAGTTGAACTGGTGAGCAATTGATTATCATAAAAAACCTTCTAGATTTTAAAATCACTAGACTATACCAGGTTTCTTCATAGAAACGATTAATTTATTGAATGGGACTCTTAGAAAGTGTCTAATGTCTGAATACATTAATCAAATCGAACATTTATGTCACCATTTAGGTGGTTTCTGAGATGGATAAAAATGACTTTGGCTCAGTGTCCCATTATCTATAGTTGCAATGATTAATATTAGATTGTTGTAGAAAATCCACTTGGGATTTAGGGGTTCTTCTTTTACTACCAAGACCTGGATCTTAGATGTTACCCAACAAAGCTTTTGTCTTCTAATTTAACCTACTCATGCAAGATCAAAGAGGTGGTGAAAACATTTATTTGATTCTTCATTGATTACTTGTAGAAAATAAACATTATCATGCCTTTAGTTGAAGAAGAAGAAATCGTATATTGAACTCATCATCCAATCACATTGTGGTTTTCACTATTGATTAATTAACTGTTATCACCCTTGCAAAGGGTATAAAGTTTAACCCTCCAAAATGATGGGAGATACTCTTCATTTTATTCTCATAAATATTTAGAATAAAATTGACTTCCAAACTTCATCTTCATCGAAATTGATTTGGTATATTAGCATGATTCCTTTTTATAAATAGGGTCTATTTGTAGACATGGGTTAGCTAAAGTTGTTGAGTGCTATGAATTGTTAGCAAGAAATCATGGGGCTTGCGTGTTATGATTTCATGTGATGTGCATATCGTTCTATTTGTGATTCATAGCTTACATTAATTCATCTAAGCCCTGTATTTTTTGAAGTAAAGAACATCTATTATCTTGTCATTTACATCGAGTACAAGTTAACATTATCCCTTCAAACATTGTTTCTTTGGGATTTTCATATATTGTAGTCAATAGTTTAAATCGATATGTTTCTTTGTGTTGAATCATGTATGCAAATTGTTGGTAATAAGTAGGCCTCATTTAGAACCCCTCTCCATTAGATGCCTTTATTTTATTTACTATCTCATGTTACTTCATTGAGAATACCTATAATTTTCTATAGGGGAAAACCTAAACAAATCCCTTTATAAAACCTGTGATACAGTTACTACTCCTCCATTTCAATGTAGGAACTAATTCTTATTCTATGGCTTCCACAAGTGCATAGTGGCTGCATGGAGAAGGCTGATAATCAGAATTTTTTATAGAGTAAAAGACATATGCCAATGGATTTTTCAGGATTTTGGTGACCATACTCATGATATATGTGTGGGAGAGACAATAAGCATCCCTATTGGTTGCAACACTCATGCTTATACAAATGTCACCCTTGTTTACTTAACCCACAACAATTGCATTACCTCTAATGAGAGGTGGTATCATGTGTGGTAGAAGCACTATGAATCTCTACTGGTTGCAACGCTCATGCTTATACAAATGTTACCCCCATTTACCTAACCCACAACAATGGCTTTATCTCTAATGAGAGGTGGTTGGGACCTTTTGGCTTTAAATATTACAAGTTCCTCGATGTCTACCAAACCGTGATGAATCAATATACTATGTTTGATTGAGAGTGTGAATCTAATGGTTAGAAGTTAAAAAAAAGGCATTACAAAACAATCTTGCATAACTCATGGTCTGGACTGAAAAATTGTTGTAATAAAAATGAAGATCCATTTTCCTTTATGCTTTAATAAAGGCACGCCTTAATTTTAACCATGAAATAGTGTTAGTACATTCTTTTTTGATTAATTGGCTATTCAATATGAAATAGATATAATTGTGATTAATTGGCTACTAACTCTAAAATGGATAAGTATTTATAAGAGAAAAAATCACTCATGTAATATGCTTGCAAGTGACATGAAATGTTTATGCTTCTCTGTAACTTTGATGGGAGCTTAAAAAATGGGGACATGTTGTCTATGCTACAAATGCAAAACACCTTAAACACAGATTTATTTTGTTTTTCACAAATGCTACATATAGATAACCAGATCCGCTGACAAAGTGTCCTTTAAGTAAAAATAAATTTGATTAAAATTAATTACATGCTGAAAATGGTTGAGATTATTTTCAAACACATTAAGAAAATTATAAGATTTTCAATAACTTTGTTTTGGTTAATGTTGTTTAAATGCTTTGCTAGATTATCCCAATGAGTAACAAGCAACCCAAAGGACAATTAAGAATACCGATGAGCGCCAAGCAACCCAATGGACACTTAAGAATACCATTGACTTCCAAGCAACCCAAAGGACAATTAAGAATACCATTGACTACCAAGCAACCCAAAGGACAATTAAGAATTGATATTTTATAAAAAGGTGACAATTTATATTGATATTTTTATTAAGAAATGATATTTTATGAGAAGGCGGCGAAGGTTGACATAAGCGATATACTAGCACATCTGCATTACGTGTTGATGGAAATGTTGATAGGTATCACAAAGTAAGAAGTATCTCTAGTTAATAGAATTCATAACGTTCACTAACATTATTATAAATATATATAGTTTAACAATATATAT
>LPNX010433696.1:254405-319327 GCA_001517045.1 Pseudotsuga menziesii
TGTATATGTATATATATATATATGGAGGCGTTTGGACTGAAATAGAAACATAAATTTTAATGTCATGAATTTGTATAAATAATTCCATTTTTAGACAAGTTTAGGGTTCCATAATACAACAAAAAGACAAAATTTAGGGTTACTCATATTTTGTCATGGTTAGGGCAATAGATTCTCTCTACCAAAGATTCACTATCATATTCGGTATTTGTATATCAATTTATCAAATATAGAGAGTCATATCTTGTATCAATATCGATTTGTTGAAGGAAAAGTATGGATTCTCTATTGATAACCCTTCACATAATAGATTTAGTAATGAAGTATACATATTTCAAATTCTGTAAATACTTCTATGATGGGTCTTAGAAAGTGAATGTGCAATGCAATCAAGTGCATAGAAACCTTTTGGAATTAATCATTGTCTTTACAAATGCATTTGTGCGGTAAATAAAAATAACTAAGTAATTAAATAATTTATATGAAGTTATGAACGCACTGTCATCCCATAATAATAACTAAGTACATAGAAATCTAAAATGAAGTTATGGATGAAATGACAACCTTTGATTTCATAAATATTATTAACAAAGAGATTAGTCATGGGAAAGCAAAGATACATTCATAGATCATTTTTCCTTAAAGGCAAAGTTGGAATATGAATTATCTAGAATAGGAGACAACAAATTCCAGTGATCACAAGATTATGAAATATAATGCAAACACCAATCACCTCAATCACTCTATATTGACAACCCATCTATTAAATTCACGAAAATTTCTGGAGTAGTTGTGAAGAGCTCTGATTTTCACACTGCAAATATGTTCCCATCATATGATATATCTTGTTCAAATTAGGGGAGTAATAGGCTGAACGATCTTTCCTTCATCTTACTGCAGACTGAGGATGTAATAAATGTTTTCTAGGTAATTGGGAAGTTACAAAAGAAAAATAAGAAGTCGGTAGTAGATCTTGGTTAATGAAACATTCAAATAACCATTAACAATTGCATGGATCGGTTGGCACCTAAGCTATTTAATTAACCTCAAATGTATTCATTCAAATAACCTCTTCATAACATTAATAAACATGCTTCCCATTTAATTTGCTAAATTTGGATCATCAATTAGTGAACACGACTAAGAATATTCTAGGTTTAATCAATCTGCTCCATTCATAATTTGAAAACTAAAAAAGATGGAATCCCTCTCCCAACCCAAATCTGAAATAATACGCCTATTGACTTAATTAATGAGTGTCAAGCAACCCAAAGGACAATTACACTCATATATCCCTATGTTGGGGTGTTAGTACACTTGTTTTTTTGGATTTTGTTTCTCTGGTAGGATTATAAATAAAAAGGGGTATTAAAAATCCGATGGTAAAAATGGATACTTACGATATTTAGTGAAATAAGGGTTTTTAAAATTGTGTTTAAATTGGAAATATGTATTGGGAGGGGCTTCCAATAAAGGATTTTAAGAGGGATTTTTCAATGTCTAGAGAAATTAGGGATATTCTTTAATATCCCACGAACAAACATGCTATGTCATTGGTTCACTAAGTGAAGGCCCTGTAGATCAAACAAGGTCATAACTTTGCATTTTAGGTATGATATGAGAGACGTCTATTGTTCTACCAAAACACTGAAGAAGCTCCAAAAGATATCTATTTTCCCACCAATCCATCTCACTCTCCAAATGATAAATGGCAATAAGATAAGGAATGTCTCTACTGAGATCCTTTCTCACTCTTTGTAAGGATTCCATTTCGTGCTACTTGAATGTCTTATTCTTGAGTTTGATCATGTAGATCTAGATTAACAATCTAACAAATTCGTGTTATAAATGTGCTAAACATTAATAATTACACAAAAGAGAGAAGTCAATCAAGTGAGAATGTTGTATTACATTAAAGCTTCAGCGAATTGAGTGATAGGAAATAAATACGCAAGGCGATTTGAATAGGTTAGAAGATCATTCAAATTTCTCATGCAATGCATGAGATGCTAGTTAGGATTAACTAGAGCCACACTAACCATGTACACTCTTTAAGATGAGATAACTAACCCATGGCTATCCTAAGTGGAACTAGATCCCTACATGTTAGGAGAAATTGACTGCAATCGACAAAAGGCACATGCATGAAGTGCACATCCCTAAAAACACTCAAGGAGGGAACTACTGTCTCATAAGAGCTAAAGAAAAGGTGCATGGAGTATTTGAACAATGGAGCAAACTCCCCATATTCACTCCACAACTCTAACTTGCAATGTGGGACCCTAAAATCAACGATAATAAGCCCTAACTGAAGGAATTCGCCCTCATATGCCCAAATATACTTTAGTACTTCAAAAAAGGCAAGATGTTTTAAGACTCTAAATCTTAGTAAGAAGCTCCAAGTTGACTTAGAGGGCCAAATGAATGGGATTTGGCCTAGTAGACTCATGAGATCATAGCCTAAGTCCCTAGGTAAGAGAATGAAGCTATGGAGAGGGTTATTATGCTCTAATAAAGCCCCTATGGACCAAATAAGGTCATAACATTGCATTTTAGGTATGGTATGAGAGACATATATTGTTCTACCAAAACACTGAAGATGCTCCAAAAGATCTCTACCATCCCACCAATCTTTCTAACTCTCCAAATTATCAAGGAAAATAAGACAGGGAATGTCTCTATTGAGATCCTTTCTCACTCTTTGTAAGGCTTCCATTTCATGTTTCTCAAATGTTTTATTCTTGGGTTTCTTCGGATGTCTCACTACTCACATCCAACGTAAGCAATCGAGATAGATTCAAATAGTTAAGTCTAAGGTAATGAACTTCTCCACCTCCTCGGATGCAGACAGAAACCACATGTTGGCATGTGGAGAACATGCCAAAAGTTAGATCCTCCCTCAATGTGTGGATGGGGGGATGGAGGAGAGTAAATGCAAGTAATTCAAATCTTAATGTGAGTTTAATGGATTTCTTGTTGTTGGCTCTCCGTGTTGGGGAAACGACAATGTGTAGGAAAAATCTCATTCATTTTTGGAGGATGGCGAGACAACACTTGCGTGTGGAGTGCAAAATTGATGTGCAGTTGGAAAATGGAATGGAGCCAATGTTCAGATTGTGATTTTTTGTTCTCAATTCCAGATGTTGACCGTCTGTAAGAGCATAAGGAACGATGTGGGTGTAACTATGGATATGTGTCGTGGGTGTAACTATGGCTATGCGCCAGAGGGGTAAGACCAGATGAAGAATAAATTGGGTGATGAACTTTAGGTCGTAGAGGGTTGGCAGTCATTGGGGTGGAGGTTGTGCAGATTCTATTTCATCGTAGGTTTGCTTCCTGATCGATGATTGGGAGATTATTTCATTGCTGGTTCGTTGCTTGATCGATGATTAGGAGGCTAACACTGTAGCCCCACAGTTGGCCTCAACACACACAACTAGTAAGATAAACCATTATTGGGTTGTCAAGAACATGATGAGCTTAATGATGGATGACATCCGAGACAAATGGAGAAAATCCAAAGCCACGACTTAAGAAATGTGGGTTACCATGGAGAAAACAGTGGATGGATTGAATAGTCTTAAGGATAGTTTTGATTGGGGGCATGCTCTATTCGACAAACAATTCGAATTGGTAGGAGCTCAGGGGCACAATCCTTTTGAGGAAAACATGCTCCAAGGGGTATCACAGAGCATGTCCATGGAAAATCATTGGAAGGTGGGACAAGGCAACAACACTCCAGACTTTTCCTATGAAGGACAATTAGGAGCCTCAATTCCCACTGAACCTGTTGCTGGATCGACGAAGAAGATTCGATGAATGGATTTGGAGGACTTGGTCATGCCGAGGAAGACGGAGGCTTTGTCGGTGAAGCATCCAGAAGTAGAGTCCTCAGACTCAGAATTCAAGGCCTGCCCAATCCTCGAAGAACGAATATACTATTCTCATAGTGCACACTCTATCTAGACGACGCTCTAATGCTTTGGAAAATTCCTTTATTTCTTAGTTTTTTCTATTTTTTGTTTTAGATAGGCTAGTAGCCAATAGGCCTTATAATTCATGGATTATAACAAAAACTCTATGTTTTTAAATTGCTATTAGGCATGTTTTTCTTCTGTTAGGAAGGCCATTTAGATAGTATTTTTGTTTGGGTGAGATAGTGGTTTCACCTTCTTAAACCACCATGATGAGAACATGACTGTAATTATGTCTTGTTGTTTTATATAATATATAAATACTATGCAACTTAAAAAAAAAAAAATCTTCACCTACCCATAATATCATCTTATATCTATATACGAAGTAAACAAATTCCATCACTAACTTGGTTTTTTCTATTCTTACTTCCCACGCTACACATGAAATACTACCATATAATAAGCTTAAGACCTTTGTCCCTCTTTCCGTACCTTGTTTTATGGAATATCTTTGTGCTATGTCTATAACCCTTAATCACATTTCCTTTACCAAAATGTTTAACCTTGTTTTATGAAATATCTTTGTGCAATGGTTATATCCCTTAATCACATTTACTTTACAAAAATATTTAAATATAAAGAACAATGCAATTATTTAACTTTTCAATCTAAGTGCATTTTTTCATCAAATTTATTTTATTTTCTATACTCTTCTGCACTTTACGTTTTATTTTTTATTCCTTTGTACGTTATGGAACAATGATTATATCCCTTTTTTTCAGGAAGAAAAAAGTCTGTCCTTGATATTATTAAATTGAGCACATAGATCTATGGACAAACACACAACTCACATGATAGATCACACAATTTACTCAGTTATTGAAGAATGAAACAGTGCAAAAATGTCTTGCAGCTGTGAATGCTTTTCATTAATCAAAGAGTAATTAGATAGATAATTACAATGAAGTACAATGGCTTTAATAGCCACAAGCAATTCGAATCCACATGAGGAAGTTCGAATTGATTAGACTCTACTTGACTGTAGGTAACCAAGACCTTGTCTAAATCACTATCGGAGGACTCAATAGTTAACTGACCTTGTCTAAACCATAACCGGAGTTCATCGGAGCTATAAAACATAACTCAAGTGTTACATTCAGTGTTGACTAAGGTTAACTGACAATGGTAGGTGGGAAATGCGCCCCACATGTGTTTAGTCAAGTAAACCTAGCGCTAACTGAATGTAGAGGACTAGAACTGAACGTAACTGACTCCTAACTTAGCTTGACTAGTCATTAACTGAAGTGAACTGACCTTGGTTGGTTTCGGCACTCCCAGTGGCTTCCTAAATTGTAGGGATTGGTCTAGGAGGCTCCTAAACTGATGCAATCAAGTGCAATCAGTGGCAGTGAGCCTCAATTAGTGTTCCCCACACTTTAGTAACCGAAACATGTGCCCCAATTAGGTCAAGTGAACTCAATGGTGTTAATGACTATAAATAGACAGGATGGATTCCCGATTTAGACATGACTCCCGATTTAGACATATGACCAAATTTGGACAAGGGAGGATTAATAATCCTAACAGATATTCTATTAAGAATCAAAGGGAATCTATAGTGCCTACCCATGAATGGGTTACAATCATGTGAAGAATACAACATATACTTGAAGAGTCACCTCACAGTCAGAAGCTACCAGGGGGAATAGGTAGAAAAAAGTGGTCCC
This sequence comes from Pseudotsuga menziesii, assembly GCA_001517045.1. Taxonomy (NCBI): domain Eukaryota; kingdom Viridiplantae; phylum Streptophyta; class Pinopsida; order Pinales; family Pinaceae; genus Pseudotsuga; species Pseudotsuga menziesii. The sequence goes on from LPNX010433696.1 coordinate 260,050, forward strand.
ATCAGTAAACTGTCTCATCATATAGCAAATCTATCAGGTAAATCATATCTATCGTGGGCCAAAGAGATCAGAGCAGCATGCTAAAAGAGCCTGATCATGTGCCTCATATACATACAATAATAAAGAAAATAGGGAGTAAGCTCCCCAAGCAAAAATCAAAAGAGCTGATAAGTCCCATGAGTGACCAAATGGTCCTCAGTAAATTCAGAGAAGCAGCCCGATCCCGAAGCCAAGGAAAGGGCAGTTTTAGAAAGGCGGTCTGCAATCTGATTGTGTTCACGGTAGATATGACAAAGTGACAAATCAGGAAAGCAATTAATAAGCTTTCTAGTTTTCCCGCACCAGTGAAAAAGTTCAGGTGGGGAGAGATCAGTGGATCCCTTTGCCCAGTTGATGATGACTGAGGAGTCACTGAAAATATGGGATAAAGGAATCCCCATCATATGGGAGGTATGTAAAAGATCCCACAAGCCGAAAAGTTTGGCTTTAGTGTTGGTACTATCTCCAACCCCCAGCGCAAATTCGAAATGACGTGACACATTCAGCTATAGGCAGAAACCAACACCACCCAGATTGTTGGTAGAAGCCCCATCAAAAAAACCACAGGGGAAGACCAAGCATGGAGAAGGCCCAATCACCCTGATCTTTTTACAAGTAACAGCTGGAGGACTACACAGTTGTATGAAAGAATTGATCTGGTGCAGAATGTTCAAGATAGACAATTTCTTCTCCTAAAAAATAATCAAGTTCCGAGCTTTCCAGATGGACCACATCGTGAATATGGATATAGTCCAGTGCATAGAGTGCCTCGAGTACCGACAGATCCATTGTTCAATGTACATGCCAAGAGTAGTTGCTCGAGGAGGGAGTGAAATATGGAGTTGATCACAGATTTGGGATATTAAGACATTCTTCCAGAAAAAGCAGTGGGAGAAAATATGCAAGACAGACTCCTCATTTAAATTGCATAGTGGACATATACCAGGTCCATGCCACCCTCGTTTCTAGAGGTTATCCCAGGTGAGGATTCTGTTCCTCGAGATGAGCCAAATGAAACAACCAATCTTCTTTGGAATAGAGCCTGACCATAAAAAAGTATGTATCCTGCTGCCCAGAGGAGGGAGCCTCGAATTCACGATGCATTCATATACCAATTTGGCGGAGATGGAGCCATCATGCTTGTTAAATGCCCATAATAGAGTATCGGACTGAGAAGAGAGACAAATGCCATAGAGTTCCAGTCCCCGAGTATATTTATCCCAAGCATCTTTCCAAGCACCATCAATACATAATTCATCAGCCGTGTACCAGTAACGTTGAGAGTCAGGTAATGTATTGTGTGCTTGTGATAGGGTAGTGATATTCAAATCCTCAAGGTAGGATCTTAATCCATCCGAGAGCGAGCTAGAAGTGTGTACACCAATGACAGGATCAATACCGATAAGTACATCTGAACCATTCCCCACCTGCCATGCAAGCTGGCAACCCAGCCAGGGAAGAGTCTAGAGAAAACCCTTCCAAATGATAGAGACCCCGCGAGTGCCAAAAGTTTTTCCCCTAAGCCAATCAACCAATGAGAGACTTTTTAAATACTTGCTGGTAAGAACCCGATGCCAGAGACTATTGTTCATCAGTACCATCCATAGGTTTTTAAGACGAAGAGCAGTGCTAAACCAGTATAAATTTTTAATACCCCAGCCCTCATTCTCTTTCGACCAAGAGAGACTCTACCAATTAGTCAAATGGTACTTATGGTTATTACCAGTCGAGCCCCATAAAAAAGAAAACATTATGCTTCTAAGCCTGTGGAGAATGGACAAAGGGATGGGCGCTAATCCCAACCAATACACCGGAATACTGGAAAGCACAGCTTGGACCAATATCAAACGACCTCCCAAAGAGAGTAACTTATGAGACCAGTGACAAATCCTTTTCTCGAATTTCTGTACCAGCCAAATCCAATCACTTATCCTGTAACCCAATGGTTTCAAGAAATAACGTAGGTATTTAAAACCCGAAACAAGGGGCTCCATCTGATATGGGATGACCCTAGCAATGTCCTGGAACATTTCATCTGCACTATTATTGTACAGTAAGCACGATTTGTCCAGACTAATGCTCACCCCTGAGGCCTTGCAAAAGGTACTCAGTATAACATCAAAGGCAATCCATTCCTGTAAAGTACCTGTACCTAATAAGATAACATCATCAACAAATAGGAGGTGGGTAAGAGTGAGTGAGGAAGCGATCTGTATACCACGAATGAGGCCATGGTCCCTAGCATCAGATATTAAGAGACTGAGACTGGGGCTTCTATCTTTTTTGAAAGATTTCGGTGCTGACTCAATTTCCTTCAGTGATACAGGGTCAGAGAGACAGAGGGCACCTTCATTGGAGATCATGTGAGGATAAAGCATCACAACCTTAAGTTGCTCCAATAGGAAAGTATTTTTATCATCACGAAAAATATGAGCAAAATGTAGCTGTCCCAACTCCTTAAGGGCAGACTCATCTTCATAGACAACACCATTCTCATCACGCAGAGACCAAATCGAGTTCTGGTTCCTCCTCCCCGAAGCCAAAGTGTGGAAATATTTGGTGTTAGAATCACCCAAATGGGCCCATTTGGTGCGCCTTTTCAATTTCCAAGTCAGAAGATAGTGCTCCAGTATCTTCTTTTTCTCTGCTTGAAGAAGAGTTAAGGACTCCTAGTCTTCATGTGAAAGAATACCCCCAGAGGAGCCCGAGAGGAGTGAGACTATAGCACAGTCAAGACGGGTCGCCTTAGAATCTATCTGAGCATTTTTGTCCCTGATCCATACCTTTACCTCTTGCTTGAGAGAACGTAACCTATGATAAAAGGTTGCAAGGTCATGAGAGGTACCCCCAGGGTTAAGTATAGACCATTCCTGCAAGAGCCACCGATTGAATTCAGGGTCTTCGAGCCAAGATCGGTTGCACTTAAATGGGTAATTGCATGAACCCCTCTGCAAATTCCACTCAAGGCAAATCGGATGGTGATCCGAGATATCAAACGCATGGGTCCACACCCTATGAACCCCAAGGGACGGGGTCAAGGACGAAGAAATACAAAATCTGTCTAATCTCTTGCTAATGCCCTCATTACCAGAACGACCATTCCGCCATGTCGGCCCAGCCACCGAGGGTGCAATATCCACCAGTCCCATAGAGTTGAACAAGGACCGAAAGTGTGAGGAAAGGGGATTAGGTGAGGCTTTCTTTCCCTAAATCTCAGAGGAGTTAAAAATCAGATTAAGATCACCCCTTAGGACCAGATTCAAAATACTGAGAATACCACCTCTGTGAGCCTTTTCCCAAAAAAATTCCCGGTCTCGATAGGGACCATACACATTAAGAATGGCCAAAGGGAATGGTAAACCCCGAAAAGAAGCATGAACTAGGATGCCAACACATGTCTCAAAATCCCAGCATTTGACAATGCAGAGGATTCCAGGCTGTGAGGAGCCCACCCAAGAGGCTAGATGCATTGGTCGCGCAAAATTCCCAAGAGGGTAAGAGTTTGGAGAAAGCAAGTAACGCAGGATCTGTGCTGCACATGGTCTCCTGAAGGAGGATCATATCCGGACCCAGAGATAGGAAAATATTGCGGAGGCAAATATGTTTGGTCTTACCTCCAAGACCCCTGACATTAAGGGACAGTATCTTCATTAAGGAACATCCTACTGGGGAGACAACGCTCTAAGTCCCCAAGAGGGTAAGCCACGGGAAGCATTTTTGATGTGTACAAATAAGGGTATATAGGGAGGTGAAGCAGTGGTGAGGTCCCCCATCGATTTGTCCTTTTTCTTCTTTCGAATAGTCACATTGGAAAATCTGATAGAATTCAGATGCAAGGTGGAGGGAGAGGTAGGAGTAGTGGCAGAGAATATGGATAGCGACTTCTGGAGGGAGGGGTCGGAAAAAGATGGGGATGAAGCAGGGTTGAGAGGCGGAGTGACCACAGTTGGAGGAGTGTTCAAGTTTGTGAGAGGTGGAAAATCCAGGAGAGACATTAATGATGGTAATGTCTGGGACCGTGAGGGGAAAGAGTGTGTAGGAGGCAAAGGAGCACGAGGATGAGACTGGTTGGTAAGAAGTGGAGATACCATAGGAGTCAATAATGTAAATATGGAGAGGAGCTCGAGATCGATATGTCATGCGGTAGAGGGTCCGGTAAGGGGGCATGGTCAAAATCAAGGGAAGATCGAATGGGGACCGACATCAAGACCAGGAGAGGAGAGGGAGCCGGGGAAGAATCAGAAGGAGGAACATTTGCACGAGAATGGACTAAATCATCAATGGCATCCAGAAAGGAATCCATGACATCATCCGAGAGGGCTAGAGAATGGGGAAAAATACCTGGTGAGATAGGTTCCCGTGCTTCAGTGGCAGCCCGATCGATGGCAGTCGGTGAGCCTACGGGACTCGAGGATGTGCTCACAGACCGCAACGTAGGACAGGATCTCCGAAGGTGTCCGGTTTCGTGACATACCCGACAGCAGAACGGAACATGCAGGTAATCCAGTTTCTGGATCATTAAACGTTCATTGCATAAAATCTCGACCTCAGCAGGCAACTCGAGTGAAATTTCCAGTTCGACCAAGACCCGCGCAATCCTTTTGTCGAAATAAAGATGGAAGTCATCATCCACCGCCATGAACCTACCCATAGTGTTGGCAATGCCTTCTAAGACATGCTTATTCTAGAGAGGGAAAGGCAGATGTGGGAGCAGCACCCAGAGGTGTCGTTTAGAAATCGTTTCCAGAAGAGGGTTGAAATGGGTGTGCCATCATTTCAGCACCAAGGAACCTTTTCCAATGTGCCAAATTCCATCAAGAATACGAGTGTAGTGAGCTTCCTCCAAGACGACAAAAACAATCCACCCATTCGATAAAAGACTAATGGTGGGGATGTAGTCGAAAAGGGGCTTCCAGTGGTCCATGGCCCAGTCGACCCAAGCCGACTTCCCCAACCTGCAATACTCCAAATGCCCGACTAAGGCACGAGAGCATAATGAAGAAACCCTATCCATAAAGATTTTATGACCAAGCACAAAACGAAAGTGCCCCTCCTGTGATTTTATGCATTTGGCCTGTCGTTTGTGACGGAAGCTCGTGGGTATTGAAAAGTCTACCATGATGGAAACCCACAAGTCAACTTGAAACAGCCGAGACAGACAACCAAGTGCCTAAATCTACAAACGCCCGACAACGGTCACCGGAAACCAGCCAAGGGGGAGAAGAGTGCCTATCCACTCGACCCAGACTGACCAAGGAGGCAAAACCAGACCCAGTGTTGGCAAAACCGAGGTCAACCCACAAAAAACAAGAACCAAAAGAAACCCAAGAGATAGAAAGAAAAAATAAAGAAAGATACCCGAGATACCACCGATCAGACAGGAAATCTAGTGGAGAACTACGTGAAAGAAAAAGTGGGGTGGAGAGACACAAAAACTGGAAAAGAACCCTAAATCCTCGGAGATGGCCAAGAAAACCACAGAAGTCAACCAAATCCGTGCCGACAGGGACAGCATAAAACCAAATACAAACAACAAGAAGCCCATGCAGGGGTGGCGAACCCGACAAAACCCAAAACCCACAGAGGTAGCAGAAATGTGATTCCTTCCCACTTTTTTTCCTTGGTTGGTACTAGTCCCCCAGCAAAGGGGAGGGACTCCAAGATGGCCGCATAATGTGGAGAATACCACCCTGCAAAAACAGAACCACACCAAAAACCGGCCGAAGAGAGTAGATAAATCTAACAAGCACCAGCCCACAAAATAAGGATGAGACTGACCCAGAAGCCCAGAAACCCGGGAACCCACAGAAAGAGAAGATGGTAAGACCTGCCAGCCCACAAAAACATAGGGAGAGGCTGACCAGAGAGCCCGAGACAGAAGATAACAGCCGTCACAGAAAGGGTGACCAGAGGAACCGGTTCGGTAGCAGAGAACGCCATGGGGAGCTTGCAACATAGTGAGAGCCCAACGCCATAACCCTAGCTCCCATGTCCTTGACTCCAACTACTATAACGTGACTTCAGTTTTGTGGTACACTTATCTTGCTCTTTGTTTCCTAACTCCTCATGCCTATTAACTATGGGCAAAAAAAATTCAAGTGCGAAGTTCCAATGATTATACCCCTTAATCACATTTACTTTACAAAAGTATTTAAATATAAAGAACAATGCAATTATTTAACTTCTCAATTTAAGTGCATTTTCTTTTCATCAAATTTGTTGGGCCTATGGTTGATTGAGTACATTTCCTGGATGTATTAGTGTATAATGGTGGTAGGCTTCTATTCATCCTCAAACATCACTTCGCTTCACTTCGGAATACTTATTAATACTCCCTCTACTAGTCTTATTTCTATTATATATTTTCAATACTCTTCTGCACTTTACTTTTTATTTTTTATTCTTTTGTACGTTATGGAACAATTGATAATAATAAAATTCTTAGAGTTTAATATTTTTTAGACGTTCGTGAATAATAAAATACCATTCCTTTCATTTACACAATACCTTATCGGACAATTGCTAATAATAGAATACCCTTCACGTTCAAAATTGAGCCCTTTCCAGAAGTGTAAAGTTAAAATTTAAAATTTGAAATTTATCCTTCCAATTAAGAAGGGCATAATTTATATTAACATTTCAAAAGAAGGGCAACATTTGAAATTACCCATCCATATAAATTTCTCAAGATGTTGAAATTCCTCTGCTATAAAGTTCAACTCATCATTCAAAATAGTGGAAATATGATAAACTATAATCATTCACTCACTCATGTCACACACTCACTGCTTAGCTGTGCAAGATGGCCAGTAATAATTGATGACTAAGAGGCACTAGCCATCGAGATGTGACTTTGACTCCTGAGCCACTTGGGGTTGCAATCTAAAGTGTGACAATGTGTCAACAACTACAACTATACCAAAAAAGAACAACTACTAGTCTACTACTAGGTCCGAAATGAGCTCAAAACTTTGTGCCTACTACCTATGTGACCCTCGCTACCAATGTCCACTCTTTTTTCATCAAAATGAAATTCAGAAGGCCGGTTTGATAAGTCCTCCTCTACAAGACTTCATTTCTTGCATGAATATCATGGACTCATGACAACTATAAACAACACTCGATGTCATGCAAATATAAATAATGGCATGTAGCTAGGATAACATAATGTGCAGAGGTCGATTTATGCATTGCTATAAAGAGGTGTCATTGGGCACACGATATGGAGAAATAATGGTTATTAATAGAATTAAAAAAACAATTGTTTGTTCAAGAATAGTCTTCAATTTGTCAAATGGATGTAGCTTGGGTGATTGGGAGGAATGGATGTTACCCTCTCCACCCAGGTTCTACTCTTGTAAGTGACATGTTGCTCTTGTGGAGCCCTTTGTAATAAATGTTGTGATTGATGAGCTGCCCATACCTTGATTCAGTTTGAATATCAGGTATTGGAAATTTCCGTGGAGTAGCCCTCTAACAAATGGTGAACCACATTTAAAAAAAAAAAGAATAGTCTTCAATTTGATGGGTGACATGATCGTGATGTAATCTCCCTTTGTCCTTCCAAACATTTGTGGTTTCTCACAATATTTGTCCTCGGTGCCACCAAAATACATATAAAAATTACTTGTCTTTACATCCTCTTCTTTTTAAATCCTCATCTCATAGTCATAACTAAGGATTACTATACATGCCCATCCTCACCTTATAATATGTATTGGGTCAAGGCACAAAGACAACTATAAAATATTAAATGTGCCAAGACGCAAAGAGTAAGAGACAACTATAAGTAAGTCTTATATTAAATTTACCATATAAGTATTTAATTAACACTATCAATTGAGATTTGACAAGTTGGATTGTTGTGATCTTATCACTACTTACCAATGTGATCGCAAGGCATTCTTTGAAGGCGAATTCCATAATTTTAGGTATTCTTCTTCATTATCATGCCTTTTGGTAAGACAATAAAGAGGGTAGTGGCCTGCATCAACATGGAAAACTGTTTCGACATAGAGGTTATACACATCATTTTTTATTTATTAAATAACTTAAATTCCTACCTGTGACTTTTGATTCACTAAATCGTGGACTGGTACAAAACACAATAAATTTTAGATCCTCGAGCCCTTAATTACTCACACCTAGAACTTTCTCAAATCTGGCCATTAATAAACTTCTTTTGGTATTTTGGTTCAATTTAAAAGGCAGATTGTTGAGACTCAGACATGGAGTGAGTTTCAAGGATTCAATTGACTTAGGATTGATTCCATTGCCCCTCCATCCCATAAATGTATGCTTTCACCACAAGTGTTGAACAAAAAAATTTGATGTCCCGACCTCGGTTATGCTAGCTTTGCTAACTTGCTTGGAATGAAGGAACTTTTTTTTAATCTTTTTTGAGTTGTATATTATTTTTTCTTAGGTGCCCAATCCTTATCATTCTTACATCTCTCAAGCTTGGATTGCACATGGATGCCCCAATATGGTTATGGCACAGTCCAAGTAGTTTTTTGGTATAATGAAGTGTGCTCCAACTAGAAAAAATACAATAAAATAATTGTTTATGTTAATGTAAAATTAATGATACATATATGGCAACTTAACGTGTTCAAAATAATTTTTATTGAAAATATATCATTATTTTTATATAAGTATTAATGGATTCTCAATTGTTTAAAAATTGTAAAAATTTGAAATAACAATATTTGTTTTTTGCATTTTTTTTTGAAAAAAGGTTAAGTTAAATTATACTTGCCAATTAAAGTACAATGATTTATATTGCCCTTCATGTATAAAGGGCTGAGAGAATAAATACCCTTCCAATTAAAATTAAGACCTACCCTTCAAAATTGATCACTGCTTCAGTCCTCTTTCTTTGTTGTTCGGAGTTGGAGTTCCAAGGTTGGAATTTGTATTCATCTTTGCCCGTTATATAATTTTTTTTTGACGTTTTGAGTTTTTGTACTACCCATCATAAAACGTTTTGTCTTAAAAATTGGCCTTCAACAATAAAATTTTGATGAGAAATTATCCTTCAATAATGAATTATGAAAGTAACTATTGTTTGCAACTATAGTAAATGTTAAATATAAATAAACAACCATTTTTCATAATATCAACAAACCATTTGCAATATCATTTTCAACTTGTAAACAAATAAATACCTAAAAACTCAATTTTCAAGTATTTACAAACTTAAGTTTTTAAATTTTGAAGAAAAAAATTATAAAATAAATCTTAATAAAAAACTTGTGATATGCTTCCCTGCATAAAGCTATAAACTAATATAAACATATTCAAAATTCTGTGTTATTTTACTATGAACACTTCACATTAGCTTTATTCTCTTGGATTCGAGTTGGATTACCCAATTCACAAGTATAAACTAATGACATTTTATCAAAATTCTGCGTTTCGGATACTTACTTAACAGTTTAGGTGGACGGTTTGGAAAAAATATTGGCTGACAGGCAAAATGCCTTGTGACGGGCAAAAATGCCCCTCAAATTCCAACCCTTGTTCGGACCGATCCTTTTCGGCAACCTGTTAGAAAAGCAAGATTCACGCAGGGGCTAATGACACTCAGGGGGCACCTATCCGACAAATACGAGAGTGGTTCTAGCCTCAAATAGACAATCACATCTCAATGCAACTCTGACTGCCTCCTAGAATTCGTTGAAATTTGCCGAGTCCCACATACTTCAACCTTCAAGTCAGTTTCCTGCAGTAATGTGCATTGTTCCTAACACCCAAAACAACTCCCAAGTCCTGTGTGTTTAAGGAGCAGATCAGAGCCGTTTTTGTTATTGAAGTGCAGTGCAGCAATAGCAATGGAAGCTCTGTGGAGAAGAAGCATTACGAGAACCACCAAATGCTCCAATAACCCACTCCCACCATTGCTGGAAGCCATCATTAATCCCTACGACACGGGAATTAGACCATCATTACCGCTATCATTCACAAGAGGAGCTGCAACCAAGAAGGGCAAAGCAGCTGCACAGAAGAGAAGAAGTGTAGTGAAGAAAACCACAAAGCCTGGAAAAGAGTCATCTGGTAGTGGCAGCAAGCAATCCCAACAGTTCAAGGACCTGATAAAGAAATGCCTGGACGCACCAACTCCCGTTAGGTACGAGGATTTTTCTTCTTCTTTACCTTAGTTTACAGATGCATTATAGACAGATGTTTACTAAGCCCTAGATAACATAAATGCACTCGTATTTGAATGACATATACTGTTTTCAAAATTTATTGATTATTGTCGGGATATTAATATGACTATGGTATTCTTCCGAAGGATATCAATGTGCATGAAAAACGGATATTCAGAAAAATGAATTAGAGACTAATTGTTTGGAAAAATGAGTGAGATAAGATCAAGTCAAGTCATGCAAAAACAAAGTTTAATTATTCTGGATGCTCAGGGGTATACTCTGTAGGAGAATTCAAAAGGACTACCTGCAACGACATTCATGGTTGAGAGATTGAATGCAAATTGTTTGACAGAATTCCTCAATGGGTCGGGGCCTCAAAATTCATGATATTTTTAGTTAACAAAACGATTTTCTTCATTAGATAGAATAAAAATTGACATAAAAACAAAATCATAATGGGGATTGTTACCGCTCAAAATGGCACCCACGATAAAGTCATGGATCACAATGCGATGAGTGGCAAGCACGGAAAAGCTAGAGCCCAATGTCACCTCAGGCTCGCTTCTTGAACACTTTAGGTTTGTTACCGCTCTAAATAGCACCCACGATAAAGTCACAGATTATGGTGCAATGAGTGGCAAGCACGGGAGAAGCTAGAGCCGAAGGTCACCTCAACCTAGCTTCTTGAACGCCTTAGGTAAGCTCCCAAAACCCAAAGGGAGTCCCTAGAAGTTGGTGAACAATGTTTGTGATTCCTAGACAATACACAAACACGTTTCCCAAGAAACCTGTCAGCAAAGATCAGTGCCTTGTGGAGTCAAAACAATGAAGCATAATAATCATTGAAAGAGATGGAGTTAAAGATCTTTATTATGGATCTGAAAGAAATATAACGTCCAATAGCTACTGCTGTTATAGGATTGAAGCAGTGATTTCACTATATAAAACTTGATAAAAATCTATCAAAACAATACCAACCTTACCATGTGAAGTATACCTTGTATAGTAGGGTAGGAGGGACGTACAATAGGGTGAAGGAGTGGCCTCAAACAGTTCTGAATATAGGATATCAGAACTGATATGAGCTTTGTAACAACCCTCAAACTGAATGTGGTATCGCTTAACACGTTCTCCAATGAATTTCCAAACCCTCGGGGGTCAAAATAGGCCTAGAAACCCACTTTTCAGGCCATCAAACTTAGCGAAAGTTCTCAATATACCTGCTGTACTTGCAATAACGGATCTGCGATACAAAACCCCAGCCAGAACAGATATTAAAATATCACATAAATCGACCACAGGATCAAAATGCCCTTCAAGATCAACCATTATTTCAACTAGGGCACATTTTTTGTGGGAACAAAATTTCCAATTTCTAAGTATTTTTTTGAGGTATGTATTTTTTAATTTTTTAGGGTTTTTCTATTATTATATGAATTTTTTGGATTTTTGTAATAAATGTACAAGAGAATTTTGATAAAAAATAGATTAAAGAGAAGGGGTTATGGCCTTAGTCTTTTCAACCGTAGGGAGATTAGAGATCAACGTCAATGTACCTACTGTCAAAGTAGCCAAAAAACACTAATTAAGGAAAAAGATGAACTCTAAGGCCCACTGTGGAGAGCTCCTTCAAGAGGAAGGTCTTCTCAAACAAAGTTGACAAGATGTTGATAAAAGCCCTAATTTACCTTGCCCAAGGTGCAGAAGCAACATCAAACAAGAAAATGGAGAGATCTTACTTACATCAACTAAGAAAGAGAGTAAGAGATACTTCTTAAGTCCTTCCTTAGCCATGTGTTATTACAACCATTCTTAGGATCAACCTTGCAAGATAGCACAAACCCTAGAAAAATTCACCGTTCACCAAGCCAAAGAGAGAGGTGCGCATCACTTGAAGCTCAAATATACCAAGACAAAAAGAGAAAAGTACATATTTGAACCTTGTCCATGTTTACAAATGAAAGTTAGAAGCCTTATTTATATGAGGCTTCCTTGACTTAACTTTAGAGCCTACCTTAGGGAAAAGTAAAATAATTTAATTTTAGGGTTTGTTACTTACAAGCCGGGGTCTAAACCACAAAAAGACTAAAAAGAATGATAAAATGGTGCAATTGTCTTCGTCCAAGTGAAGTGATGAGTTGGGGGAGGACGTCATGACCCAACTAACCCCAATAGTGTAGAAGATCCCTCAACGTCCTCCGCTTTAGCAAGTTAGAGTTCTATGGATGAGGATGACGTCATGGTGATGTGAGCACATATGTACCAAGAGGAGGGGCCATACAATGAAGAATGTCCAAGTGGGAATAAAGGAGGTGTGCTAAACAAGGTATGACCACCCTTACACGAGCAATCACCTTAGACATAGCAAAAAATAAGTGTGGCTAGGGGCCCCTAAGCCACGTGTCCGTATGGCCCCATTCCAAGAAGCATCGGACACCAACCCAGTCCCCAAATTGTTAATTTTTCTAACCCCAGCACTAGATAAAACAATTCTTAGTGATTTTCCTTGCTTAAAAATTATTTTTTGGCTCATTGATTATTTTGCACTTGCTGAGATATATTTATAGAAATATTTAGTGGAAGCAATGTAGGAAACAAATAAAAAACACGTGCACAATTTTCTGCCCTTCAAAATCAACTTTTAATTAAATATTCCAGGATTGTAAGGGCTCCCTTCCTGGGAAAACGACCCTTAGAAAAATACATAACAAACCTGGTGAAATTTTCCCTCTAGAAGATGAAGTCTGCCTGCAAATTTTTCTTGAGAGATTTCAACAAAACCCATAAAAACCTAGAAATAATTTTGCTCTTTGCTACCTCGACTGTCCTATTTGTATTGAGTGTACTGATCCGTATGACTGTACAGATTCCTACGATATGTCCGTACGGTATGTACAGATTCTGTATGGTCCGTCCGTACATATGCACAGAATCTGTATGATTGTACAACCTATCCGTACAATTGCCTGGATGGTTTTGTTGCTCGACCTTGCCTCCATCAGATTGGTACGACTGCTTGCTGCTCTCGAATTGCTGTCCTTGCTCTCTCTCGACCAAGAATTGGAAATCAAAAAGTCCTCCTAATTCCCCACTCAATGCTTGAGTTTCTCTTTTGTAAGATTGTTTATTTTCTCCTCTCCCCTTGGCTGCCTTTATACTTTTGGGATGAACCAAAACCCTAACTTTGATGGCTGAGATTAGATCTCACTCACTTGAGATCGTCGGTTGTGATTCATGTAATTAACTTAAATCAATATCACCCAATACTTAGGCGTTTCTCCAAATTAACCCCAATTACTTATAAAAAGACATTCACTTTAATTAATCACTTTAATGAAATGATTTTCTCAAGTTCTTGAGAGGTAATAGTGACGATTCCCATGGGCAAGATACAATCCCGTGGAAATACCTGTTCGAGCTGCAAACATCAACTCTCCCTTTTAGTGAGGAAGGTATTTTCAACCACTCCTAGCTTATCTCTGAAGAAGACAAAATTCCCTTTCTCTAAGGGCTTGATGAGAATGTTTGCAACCTGTTCATCCATGGAAATATACTAGAGCTTGACTACTCTCTTTTGGACCCTGCCTTAGATGAAGTGACATCTGATCTTAGTATGCTTGGACCTGTCTGTTGATTTTTCTGAGCAGCATCGAGAGCCATTCTAATAGGACAATGGGGACACCTGGTATGGGACCACGGTGTAGACTCGATCTAGTGTTGAGTGATCATTCTGTTGAATGATGATATCTGGTCCGTGACCATGATATGGACCCAGCTTTGCCCTAGGGGGACTCAACCCTGTGTTGAGTGACCATTCTGTTGAATGGTAGACATCTGGTCCAGGACCACAATGTGGACCAGTTTAGTACTGGTAGACTTAGCTTAGTTCTGAGTAGCATTCTCTTGGAGAATGGAGGCGCTTGGTCTATTACCAAGTATTTGACCTAGGGTCAATTTATGCAGCCCATGGCTGAGGCGCCTGGTCTGTTACCAGGAAGGCACTATAAGCCCTAGACTGGGTCTAGACGTGTGTGACACTCTGACCTTTGATTAATGGGCTTTGCGTTCTTCTCCAAGGCTTAGCTACCCTTGGTTAAGATACCCTAGTACCTGATCTTGGTGTCACACAGAGTGCGAGATAAAAGCATTTGCAACTCTCTTGGTTTATGATGATGTACTTTGAATGGAATTAAAAGACCACAGGTAATGACCACAGGGGCACTTGGAAAAAGGCTAAAAGCAAAAGTAAAAAATACATAAGGACTTTTGGACCACATGAAAAAGACCACAGGTAAAAGTAAAAAATACCTAAGGACTTTTGGTAAAAGTCAAAGATACATAAAGGACCTTTTTGAAGGCTAAAGGAAAAAGTGAAAATTAGAAAAGAATAAAAGAATATTATTTTGTTCCTTCTAATTTTGGTCCACTTACAGGTGACTCAAGGATATAAAAGAAGATCATGCCAATTCATTATTACACACACTTGCTCTCATCGGTACAACTGCTCCATGAGAAGATCTTACAGATTTGAAGAAGAAGATTTTTGTGATTGTGCCCTAGCATGGATGAGTCTAGCTAGGGCATCATCATCACTTGAAGAGAAATCCTAAGCTAAGGGTTTCTTGCTACAATTGGTTTTGTGAGTTAGGCTTTCACCCTAAATTCATCTTCTTCATTCTACGAGAAACTTCAATTGTCTGGGCAGCTAGTTCTCCATCACCGGGCAGCCTCAGACTTTTATGGGCATCTTCACGGGCTGCCCTCATCTTCTACAGATAGGGCTCGACCCTTCTTTTCTTCTCCTCGTGCTGCCATTAGCAGGTTCCTGTGAGGGGTTTGAGCTGCTACTCAACTGTCACGCTGCTGCTCCACCCTCGGGAAGCCTACTAGGCATACTCGGGAAGGTGCTGTAGCAGAACAGATCCTCGGGCAGCTTGCTGGGAAAACCCGAGAGGGTTCTGTGGTTGCATAGGCCCTCGGGAAACCCATTACACCCTCTGGGAAGGGTAAGACCATCCGGGTAGAACCCGGACAGAAGAAAAAGACGGGCAACAGTACGGCCGGGTAGATCCGGGTTGTACGGACAGGCAGCAGGGCAGGAATTTGGGGTAGCGGGCAGTGTGGACTAACAACCGGGCAGAGCAGAGGCATTCTGGGCAGACTGACAGGTTTTTGGGCAGCTTGATTTTCTTATTGGGCAGGAGAGAGAAAAAAGGGCTTCAAGCCCTAATTTATGGAAAAGCCCTAACTAGGCAATTTTGATGTAAATTGGAATTTCGATCTTCTGTTATTGTGGTTAATCCTATTGGGGTTTGTGGAACTTTTTGCAGACTTAACATTTGACTAAGTTGCAGAGATGGCCGTCAATGTTTTCAGACCGGAAGAGAGGCTCTATGGATCAACCAACTACAACTCATGGAAGGCCAGGTTAACAACCATTCTAGAAGAGAATGGCTTGGATGACATTGTTTTTAATGTCATTGAAGATCCAACATCTAATGCTGGCAGGCTTGCTTACAAGAGGATGCAAGGTAAGTCTAGAAGGATCATCTATGATTATGTCAAAGAGACGGTGATGCCCAACATCACAGCTTTGAAGACCGCTAAAGAATGCTTTGATGCTTTGGCCAACCTATATGAAAAGAAGCCTCACAGTCAGAAGATAGTCTTGAAGAAAAGGCTACGAACTTTGGCCAACCTATGGAACTTGAGTCCACTGCTCATCTTTCTCTTTTTCAAGCTCCTCATCAGATTTTTTCTTAAAATTTCGGGCGAAGTGGCTATAACCATGGCAGAATGGACAATTAAATGGAATTTGCTCATAGTCTAGCTCCTGAATATAAGACCATTCGACTACTATTAGCTTGATCACCTCTGGCAATCCAATCTCCAAATCAAATTCAACACATATTCTGGCGCATGAATATTGGTCTTTCCTCTCTGCCTTGTCAATGTACCTTCCAAGCTTGTTCCCAATGGATTCTAGAGAATCCGAGTTCCAGCAGTGTAAAGGAAGGTGAGGGAGCCTTACCCAGACAGGAACTGCGGACGAGACATCTTGGGTAGGGTCAAAATCTGGTGTCCACTTGTTTAGATAGAGTCCCTGCGGACCCATGAAGTATGGTCCATTTCGAAAAATGAGATCATGATCAACAGCTGAATCAAACACGAATGCGTAGTATCCTCTACCTACGAAGTGATTTCGAATGCCTTCAGATACTAATGGCCACCAATTTGTCTGGACTCGGCCATCAATAGCCTTAGGAGAAGGCCAGAGGCCTGTAAATTCCCCAATCAACCCACACTCAACAAGATTTAGAGTAGTTCGGCAGATCCGCTCAGTGGGTAGATCAACAGAGGGGATATCAACCTTCTTCACAAATCTTTGAGGACCACCTTTCCTCTTACCATAGGTAGCAACCAAACGTTTGAAAGTGTCCAACTTAGGTGGAAGAGGAGGAGGAGGGTCCCCACCAGCATCCATTAGAGAGGAGGTACGACTTGCCAGAGCAAGAAAAGCAAATACAAAAAGAAAAATACTTGTAGAACCAGCAGAGTTGAAAGGATTCCATAGAGAAAAAATGGCTTGCGAGGAAAGGGCCTTCGACCACCCAAAAAGGGCAGCCCAAGGCAATGCAAATAGCAGAAAATAACAAGACGAGGTGCCCCAGATGACAGCTCCCACAGAGACAGAGTCAATCCCTCAAACCTGCAAAAAAGGCAAAGCGAGCCCCGACAGAGAGAAAGCACACAACAACTTGTGGGAGCACCAAGAGAACTGAGATATGCAATACCAGTCCACCAGAATCCAATAACAAACATGGATCTGGAAGGGGTCCAGACTCCATAGGCAGCAGAACCAGGCCGAAATCACGTTGAAAAATCTAGGAATGCAAAAATGTTCTTGGAGCAAAACAATTCCGATGTAACTTAACTATCAGTTTTTGACCATAGCTCTTGTGATAAATAAAAAATGTATAATTTAAACCCTCATAAGAACTAAAACAAAACCTTATTTTTATCATTTAACTAACATCACGTTACTCCCAAAACTTCTTAAACATGTTGATAAAATTATATAAATATCACAGTTATCTTAAACATGTGAATAAAATGATATAAATATTAAACTTATTTTTATCATCTTAACCAACATTGTGTGACTCCCAAAAACTTCTTAAACATGTTAATAAAATGATATAAATATTAAACTTATTGATTAGTAAAAAAGAAAACCAAATAAACTATACCGTTGGAGTATTGGGCCACTATCAATTTTCATGAAAACACCCCTAGGTTTTTATTTTTAGTAATTGTCTTTGTTATATGTTCTTTTAATTTGATTAAAATGTAAATTTAATTACTAACATTGCTTTGAATAGTTTCATACTAATGTTGTAGGGATATAGGCTCAAATAGACGATCACATCTCAATGCAACTCTGACTGCTTCCTAGAATTCGTTGAAATTTGCCGAGTCCCACATACTTCAACCTTCAAGTCAGTTTTTTAGCAGTAATGTGCGTTGTTCCTAAAGCCCAAAACAACTCCCAAGTCCTGTGTGTTTAAGGAGCAGATCAGAGCCGTTTTGTTATTGAAGTGCAGTGCAACAATAGCAATGGAAGCTCTGTGGAGAAGAAGCATTACGAGAACCACCAAATGCTCTGATAACCCACTCCCACCGTTGCTGGAAGCCATCATTAATCCCTACGATACGGGAATTATATTATCATTACTGCTATCATTCACAAGAGGAGCTGCAACCAATAAGGGCAAAGCAGCTGCACAGAAGAGAAGAAGTGTAGTGAAGAAAACCACAAAGCCTGGAAAAGAGTCATCTGGTAGTGGCAGCAAGCAATCCCAACAGTTCAAGGACCTGATAAAGAAATGCCTGGACGCACCAACTCCCGTTAGGTACAAGGATTTTTCTTCTTCTTTACCTTAGTTTACAGATGCATTATAGACAGATGTTTACTAAGCCCTAGATAACATAAATGCACTTTAATTACTCGTATTTGAATGACATTTATTGTTTTCAAAATTTATTGATTATTGTCAGGATATTAATATGACTATGGTATTCTTCCGAAGGATATCAATGTGCATGAAAAACCGATATTAAGAAAAATGAATTAGAGACTAATTGTTTGGCAAAATGAGTCAGATAAGATAAAGTCAAGTCATGCAAAAACAAAGTTTAATTATTCTGGATGCTCAGGGGTATACTCTATAGGAGAATTCAAAAGGACTACCTGCAACGACATTCATGGTTGAGAGATTGAATGCAAATTGTTCGACAAAATTCCTCAATGGGCCAGGGCCACTAAATTCATGATATTTTTAGTTAACAAAACGAGTTTGCTTCATCAGATAGTATAAAAATTGACATAAAAACAAAATGATAGTGGGGATTGTTATCGCTCAAAATAGCACCCACGATAAAGTCATGGATCACAATGCGATGAGTGGCAAGCACGGAAACGCTAGAGCCCAATGTCACCTCAGGCTCGCTTCTTGAACACTTTAGATTTGTTACCACTCTAAATAGCACCCACAACAAAGTCACAGATTATGGTGCAATGAGTGGCAAGCACGGGAGAAGCTAGAGCCGAAGGTCACCTCAACCTAGCTTCTTGAACGCCTTAGGTAAGCTCCCAAAACCCAAAGGGAGTCCCTAGAACTTGGTGAACAATATTTGTGATTCCTAGACAATACACAAACACGTTTCCCAAGAAACCTGTCAGCAAAGATCAGTGCCTTATGGAGTCAAAACAATGAAGCATAATAATCATTGAAAGAGATGGAGTTAAAGAGCTTTATTATGGATCTGAAAGAAATATAATGTCCAATAGCTACTGCTGTTATAGGAATGAAGCAGTGATTTCACTATATAAAACTTGATAAAAATCTATCAAAACAATACCAACCTTACCATGTGAAGTATACCTTGTATAGTAGGGTAGGAGGGACGCACAATAGGGTGAAGGATTGGCCTCAAACAGTTCTGAATATAGGATATCAGAACTGATATGAGCTTTGTAACAACCCTTAAACTGAATGTGGTCTCGCTTAACACGTTCTCCAATGAATTTCCAAACCCTCGGGGGTCAAAATAGGCCTAGAAACCCACTTTTCAGGCCATCAAACTTAGCGAAAGTTCTCATTATACCTGCTGTACTTGCAATAACGGATTTGCAATACAAAACCCCAACCAGAACATATATTAAAATATCACATAAATCAACTATAGGATCAAAATGCCCTTCAAGATCAACTATTATTTCAACTAGGGCAGATCTTTTTGTGGGAACAAAATTTCCAATTTCTAAGTATTTTTTGAGGTATGTATTTTTTAATTTTTTAGGGTTTTTCTAATATTATATGAATTTTTGGATTTTTGTAATAAATGTACAAGAGAATTTTGATAAAAAATAGATTAAGGAGAAGGGGTTATGGCCTTAGTCTTTTCAACCCTAGGGAGATTAGAGATCAACGTCGACGTCCCTACTGTCAAAGTAGCCAAAAACCATTAAATAAGGAAAAAGATGAACTCTAAGGCCCACCGTGGAGAGCTCCTTCAAGAGGAAGGTCTTCTCAAACAAAGTTGACAAGATGTTGATAAAAGCCCTAATTTACCTTTGCCCAAGGTGCAGAAGCAACAACAAACAAGAAAATGGAGAGATCTTACTTACATCAACCAAGAAAGAGAGCAAGAGATATTTCTTAAGTCCTTCCTTAGCCATGTGTTATTACAACCATTCTTAGGATTAACCTTGCAAGATAGCACAAACCCTAGAAAAATTCACCATTCACCATTCACCAAGCCAACGGGAGAGGTGTGCATCACTTGAAGCTCAAATATACTAAGACAAAAAGAGAAAAGTACATATTTGAAGCCTTGTCCATGTTTACAAATGAAAGTTAGAAGCCTTATTTATATGAGGCTTCCTTGACTTAACTTTAGAGCCTACCATAGTGAAAAGTAAAATAATTTAATTTTAGGGTTTGTCACTTACAAGCTGGGCACTAAACCATAAAAAGACTAAAAAAAATGATAAAATGGTGCAATTGGCTTCGTCCAAGTGAAGTGATGAGTTGGGGGAGGACGTCATGCCCCAACTAACCCCAATAGTGTAGAAGATCCCTCAGCGTCCTCCGCTTTAGCAAGGTAGAGTTTTATGGATGAGGATGGCGTCATGGTGATGTGAGCACATATGTACCAAGAGGAGGGGCCATACAATGAAGAATGTCCAAGTGGGAATAAAGGAGGTGTGCTAAACAATGTATGACCACCCTTACACGAGCAATCACCTTAGACATAGCAAAAAATAAGTTTGGCTAGGGGCCCCTAAAGCCATGTGTCCTTATGGACCAATTCCAAGAAGCATCGGACACCAACCTAGTGCCCAAATTGTTAATTTTTCTAACCCCAACACTAGATAAAACAATTCTTAGTGATTTTCCTTGCTTAAAAATTATTTTTTGGCTCATTGATTATTTTTCACTTGCTGAGATATATTAATAGAAATATTTAGTGGAAGCAATGTGGGAAACAAATAAAAAACACGTGCACAATTTTCTACCCTTCAAAATCAACTTTTAATTAAATATTCCAGGATTATAAGGGCTCCCTTCCTTGGAAAACGACCCTTAGAAAAATACATAACAAAATTGGTTAAATTTTCCCTCTAGAAGATGAAATCCGCCTGCAAATTTTTCTTGAGAGATTTCAACAAAAACCCATAAAAACCTAGAAATAATTTTGCTCTTTGCTACCTCGACTGTCCTATTCGTATTGAGTGTACTGATTCGTATGACTTTACAGATTCCTACGATATATTCATAGAATCTGTATGATTGTACAACCTATCCGTACAATTACCTGGTTGGTTTTGCTGCTCGACCTTGCCTCCATCAGATTGGTACGACTGCATGCTGCTCTCGAATTGCTGTCTTTTCTCTATGTCTTCACAAAAGAGATTTTTGAGAGAGGAGAAGAGCAAGAGAAGAAATTTGGAGAGGAGGAAAAAAACCCTTGAAGAATTTCAGGCTGAGCATGAGCACAAATTCCAAGGAGGGCACATCTTTCTAGGCAAATCATACTAGCATTTATTGAATTCGTACCAACACAGAAATTGAGGAAGTGGGCACAATTTTCAAGGCTGAAAATGACACAGAAATCAAGGTGTAGGTATTGAATGTAATGCAGCTGTACAATAGTCTGTATAGGCTCGAAAATTGATGAGATTGGCATATATTTAGAGGCAGGGATTTAGCATGAATTTTGAGAGAAGATACAAACTGTACAACAACATTTAATGCAGGCCATACAATCACACGTGTGAGCCGTACTGTACATAATTTAATGCTAGCTGTACAACAGTTTGCCAGTGAGCTTTTGGCACAAATCTTGAGATGAAAAATGAGAGATAAGTACTGCTGTTATGTTTTGTAATTTTCCTGAAAAGAATAAAATATCTCTCTCTAAAACAGGTTTTCCCTTCGTGGTTTTATCCTGAACTGATTGGTCAAAAACACCGAGTGAAAATTTCATCTGTGTGGCTGCTATGATTTTCTGAGTGTGAAAAAGTTGGTGTCGTATTAATTTCTGAGTTGTTTTATTTGAAATAAATTCCATGTGTTTCAAGCAAAAGTAATTTTTTTAATGTAATGTGATTTTACATGCTGGGGTTTGGGCATTAAACCACATGCAGCAAAACGAAACTTGAAACCGGGTTGGGGTTTAAAATTTTTCATGGTATCAGAGATGAAGTGAAGGGATGAATTTGAAACTTGGATTGAAATTTCAGACTTGGTGGAATAAGGGAAAACAGGGTTTTTAAACTTGAAACCGGGTTGGGGTTTAAAATTTTTCATGGTATCAGAGCTGAAGTGAAGGGCTGAAGCTGAAACTTCGACTGAAATTTCAGACTTGGTGGAATAAGGGAAAATGGGGTTTTGTGAAGAAACTAGTTCTTGGACTGATTTGGGGTAATGGCTACTAGACTTAGGATAGAAGACAGGTTGGATGGGGCAGTGAATTTTATCCCATGGAAGGATAGAATAGTGTTGATACTACAAGAGAATGAACTATGGAATATAAAGAATAGTACCACTGCTAATTCAGTCACAGTTCCTACAATTGTAGCAGATAAGGCCGCATTTGACAAGAAAGACATTAAAGAAAAAAGAATCATACTTGATGCCATAAGAGACCATGTGATCCCACATGTCACAGGTAAAGACTATGCTCATCATATGTGGACAACTTTGACCAACCTATACCAGAGTTTGAATGAAAACTGGAAGATGGTGTTAAGGAAGAAGCTGAAGGGTATTCAGATGAACAAGGCAGAGAACATGGCTTCCTACCATACCAGGATTACACAAGTTCGAGATTAGCTTGGAGCAAAATAGGGGAGGTTGTACAGGGTGTTGAGTTGGTTCGTACAACTTTGAATGTCATGACCAAGCCATGGGCTGTATGTGGAGTTAGTGGTTGCTCATGAGCACATGCCTACAGGGGATCATCTTTGGGATGATTTCATACAGGAGGAGACCCAGAGAGGGTATGTACAAAAGAGTACATCTCACAACAAAGATGATGAGGAGAACGTGGCTTTAGTAGCGAAGGGTAAGAAGAAGAAGTTCAAGAAGGGTCCCAAGGGTGGGACCAAGCAGCAAATAGTTGATTAGAAGAAGGACATGAGCAAAGTGAAATGCTTTGTTTGTTATAAGTTTGGGCACTATGTTGGGCAGTGTCCAAACAAGAAGAAGAATAAACAACAAACAACAACAACAACTGAGATAGATGAGCATGCTGTGAGATTTGAGTGAGAGTTTTTTCTCTTTGTTGGTGGTTGTGTAGAGAGAGCATCATCTATCACCAGCAGTGATTTTTAGGACCAGACAGAGCATTCCATGATTGTTGGGCTTTCATTGAGTGCGTCCACCACTCCTTCCACGTGGTACATTGACAGTGGGCCTTCGAGCCATATGATAGGTGTTCGAGACATGTTCACTGAGATGACTGAGACATGCTTGGATTTGGAGGTGGTGTTGTGTGATGATACAGTGGTGAGAGTAGTTGGGAGTGGGACTGTCAGTTTTTAGAGGGAGTCCATGGAGCCCATGACACTGAGGAATGCCTTGTATGTCCCTAGGCTGAAGAAGAATCTTGTTTCAGTTTCCACTATTGAGGACAGGGGCTTTGGAGTGTATGTCATAAGCGGAAAAGTGCATGTCTTTCCCAAGGTAGCAGGACTATTTGCTTCATATGCCATCGGAGTTAGATGCGGGACACTGTACAAGCTTCTCTTCTAGCCTCATCAAGCATCGGCGCACACTAGCAAAATAGTGAGTTGTGCGAGCTGTGGCACAGGAGGATCACCCACCTTGATCATTCAACTTTGGGGATGCTGAGAGACATGATTATAGGTTTACTAGATTTCAGCATAGAGGAAAGTGGTGTGTGCAGAGGGTGTGCTTTGGGGAAAGTACACCAAGACTGTTTTTTCGAGCAATGATAACAGATTAGAGGGAGTACCTGATTTGATTCATTCAGACTTGTGTGGTCCCATGCCATTTGCCTCTTTGACTAGTTTTGAGTACTACATCACATTCATTGATGGCTATTGCAGGAAGACCTGGATCTACTTCTTGAGGAGCAAGAAGTCAAAAGAGGCCTTGAAGAGGTTCCAAGAGTTCAAAGCTCTTGTGGAGAACCAAACAAGAAGGAGGATCAGAGTACTCATATCAAACAATGGGGGTGAGTATACCTCCAAGGAGTTTGATGGGTATTGCAGACAGGAGGGGATAAAGAGGAAGTTGATAGTTCCTTACAATCCACAACAGAATGGAGTTGCAGAAAGGAAGAACCGTGTGATAGTGGGAATAGCTAGAGCCATGCTGCATGACCAGAGTCTTCCTTTCTTTTTATGGGCTGAGACCTGTGGCACTACTGTTTATGTCCAGAACAGGAGTTCACGCCGTGCACTGGGGTGTAAAACTCATGAGGAGATGTTTACTGGGAAGAAGCTTGAGATAGGCCACTTCCGCATTTTGGGTGCGTTACATATTCAAATGTCCCTTCTGAGAAGAGGACAAAGTTGGAGGCTATTGCAGAAAAAAAGGCATCTTTGTTGGTTAGGATGAGACTTCAAAGGGTTTTCGCATATACCTTCCTACACAGAGGAAAGTTGTAGTGAGGAGGGAGGTGAGATTTGAGGAGGAGCGGGCCTTTAGGAGATCTCAGAAGTCTGAAATGGAGGAGCAACAAGTTACTATTCCATAGGTGACAACATCTCAGAGTACAGGGTCACATGTCTCAGGTTTTGACTGGTCCAGAAGTGTCAGGATCATCAGTTTCAGGGACACAGTCTACAGGGACTTCTAGTACAAGGACAGGTTCTCGGATTACAGGTTCACAGGTTTCACCTTCACGTGATTCTGGATCACTTGGTTCAGGTTTAGGTTCACCACGCACATGATCTCATACCTCTGGTACCTTCAGGGAGACAATCCTTAGATGAGGATGTTGAGGTCCTTCCATAGGAAGCTACTTCCAAGAAGAGAAAGCCAAGTTGGCTCAAGGAGCTTGTGAAGGAAGATGAGGAGTTTGTGGGGCCACCCAAGAGGGATGTGAGAGAAACCAAGGCACCAGAGAGATTTTCCAGTTACATGGCGGTGGTGACTAGCTTACACGAGTCCGAGCCTTCTACCTTTGAGGAGGCATCTGCACATCAGGTTTGGAGAGATGCCATGATGGAAGAGTACAATTCCATCATGAAGAATGATGTGTGGGAGATTGTTCTGATACTAGAGGGGAAGTCAGTTGTGACTTCCAGGTGGCTGTACAAGATAAAACATGTTGCGGATAACAACATTGAGAAGTACAAAGCTCACTTTGTGGCGCGTGGGTTCTCACAGTTAGAGGAAGTTGACTATGAGGAGACCTTTGCGCCAGTTGCTTGATATTCTTCCATCAGATCAGTGATTTCTATAGTGGCAAAGATGGGTTGGAAGATCCACCGGATGGATGTGAAGACCGCATTTTTGAATGGTCTTTTGTAGGAGAGGTGTATCTAGAGCAGTCTCAGGGCTTTGAGGTGCATGGGAGAGATTCTCATGTGTGCAGGCTGAAAAAGGCCTTATATGGACTGAAGTAAGCTCCTTGAGGATTGACTCATACTTGCTGTCGATTGGGTTCCAGAAGAGTGACGTTGATCCCAACCTGTACTTCATTGTGGTTGGAGGTGATCTGCTCATTCTTTTGCTATATGTTGATGACTTGTTTATCATAGGGGAGGAGCACCTGATTGCAGTTTGCAAGAGAGATCTTGCTTTAGAGTTTGAGATGACTGACCTTGGGTTGATGCATTATTATTTGGGTATGGAGGTATGGAAGGAGGATGGACATGTTTTCCAAGGGCAGGGAAAATATGTAGCTCATGTTCTAAAGAGATTTTAGATGGAGGGTTGCAGACCGATGTTCACACCCATGATCACCAACTTGAAGAAGCTTCATGCTTCTGAGGGAGAGTTGGTTGATCATACCTTATACATGCAATTCATTGGTTTGTTGATGTATCTTGTTAACACCAGACCAGATATATGTTTTATGGTGAACACTCTCAATCAGTTCATGATGGAGCCCAGGAGAGTGCACTGGATAGCCACAAAACATGTGCTGAGATATATTGCTAGGATAGTAGACTATGGTCTAGACTACGGGAGGTAAGATGGAGTGGGTTTGATTGGCTTCACAGATTCAGATTGGGAAGGCAGTGCATTGGACCGAAAGAGCACTTCCGGTTGTTGCTTCAGTTTGGGTTCGACAGTAGTGTTGTTGTTTAGCAGAAAGCAAAAGTACACTGCTTTGAATTCTATAGAGGCCGAGTATATGGTAACCAGTCAAGCTAGTTGCGAGGCACTGTGGCTTCGCAAGTTGATGGTTGACTTGTTTGATTAGGAGTTGAGACTTACAATTATATAATGTGACAACCAGAGTTGCATCAAGCTCTCTGAAAATGCAATATTCCATGACAGGTCTAAAAACAGAGAGATCATATATCACTTCATCAGAGATTATGTTCAGAGGGGAGCTGTTGAGTTGCAATACATATCTACTAAGGAGCAGGTGGTTGACATTCTCACGAAGTCTTTGGCAAGAGGAAAGCATATTTATTTCAGAGACAAGTTGGGGGTGGTGAATAACACCTTCCTCGATAAGAGAGAGTGTTGAAAATTATCAAGGAAGTGTTTGTTCACCTTGTGGTGCCTTGGGGTGGACAAAGACACTTTAAATGTGGTCTCTAGTACTTTTTAAAGTGAGAATGACTTTATTTTTTATAAAGTGAGTTTGGGTTATAAATTTAAAAAGGTGGGTGAGTAATTAATGTCTCATTTAATATTTAAAGGTTTGTAAATGACTTTTAATGAGAAAAGTGATATTTAATATAAGCCCTAGATCTCATCTAGTTATGTTTTAATATGCGGCATTGATTTTGAAGATGGTGGTTAGTCAAAACAAAAAGGGGGAAAAGGCATTGAGAGTCATTCATTGTTCACTTTCACAAAATATATTTTTGAGAGAGGAGAAGAGCAAGAGAAGAAATTTGGAGAGAAGGAGAAGAAAAACCCTTGAAGAATTTCAGGCTGAAAATGAGCACAAATTCCAAGGAGGACACATTTTTCTTGGCAAATCATACCAACATTTATTGAAATCGTACCAGCACAGAAATCGAGGAAGTGGGCACAATTTTCGATCCTGAAACAGGCACAAAAATCGAGGCATATGTACATATTTTAATGCAGCCGTACAACAGTCCGTATGGGCTAAAAAATCCGTGAGATTGGCATAATTTTGAGGCAGGGATTTGGCATGAATTTAGAGAGAAGGTATAGACTGTACAATAACATTTAACGCAGACCATACAATCACACGTGTGAGCCATACTGTACCGAATTTAATGATGTCCGTACAACAGTTTGTCAGTGAGCTTTTGGCACAAATTTCGAGATGAAAAATGAGAGATAAGTACTGCTGTTATGTTTTGTAATTTGCCTGCAAAGAATAAAAAATCTCTCTCTGAAATAGGTTTTCCCTTCAGGGTTTTATCTTGGACTGATTAGTAAAAAATACAGAGTCAAAATTTCATGTGTGTGTGGCTGCTATAATTTTCTGAGTGTGAAAAAGTTGGCTGTCATATAAATTTCTGAGTTGTTTTATTTGAAATAAATTCCATGTGTTGCAAAAGTAAATTTATTTTAATGTAATGTGATTTTACATGCTGGGGTTTGGGCATTAAACCACATGCAACAAAACTAAACTTGAAATTGGGTTGGGGTTTAAAAATTTTCATAGCTTGGGGCTGAGTACCATTCTCTGGGAGAATGGAGGACCTGGTCAGGGACCAGTTAGGGATCAGGAGGTTGATCAACAACATTCAGTCTGGGACTGAAGCTTAGGGTTGAGAGCCATTCTTTAAGAATGGAGGTTCTTGGTCAGTTAACCAAGATGATGACGTATGGTGTCCTCCTCTCCTAGGTCTTCAAAATGGTTGAGCTAGGTTGTTTCATGAAGGGACTGGTCACCCCTTGATGGAGTCACTAGCATTTGACCTGAAGAGCAGTGAGGAGGAACAGAGGATCACATCATCTAGTGTGGACCTTCCTTATATGGTGATGATAAACTTCCAGTTAGTGTATGGAACACTTGTTGGACCACATACATTGAGAGAGAGAGATAAAAGGGTTGTTTTACCACATTGTTGTTTGTGGTTAGAAGGGTTGTCTTCCTACCTTGTTGTGACACCTCTTGTTGACTTGTGGTTAGCCTTGTGTTCGCTTATTCATGTGTTGACCCCTCCCTTGTTGGTCCTATGTGCTAGCGCCCATCCTAAGTATGGTAACTTACCCTTCGTTATGTCTTATGTGTAACCCTCACCTTAAGACATCCTGATATTAAATTTTGTTTTATGTGGAACCTTTCTAAAAGGGGTGACGTCTTGACTTTATTTGGGTAACCCTAAACTCAATGACCAAATAGAAGGTGGAACCTTCTAGGGGTCATTAAGAGGCTATAAATTCGAGCCTAGACTTCATTATGAAAGCATCTTGAAGAGGCATCTCAACTCTGATCTTTTACATGTCTGATCTAGGGTTTTCAACACTATTGTTTGGGTGATGTCTATGGTTTCAAAGCTCCTCTTTCTTGGATGTTTTACTTGTCTTGAGCCCTCCTTGTACATGCTGCTATCTCTGGGGTTTATTACAACTGGACAACTCCTTTGCTTGGATTTCTTAGGGTTGATCTCTTCCCTGCCTTTACACACATGTGAACTGTGATTGTCTTGGGGTTGTTGCTTGCTACCGTGGACTGTCCTAGAACTGCTGCTATCTTGTTGAACCTTCCTGAGGTTGCCGCTGCTTGGTGTTTAGGGCTGTTTGGGGCTACTGTTCACTACTGTAGGTTGTTTGAGGGTGCCGCTGCCTGCTTAGAGGGTGCCATTGCCTGTTTAAAGGGTATTGTTGCTTGTGTGGACTGTTTTGTGGGTGTTGTGAGTCTCCTTGTGATTGCTGCTACCTGTTTTAGATTGCTTGAGGGTGTTGCTGCCGTGTGGACTGATTTTGAGGGTGCAAGTGCCTATTGAGGTTTGTTCGAGAATGCTGCTTGCCTCCTTATAGCTGCCGTCCACTGCTGTAGCCTTCCCTGTGGCTGTCGTCCACTGATTTGAGCTTGGCATTGCTTGTTGAGAGCTGTTTGGGCATATCGTGGGCTACTAGAAGGCTGCCATCCACTATTGTGAGGTTTTGTGGCTTCTGTTCACTGTTGGGCAATTGTTGACTGTCTTGGTTAATCTTTTTGGGTTGATTTTGGATGTACTGTACCCTTGGTAAGTTGTTGTACTTGTCAAACCCTATACTTCAACACTTGGATTCTCTCTCGCTCAGGTATGTTGATACCCGTAGGTAAGGGTCAGTTTTGTTCCTACTATTGACTTGCCTCTGAGTGGCAAGATCTGATCTAAAAGTTATTTCTGACTATAAGGAAGGTTTATTCACTCAAGTAAGTCATCGGATCTGCTTTTGTTCTTGTTGTTTAGTTTAATTTTGTTACTGCTACTGTCCTATTATTGTTTTGATTTTTTACTTCAGTAGTATTGTTTTACTGTTTATGATTTTACTGTGTATTTCTGTAGTTGTTAAATTTTGCTTCAAACCCTAACTTTAACACAATGATCCTTAGTTATTGTTAAAGTTGAAAAAGATGAAAATTATATTTAAAATTTAACATTCAAGAGTAGTGTAAACCTTGCTTTCCATGATAGGAAATTAGATGCCCCATCTAACTTGTCTTTAGTTCTTAGAGATTAGATGTTGTCATAATTAGATCTGCACAAATAATTGTTGCTTGCCTTGTCCTTAAAGCACCCACCAAGATCTATTGTTGTAAACCCCAAATTTGCACTAGATCTGTCTATTGGTCACTCAGATCTATTAGATGTTCTGCAATAGATTTCAGGCCTTCTTATTCTCAAGGTCTCTGCCCTGCCCTAATACCATGTTAATTTTTTTAACCGTAGCACTAGATAAAACAATTCCTAGTGATTTTCCTTGCTTAAAAATTAATTTTCAGTTCATTGATTATTTTATACTTGTTGAGATCTATCAATATAAATAAATAACGGAAGCAATGTAAGAAACAGATAAAAAACACATGCATAATTTTTTGCCCTTCAAAATGAGCTTTTCATTAAAATATTCCAAGCTTACAAGGGCTTCCTTCCTAGGAAATAGTCCCTGAGAAAAATACACAACCAACCTAGTGAAATCAACCCTCTGGAAGATGAATCTTTGCTTGCAAATCTGCCTTGAGAGACTTCAACAGAACCTAGAAAAACCCAGAAATTGTTTTGCTCTTTGCTTCCCCAACTGTCCTGTCCATACGGGCTGATCTGTACGACTGTACATATTTCGTACGATCTGTCAGTATGGTTTGTATGGATTCAATATGGACTGTCTATACACGGTACATCTATATATAATCTACACAACTGCACCTTACGGCTATACGGCATATTCGTACAACTGCTTGGTTGTTTTGCTGCTCGGCCTTGCCTCTGCTGGATTGGTACGACTGCCTCCTGCTCTCGAACTGATGTCTTTTCTCTCTTCTAACCAATAACTAGAAATCATAAAGTCCTCCTAATTCCCCACTTTATGCTTGAGTTTCTCTCTTATGAGATTGTGTATCTTTTCGTTTCCCCGTGGCCGCCTTTTATACTTTTAGGATGAACCAAAACCCTAACTCTGATGGCTGAGATTAGATCCCACTCACTTGAGATTGACGGTTGTGATTCACTTAATTAACTTAAATCACTAATGTCCAATACTTAGACATTTTTCCAAATGAACCCCAATTACTTATAAAAAGACATTCACTTTAAATTAGTCACTTTATTAAAGCGAATTTCCCAAGTTCTTGAGAGGTAATAGTGACAATTTCCATGGGCAAGACACAAACCCATGGAAATACTTGTCCGAGCTACAAGCATCAACATTAATGGCCCAACAAGACGGAGGACTTCTTCCCATCAAGAGGCAGTCAACAATATAATCTACTCTTCAAGTAAGCTTTCGAATTGTTGTAAGAATCTTGACGATGGAGTGCACTTTTAAACACATGGAATGAACAGTTACACAAGTTTAGAAATCCAAAACATGGTAGAAAATTTGTACACATGAACTGCTGCGAGCGTGTGTGTTCATTATTCATTGTTCATATATATAGACACTATCATTAACCCATGTAAACACAAGTCTGATATGCACCATGAGCTTGAGAAGATTGATGTTGGATATTCTGGATTCCGATCTTCTTTGATATGTGCATTGGCATAGGCATCCTTGAACTTTGCAGCTTTGAGATGCATATCAAACCTGGGTTTGGATGAGTCTACGCTAATGTCCATTTTACATGTAGCCATGCATCCTCTGGATTCAATGCACCATCACATATACACATGGTTACACACAAACATGAAATCTTGATGGATCCCTACCCAGCCAGGCTGCAGAGCAGCTTGCTTCTTGCAGTACAACAAATACATACATACATTAATAAATAGCTACTATAAACAAGTATCCACACATAAAACTGCAGCAACTACGAGCAACATATATTAGCATCATCGTTACATATATCGGCGATATATCGCCCATATCGCGAGTCATTCCCCTTGGCGATATATTGCCACTAAAAAATCGTGACATTTACGACATTTTGAATATATCCTGATATATTGAATGTATCCTGATATATTGAATGTATCGCGATATATTGGGAATATATTGCGATATTTTGGAAAATATCGCCCTGCTAAAAAGGTTGCATGGAATTTGGGAAATAAATCCATGGGTTAAGTTTTTGGCAGTGTTATTAAAATCAGAGATATTAAATTCTTAAAGTAATAAATGATAATATTAAATTCTTAAAGCAAAAGGTTTACTTAAATTTTTAACATTACCATTAATTGTTTTAGGATGTTTGAGAGTGGTTCCAACCTCATTGGACTTCATTTGCAAAAAGTAGAATTTTAGACCCCATTTAGAATTCAACAGACTTTATAGTTTTCAAGATTTCAAGATTGCAACAATTCCACTGGATTTTATCAACTATGAGGGTATGGGATTGGCATTTAATCTAGGACATCAACCCCTCTATGTACCTTGATGTTGGTGGCATTGACTGTTGAAATCTTTTATCACGACCTTAATAAAAATGTACCCTTCACTCATTAAGCATGGGAAGTTTCATCAAAATTGTAGAGTGTTGACTAATGTCATTGGAGGATCAACTTTGAGATTCGAGGTAGAGGCAAGGGCTAGAGCCTAGAAGAGGGGGGCATAGGGTATTATTGATGAATAGGATCCCAATATAAGCAATAATTTTTATGATATGCAGTTATGGGAGGAGATAACTCACATTGGTTTTCACCTCAGCCCCATTACCTTCCACCATATCCTGAGTAGTTGGAGCTTCCAATTTGACGCCTAACTCATCCAAAGCACCTACAGGATCCCCTACTGCTTCCATAGGAAGAGTGGTGCCCCTTGCCTATAAAAGGGGTAGAGGGGATCGAGGATTCCTACTATTTATCATTGTGCTATGTAGTATCTAGATGCCTCATGATTCATGAGTCATGATGATTCATCTCTTGAGAGACATTTATTTTGATCATTTGATGTGTTTTTCTATCATTCCATTAGGAACATATTTCAGTATTTTCAGTTTATAGTCGATCTGTGATCATGATCCACCATTTGACATCTTATGCATCTTACATATTAGTTGTATTTTCATATTTATGTAGCAATGTGTTTATTTGATGTTGTTGTTGCTTTAGATGTAAAAAAAATGAAAAAAATGGTTATTTTTGTATTTTTTTGATGCTTTACGATATATGCCGATATTTTCCGATATTTTCGCCATTGCTGCCGATAAGTTACATTCCGGACCCTCGGCGATATATTCGCCGACACGATATATGCAACTATGATTAGCATTAAATTAAGGAACTGATTAACAGAACTATTAACTCATAGATTAACATCTTTAATGACATCAAAATCTACTCTGATAAACAAATAGGGTCCATGTGGATGAAAAAGAAGACAAGACCTTGAATACAAATCTGTGGTTATTATACTTATTGAAAAAATATGTAGTTTACTACTAGTGCAAGCCTGTTGCAAATTATTGTTATGGAAACTATTTTACGTCATCAATTTACTATTGCAAGAGTCCAGTGTATTTCATGAAACCCCACTGTTTATGAAAACAGTTTCCATTTTGGATTAATCCATTACAATTTGGGCAGATACTGTAAGGCTAGGAATTCACTGTGTGAAAAGTAAAACTTAGTCCATAGGAATTTGAACGTGTTCTGATTTATTTTTGTAAATTGGACAAGAAACCGCAGTCTGGTGATACATAGCAAATAAAGCTTTTTGTGACAGGTACTTGAAAGAGAAGGAGAGGATCAGAGAAATGGAAAGGGAAAAATTAGGTCTTATCAGCAAGGACAGACAGAGGGAACTTGATATAGAAAAGAAAATGAAAAAAAAGTCCAAGGAGGAAGAAACCGTGACTGAGAGCAAAGAACAATTGGATCCTGTTGCATTGGGTATTGTAGACAAAGATGAAATCCCATCTTTTGAGTTAACAGTAGAGGAAGGTAGGCGTCTTGCAAAGGAGTACAGCAGGGAGCTGGCGAGGGATTTGAGAGCAAGACAGGCTGAGGAATCTATGAGTCTTAAATTGAAGAATGATGCGATTGCAGCTCTTCCTCCTCGTCTCAGAGAAGCAGCTCTTGTTCCTGACTTGACACCATTTCCAGCCAATCGGCATCGGGCTTATTTGACTCCTCCAATTGAAGGGTACACTCAGAAGCTTAAGGATGCTGCCAAACAGCTGGCAAGCAAGAGGTATAGATGATGGGATCTGCTTCCTTGGCACAGCAGTTGAGTTATTTCAGTTTAAATCTTTAACGAGAGATAATTGCTTGAATGGGAGTGGGAATATCTTCTCAAGAAAAATCTAAAAATTCTGGAAAATATTGTTTTTAATATTGATTAAGTAGGGGGATATTAATGAGCATTCTAAAACAAAATTGGTTTGCATGGTGGCACATTCTTTCTCCTTAAATGGTAATTTTTGGTAAATTAGCCCATCTGGCATAAAGAAGTATTGCATGATTGTAGCTATTCAAAGCAGGAGATGAGTATAGGGTAAGTGACTCTATGCCTTTTTTTGTGAGTAGAAATTACAATGTAACTTCTGGAAACCAAGGAAATAGAGAAGGACATCAGTGCATTAATGTGAATTAATTGCCAAAAACATTTGGAACTAACAACACAAATGAGTTCTTTGCGAAAGATTTTGTCTGATTGTCCACCTCCTTCAAATTCTATAGCCTATAAAGACTCCTCTCCTTATATTTGTTGATATGAAAAAGCATTAATTTTTTTTTATACTTTAGTTTAAATAACATAACTTTTGTTTATAAATATTATATTTAATTGACTTATATTTTTTATTTAATTGATTTAAATTAACTTTATTTTGATATATTTTTACATTAAATTATTATAGTAGCATAATTCTAGTATGAATTCAGATAAGATTTGATATGGAAAAAATCGGTATTGAACAAATCCAGTATGAACTAACTTACATCCATAAGTAAAGTGGCTAATGAACTTTGATAGGCACAACCAGCCACTTTGTTTTGTAGAGATGGCTAGCTCTTAAACAGAGTCTAAAAATTAAACTAATTTCCAGATTATCCATTTATGATACAACATAAACATTAAACTAATTAATTATAAACATAACACAAATACTATTTAATAAAAAAAATCCATTATTGTTGCCCCTTTCTTTAACCACCTTTTAAGTGAAACATATTTTTAAAAAGCACCAGAAATAGTTATCGAGATCGAAATGCAGATCGAGTTGCAAAGCTACTAATAGCAAATACAGGGGCAAGAACAGCAAAGCCAGATACGGATGCATATTTAGTTTATGTTGATCCCGTATCAGAAGCAGTTTAAGCAAAAACAAAATCTAAATTAGAGATTGAGATCAAGTTTAAATTTCAATGTTACAAATATCATGTCGGCGAATATATCGCCGAGGGTCCAAAAAGAAATTATCGGATTTATCGGCGAAAATGTCGGCAAACATCGGCAAAATAAAAAATACAAAAATATTAAAAAATACAAAAATTCAAAAAATTACTATATATTCGAAAAAATCGCCAAATATCGCCATAAAATTGGCAAATATCGCGATAAAATCGGCAAATATTGCTATATATTAGAAAAAATCGGCAAATATTGCGATTAAATCGGGAAAAAATCGCCAAAAAATCGGGGAAAATATTGGGGCGATATATTGCCGATATATCGCCAGTGAGTTGACATTGCGATATATCGCGATGTTGTTGATATATCGGCGATGTTTGTAACACTGAGTTTAATTAATAAATACTGGTCCTGGGTCAAGATCATCATCTTGGTCAACTTAATATGGAACCTTACTTAGAAGGGAAACCAGCCCTGCTACCAATGCTTTCATTCGGTAAAATACAAATGCTGGTGGATAAGCTGCTGCTTCTAGTGCTGGATTGACTTCTGGATATACTGGCTCTACTTCTGCTACTAGTGGGCCAGGAAATGCTACTACCAGTTATTAAACAGATTCAATCCAGGCTACTAGCTTTCGATCTATATTTTTTTCACTGATGTTAGTTAATGCAGATTAAACGTGTAGATTGTCCATTAATATAATCGTCTAGGCTATCTAAATACTGCTTGTTCAGTCTTTTGGATTCAGGGGTTATTTCAAATTGAAAACCAAAATGATATGGGTTTATACATTATCCCATGTGACCTAGGTTCATGCAGGAGATTTTACTACTCGGTACCTAGGTTCATGCAGAGGAATTTACCATACAAATACGTAGTTACTTACACATGTGATTCTAGATCTTAACTAGTACGAGTAATCAAAGACTAAAGTGACTATGATTCAGTTAGGGAAACTACGACACAGTAAATCCGGAATCATTGGATCCAAGATATACACAATTACTGGAATACAGCAGTTTCATTGTTCCTTACTTACCCTGTGGTTAGTCTTATCTAATATGAATCAATGGAGATAGTACTTATCCTTATAAGCATTGTAACTGTAACAGAGTAATGTAACATAGTATGAGCTAATCTAGGCTTTATTAGTAATAACTACTCAACAGCTTAAACAAGTAGAGTTATTATGATATTAGCTTAGTTCTTATAGCTTATATGACTCATATTAGTACAAGGCAAAGCAAGTATGTATAGCACATCTCGTAGTAAGCTCTTCCTTATCTAAAATATATGGTATTACTAGTGATTATCCCGAGATAGCATGTAACTCCAACATATTACGTCATTTTACGTCTTTAATATGGAACTAGCTGTATTCCACTGCTTATAGATTAGTATATATACAGCATAACCATAACTACCATAACTGCTTGTAACATCATATTAGAGCTTATTACTAATATTCTACATAGTTTCTGGTATCTAAGCTATTACAGAGATTAGCATATTCATAAAGATTAATGATGGTAATGTAACTGTTACTTATAGAGCCAATTTGTAGTGACATTCAGCTATTCCCTTATATTAGAACAATGTAAGTATGAGCCTAATCAATTATGGACTGTATTACTAGTACAAGCTAAGAGTGCCTGTAATACACTGTTTACGAATGTTTATATAGCATTCTGTTTGAATACTATAGATACGTAATGATTAGAGAAGCTTACCAGTACATTAGAATCAGTACCATAATCTTATTGATAGTTAGATTGGTACTCATAGTTAAATATGTAACCATAAGGAATAACATACAAGCATGGAATATAGTGATATTCAGCTCTTATTTGAATACGTGTTTTAACTACATGTTCTTACATCACAATTTGTTCAGCTTATCATAGCTAATTCTCCAGGAATATGAGCATAGGTATAGTTTAATCAATGTGTCCTAAGGGTTAGAACAAATGTTATTATACTATTCATAATATTGATATACTTGAATCCTGGGATGTTTGTACTATGTATAGTTACGCAACAACTGTGATATCAGTTACATATGGCAATGGAAACATGATAGGATATGTTATCTGTACATTACTATGAGCTTAGTTAGGGTTGCACTATGATAGGTTATGAAGTCCATTTTATCGTATCCAATCCATACGTTTGTGCTTTAATCTCCATATGTTCATATATTGACGCCCAGTCTATGTCTGGTACTCAGACAATGTCGTATATGGTAGTAATCCCATTAGTTATGGGTAAAAGGGAGATAACATGACTACTATGTACCCAAATTGACCGGTTCAAGTTATAGATAGACCATGTTCACTAGAACTAAGGAATAGCGTATTAGCTTGCAACCTCAATGGGCAGTATCTTCATAATACACATCCTATGTTAGTACTGGGCATTGGTCTTGTACTGTAATATCACCCTATTCCAAGGATATGGAGTTAAGACTTGTAGTGTTACTGTTACAACCTGAGTAGCCCCATATTCTCCACAGTGCAACTAACTATTTGCTTGTTAGATCACGGAGGGATAATACCTTAGTCATGTAAAGATTTATTAGTGGTAAATGCAGAAATTAATGTACGTACATGGAGCTAGGTCTTATTGACCATTATATTACTTAGCAGTATTATTAGAGCTCGTATCCGCTATGGTCAAGTAATAGCAAATAGCACTTAATACGACCATAACATTAGTACTCTTACTCATAGATAACACGATAACACGGATTTTTCTGCACATGCCTATCATCAGATTGAATATGGCATATTTAATATTAACGATTCATACTATTGTGCTCAGCTCTATACTAGCACATTATAAGCAGCAGGATGTAAGCAGCAGGATTAATACGCTCTAATAGCACTTGGTACATATTCCGCCAATGTACCACTAGTAACATCATAATCCTGGTCCAGCTAATATTGTACTAACTGGAGGGACAAAAACAAACCAATGGTAGAGCAGTTATGAGCAAACCAATACCATTTCTTGGATAGATCTAGGATTAGCACTGAATTATGTACTACCGGATATATTATACCTGCTCAGCTCTTTCCATTTATTGATATGCGTGCAGCTTAGTACTACTTCCTGAATACAGCATCAGTAATGCTTATACTTGCTTACATAGCCTGTTTTATAAGTCATGAACTCTTTTTTAGAACCTGCTCCTTACTGACTAGAGCTAGCATATCATTAATCAATGTAGTATTACATGCATATGTTGTATCCTGTTTTTAACTGAAATATTGAAATGAAAGGATAATCATAAAACATTACCTAATGGTTCATGGTGTGCCTCAGGTAAAACCCTTACAGCTAATAATATAAAGATAGGCGTAGACGTGAGTTCATGGTATTATCCTAGTCCAGTGAGTATGTAGTTAAGCATAAGTCATTAACAGCCCGAGATGCATGAAAATGTTGCACTAAGATCTGCTAAGCTTCTATAACTATCTAACTTAGAAGCAGGACCGATTACATACTACTACCTTAATTATGTGAGAACTAGGCTTACTAAGCAATAGAAAGAGCACATGTCCCTGAATCTGTAGTATTACTAGTGAAGTCGAACCCTTACCAGCAACTAGGCCTGAGTTTTAGCTATTGCATACAGTTACCAGGTAAAAGAAAGTTAGAAACAAGTTCATGATGCGTAACCTGTGATCCATGTTATTTAAGCTAATTATTAATATAACCATTACAGGTATGCGGGTCCCTGATATGCATGGTAAGCTGACTCTTCTGGTAAGAATATATCTCTGGGTAAGTCCTATGATTTAAAAGAAAACACGCATTAATGAGCCTGCATACGCGGTGTTGTGGATTAATATGATACGGGATAATACAAGCATATTGGTAATTGTCTGCACATAGCAATAACATGACGTATCACTCAGCTGTAATCCATGCTCGTGAACAAGTTACTCTCAGTACTTAGACTATAATATAAAGTACTCTCTAAATTAAACAAATACCGTGTAATGCCCATGATAACTTCACTGGTACATTATAAGCGGCTTACATGGACGATAGCAGGCCTGTAAACAATAGCACGTGTACTGTTAGCATCATAGTGATATTGCCTGATAAAACAGGGTTAACTTGTAGTAGGCTCATTAAATTACTAACCTCATAGATTACGCCTGTTACCATTGATTAACCTGTAGTTAATAAGCTGCACCAGGGTAATAATCTATATCGTTCTGCTGCTTTCTTGCTAGTGTAAATACTACTAGTAAATTACGTATATCATGAAGCAGACGAGCTGTATACCTGATTCAATTTATACCAGATACGTCTCTAGTAAGCACCAGCGTATGTAATCTTTAGACATAGGAGGTTTAATTAACGGGATAATACTCCACATATTAGTAAAGCATGGTTGGAGTAATGATGCCAGGTAAATGGCTAGAAGATATACCTTTTCCTATGTTAGGAGTAAATGCATGTGTTCTACTGCAACTCGAGACTGGGTTATGCCTTACAGGCTGAATTAACATGTATATTATAGAATAGCCTGGGATATAGCATACTATTGTTTTACATCAGTCAGGACGTATCTACTATATTTCATGGACAGTACACCTAGTTTATTGCTGAATGGTATATATTTGCAGTGATACAAGAGTATACTAGTTAGGTAAGGCAGTCAATTAATCATTGCAGTATTCTGTAGTAGTAGCATCAATAAATGTCTATTCACTAGTTAAAGGGTCGTGCTTTATATACTGAGAAAATGGAGCTATTACACCACGAGGTACTTAGACTATTATATTTACACCTTATACTAGCCATAACCATGTAGTTGTAATTAAAGTTAACTTTTTCAAGAGCCAACATGATAAACTATCCTAGTAATTAATTAACAAACTATACGTTACTTGTAGTATGACCATGCTTTTTAGCCAGCTAAGTTGTTAGGCATATAAGGAATTAACGTACTGAAACAAAGGTCGTATCATACACAGCAGCAAGCTGTTTAATGATGCCATATGTGAATCTTGAACTGCCTTAACAGAAATGAAAAGGGTTTACATTATTCATGGAATACTTATACTATAAGGCTGATTACTAGTTGTATACAATATATTGGCTAATTCAACGAATCCAATAATAAATTACTAGCTACACAAAAAGAGGCAGATCACTTGCTTAATAAATATTCTCAGGTGCTAGTACTCGAGCTTAGTGTATTATAACTGTGCCGTAATACTTAATTCATGCTCGTATATGGTAATCATCTGCTGTTACGTGTTTACGCCCGTTATCTGTAAATGATGTTAACTACTTATTATTATGTGGACTAATACTGACTTTAATTTGCCGTATTATGGCTAATTACCCTTGATGGTTGTCAGTGACAATACGCTGCTGTGTTACGGGTTAAGGTACTATAACAACGTGTAAGCTGTAATTAATTTGGTTCTAGTACTTTGTAATTAGTAATTACTGTAATTAACCCTTAGCACGAGACTAGATTAATTTAGGAGTTCATGCTACTACGCTTAAAGAAAGAATATTAAGCTGATTCTCTATAAATTGCGTGATTAAAGGCTTATAGATCTAGATATAGAGGGAAAGAAGAGCTCCTTGAGAGCTGATCCAAAGAGTATAGGGTTGTTGATTTTGTTGGGCTGGTATGGGCTAAACTAAAAGTAATAGAACAAGGAGTAGTTTTCATTATCTGTCTAATAGAGATATAATAAACAATAGAAAGTATTTTTTTAATAGAGCCCTACTGCTTTTTAATTGATTGAAGCACCACTCCCTGTACCCAACTTAAGTAGGAGCATCCTAACCAGTAAGAGATCTAGATCCATCCCTATAAGCACCGTAAGTAGATAAAGTAGTGATTGATCGAGAAGCAGCAGTCTAAGCACATGTATCAGTATCACCCTTAGTAGATCAATAGGGATAAGGCAAGGTTAGTAAGGGTAATGTTCCTATGCTCTGATATGTATTGCTTTATAGAGTTCCTAAGACTACGATTGATGGGTGTAGAACACTACGACCTTTTCTCGCTTAAGTAGCTACATCAAATATACCAGCGGGGAGATATAATCTAAGTCCTGATGGAAGACTATCAACCATAGATATCACCCCAGTTGAGTCTTTAAGACACTATGGGATTGATGACAATATTTAGCAAATTAGCACTATTATGGTTTATGAGGACACATAACTCATATCATTATATATAAATATAATAGAGCTATAGGGTCAAGTGATATCACTAAAAGATCAGGGATTCGTCTTTATAGCATATATATAAAGGAGTTGATGTAGCATACATTCTCATGTGACTAGCATTATGAGACAAGTTTGATCACAAGCTGAGAAGATTCTAGCACTTTATCTTCCTACACTATTAGGTATAGATACTAAGGCACAAAGTTTAGTACAGGATGAGGAGGGGATTTAAGAGATATACCATTAAAGTCATTTTGTACCATGGATACATCTAGCCTTTGAGATATGGATAAGTAGCTAAGTTTATAGCAAGTATACATAGATCTTTATTACGTGTGGAAGGAAATGACTATCCGAATAATGATTAGGCATGGTATGAAATAACTGCTAGCGATAGATTCCTTGATTTATGGCTTATAGGTATTCCTTGCAAGGTTCATCGCATAGAGAAAGAGAGGTTCATTTCAAATATAGGTTCATTGATAGGAAACCTAGGATTTACAGCCTAGAGATTCATCAACGCATAGAAAGATATATATTCTTTTATAGGGAGGGATAGGACCTTTTCCTTACCCAGACTGCCTTTTTAATGATAGCTTACATCACTGGACTGACCTATGACTAATTATAATTGCTAAGACTAAGAATACTAATCAACTAAGACTTACTCACTACGCTAGATACTAAGAGGAAGTAAGACATATACACATGGAGATAACTACTACCCGAATCATGATGGATGGAACAAATAACTTCGGATCAATGAACTCATTTAGATAACCATTTATTACTATTGAGATCACCACATGACAATTACCATGCCGAAGGAGGATCGAGATGGGACTTACCTTCTAAGATTTGATAAAGCTTGGACCTATTCACCCATGTAAATCCACCAAGCTTCGGTCTTAGGCAATCCCAATAGGAAGGGCCACTAACTCATTGAACAAGCCCACGCAGCATGAGTTGCCACGATTTGCTGCCAACCATCATGAAATGAAATTACATTGTCTCCACCGACCTAGTCTTTTGGGGTCCACCCACCTAGTCTTCTCTCCTTACATGGGCAGGGATCGATCCCCTTTACTACCCGGGTAAGCTGATTTACACGGTGCTTTCGAAAGTGGTGGGACTACAATAAGAAGGTTTATTAAACCGTAGGTAGTAAAGCCTTTATTTATGTCAAGAGATGAATCTTTGATGTGAGGCACCAACCTTACAACAACTACTTCTCCATGCATTACCACTTAGTGCAACAAACAATCTTAAGTGTTTAGTTGGAACATAATTTTAAAAACAAAATATCCCTGTATCTCAGAAGAGTCCATCCGGGTTCTTATCCATTTCACGGAGTCACAACCTACTAATAAAGTTTATGGAGAGAAATCCCCCCTTCTTTCTTGCCAACATACCTACTATAGATAGAGGTGTAGTATCCCATTTCCCTACACGGATTAGTTGTTAAATCCAATGTTGGTTTTTTGTAGTTCATCCTGAGCTCACACTATGGAGGCAAAGCCTTCACATTTCAACTATCCATATGGATTAATAAGGCAAGCTTTAACTCCATGGAACTTAGTACATGGGGATCAAGCATCTTGACGTGTCGCATATCTATGACGTTTTAACCAATGTTCCCCCAAGTTTCCGGGACGGGGGGACGCGGGAGCAGGGAAACGCACATTCGGGACGCGTGGAGACCACCCCCAAATTTAGGGATATTCGGGGGGGACGTGGGTATCGTCTCTAAAATTATAAAAATAAAATAAAATATCAAAAATAATAATTCATTTGATGTATATTAATGATTGTGCAATGTAAATACTAAATATATCAGTTTATTTTCTAAGTAGTACCAAGTAGGAATTGTAAACTGTGAAAATAATGGGAAAACATTAAAAAAAAATCCCA
This sequence comes from Pseudotsuga menziesii, assembly GCA_001517045.1. Classification (NCBI taxonomy): domain Eukaryota; kingdom Viridiplantae; phylum Streptophyta; class Pinopsida; order Pinales; family Pinaceae; genus Pseudotsuga; species Pseudotsuga menziesii. The sequence goes on from LPNX010433696.1 coordinate 303,020, forward strand.
AGGGCATGGTTGGGGAGGGAAAGTTTCGCCCAAGAGTCCCCAAGTCCCCGGGACGCAGGAAACGTGGAAACGCGTCCCCGACCCTACGGGACGCGTCCCCGTAGAACACTGGTTTTAACATATCTCTACAGCTTTTAAGAAACAAAAGATTTCCAACAACTCTCTATCCCATAGGGCCTTAGATGGTAGGTTACTAAGACTATTAGAGGGCACATACTCTCTAAAGACCTTACTCTTCACTACTAGAGGAGAAAAGGAAAGTTCAAAGAATGCTAATTTCTATTGATTGCAATAAGACACTCAAAGTTTATCTAATTATTTTTCCATGCACAAACAACCACTAGAGCTTACGAGTATGGACTTAAGGCAGTCTCTAGAGTAGTAGTTGCACTTGCGACTACTTGCTTGCTTAGCTGTAGGTTCCGCTGACTAAGGCTCATAACTTTACAAAGCTCATATAGTCTCTACTGAATCAATAAATAAATACATCGGTATACAATATTGACACAGGCCGTGAAGAACCTTAGCAATCAATGTATTACTTCGTAAAAGAGTATTACATATCAAGGAAATCAAAACCGTTATCTTCAGTTAGATAACAAGATTATTAACGAGAATTTACTACTTCAACATAACTCACCGTAGAAACTTACAAATTGAAAGAGAATTTACTAACTAATAATTGAAATATTATTTACAATGAAATCCCAGAGGATTATTCAACATTCCCCCCTTAATCCGAAAGGACATCTGACAGGCCAAACTGCATTCTAAAATTTTCAAACTTTTCACGGCCCAATGCTTTAGTAAAGATATCTGCAATTTGCTTTGAAGTAGAACAATGTGTCAGATGAATGGTTTTGGCCTCAACATGATGTTGAATCAAGTGATATTTGGTGTTGATATGTTTGGTTCGATCACATAATTTTGGATTCTTGGCCAATTGAATTACAGAAGAGTTGTCAACAAAGAGAGACGTTGAAGTCATTTGTTTCCCCTGCAAGTCTTCATGTATTTTACGAAGCCAAGTGATTTCTTTTGTGGCTTGAGCTATGGCAACATTTTCGGCTTCAGTTGTAGAATCAACAGGAACAGATTGCTTTCGTGATCTCCATGTGATCACTGCTGATCCAAGGTTCATTAAATAACCTGAAGTAGAGACCCCATGCTCTTTATCTCCATCAAAATCAGAATCTGAAGAACCAATGAGATGGAAATCTGAAACTTTAGAATATTTGATGCCATAAGATTGAGTGCCTTTTAAATATTTGAGCACTCGCTTTGCTGCATTCCAATGACCTTCACAGGGCTGATGCATAAACCTGGAAAGTATTCCTACAACAAAAGTTATGTCAGGACGGGTGGTAGTAAGATAAATTAAACTTCCAATAAGCTGCATGTACTTTGTTGGATCTTCAAATGTGCTACGTTCATTTGAAGTAAGCTTTAGATTCTGCTCCATTGGTGTAGAAACATGATTACAATCCTGCATACCAAATTTGTTTAATAACTCTCCAACATATTTTTTCTGAGAAATAAAAATGTGCTTTAGTTTTTTATCTACTTCAATTCCTAAATAATTATGTTATAATCCCAAATCTGTCATATCAAAAACCTTTTTCAACTCTCTTTTAATAGAGGCTATATAATCATCATTATTTTCTGTGATAAGCAAATCATCCACATAGACAACTAGATATACAACTTATCTTCCAACTTTCTTGACAAATAAAGTTGCATCATCTAGATTGAAATGCTTATAATTCAATTTGAGAAGATGTTCAATTAACTTTTCATACCATGCTCGAGGTGCTTGCCTTAAACCATATAAAGATTTGACACCAATTTGCATACCTTCTATTCTTGACCTTTGATAGCAAAGCTTTCAGGCTGATCTATATAAACATCTTCTTTCAAGTCTCCATTCAAGAAGGTGGTTTTAACATCCATATGATGTATTTTCCATCCTTTTTGTGCTGCTAATGAAAACAAAGTTCGAATGGTGCCCCATTTAGCTGTAGGAGCAAATGTTTCTGTGTAATCAACACCTTCTTTTTGTGCATACCCTTTTGCTATAAGTCTCGCTTTGTGTTTGTTAAGTGAGCCATCTGCTTTATACTTCTTCTTATATATCCACTTGCATCCAATAGGGTTGGTTCCAATTGGAGGGTCCACCAACCTCCAAGTTCCATTTTTTATGAGAGCATCATACTCTCTTTGCATTGCACTTTTCCATACATCATTAGTTACTGCTTCTTGAAAAGATGCAGGTTCATTAAAAACATGAAAGTTTAATTCACAATCTAATGTGACAAAACCATCATACCTTTTTTGGAAATATCTTAGTCCGTATCGATCTACGAACTTGTTGCTGTGGTGTTTGCTTTGTTTCTTCTTCAAGAGCAGGTTCTTCATTATCTATGAGACTTAATTTATCCATTCCATTAACAATATCATCAACTATCTCACCCTCTGTTTCATCAACTTGTGCATTAGAATCATCAATTTGTGCATTAGAAGAACTTGTTGCTATAGAAGGAAATTCCAAAAATTAACTTAGAACAGGAATCCTCCCTTCAAGATTTGGAAGTTCATTATCCCTTTCATGATAGATTTTTTTAGAATGAAATCGATCAAGCTAAGTAAGTTTTTTATCATAGTGAGTGCATCTTTCTCAAATTCAAGAAATATAACATCTCTACAAATAGTAAACTTCATGTTATCTTCATCATACAATCTATAAGCTTTCGAAGTATTAGAATATCCCCCAAAAATACACTTTCGACTTCTTGCTCCCAATTTATGTCTTTGTTGCTCAGGAATCAACGCAAAACACGTGGAACTGAAAATTCTAAAATGCTTGACAATTGGAAGATGGCCATGCCACATTTCATAAGGTGTTTTGTTTTGTAGTGCAGCAGAAGGACATCTATTCTTAATGTAGACATCACAAAGAACTGCTTCTCCCCAAAACATTAACTTAACATTCTTAAAAACATCATTGATCTTACCATATTCAACAGTGTCCTATTCATACGTTCTACCACACCATTTTGTTGTGGGTTATAAGGAACAATGGTTTGATGTTTAATACCATTCTCCTACAAATATTTTTCAAAATTTGAGATGTATATTCACCACCATTATTAGTTCGAAGGGTTCCAATATTGAGCTGATCTTCATTTTTAATCCACAAGTGAAAATATCTGAATGTATCAAAAGCTTGAGATTTTGCTTTAAATAAATAAACCCAGCACATCCTTGTAAAGTCATCAATGAAAGTCATGATATATTTGTTAACATTTGCTGATGGAACATGCATGGGCCCACATAAATCTGAGTGGATAAGACTAAGCTTTCTTGAAGCTCGAAACATAGAATCATGAAAAGGTTGTTTACTATGCTTGCCTAAAATACAAGCATCACATTGGGAAAGCTGTCTTGGAATAGTAGGAAGCCCTTGAATTCCTTTCTGTTTCATAATTCTGAGACTATCATAATTAATATGACCAAATCTAGCATGCCATAACAAGCTGGAAGATAAATTACTATTATGCTGAGCCAAATTTGCAAAATTCTGTGAATTGGATGAGGTACCATTCAACTTTAAAAGTTTGTTATCTTCCACTCCAGTCATTACAATCACATTATCATAAGCTCTCCTAATCTCAATGATACCATCAAACATATGTATTGAATGATCTTGTTGTCTAATTTGCATAAGAGATATTAGGTTTCTTTTCAATTGTGGAACGTAAAGAACATCAGAAAGTATGTAATCAACAAGTCCTGATGATTTCAATCTAATAGAGCTAATTCCTGAAGGTTTTAACTGAGACTTATCTGCCAAATGTACTACCCCATCAACTTGATCACTAAATGTTTCAAAGAAGTCTTTTCTAAATGTCATATGGCATGTGGCTCCAGTATCTAATAACGAAATGTCATTCCAAGAAAACGAAGTACTAAAAGCTTATTCAATTCCAAGATTACAATGTGCAACAACATAATGTGCAGATTTAGGAGGGTTACCTTTATCGTTTCCTTTATCTTGTACTTGCTCTTTCTTGTTAACAATTTTCTCCCAAGAAATTCTACAATAACTGGTAGTTTGACCAATTTTTCCACATCTATAACATCGTTTCTCTCCTTGATTAAAGCTTACCCCCCCTCCCTTTGTACTGTCCTCTTTGTCCTTTACCTCGACCTCTGCTTCTATTTTCATCCTTTGCAAATTCTTCCTTTGATTTGTCCTTTCTGTGCAAGACACAAAGTTGCTTCATTGGGTTTAGACTCTTTCTTCCCATTATGCAATTTTCTCATCAAGTGTTTCAAAGGTCATAGATTTCCTTTGGCCACTAGCTTGAAGTGATTCTAAATAATGAGTATAAGTAGGATATAGAGCTTTAATAAATGCACTAAGTTGAATGTCAACTTTTACACCAGTTGCATCAATATCATGGAAAATGGCTCTAATTTCATAAGCAAGTTTCATTGGATCATTATCTTTTAATTCTAAGTTAAATAACTTCATCAACAATTGTATGATTTCAAGCTTAGAATGTGAATCATGCAAATATTTTAGTTCTTCAATGCTTCCCAAGCACTTTTGCTAGAAACTAATTGTCTACTTACTTCTTCACTTACAAAGGCAATGATCAAGGCATAAGCCTTCTTGTCCTTGCTTTTCCATAATGCTAAGTCTTTGGTATTAGTAGGTGGTACTGGTGCATTTTTATCCACTTCATCTATTGCTTCTCCATCTTTCTTATCTTCAAAATTCTCATTTTCACAAATTCCATCCCACATATCATTATAAGGGTATTTTTAGTTTTACGAAACCATTCATGATAATTTTTTTTTCTAGACAAAATAACTCCAACAATTGAAATTAAAGAATTCATTGAAATTTACTGTGTAGTAAATTTTTGTGTACAAATTAAAGTCTGATATATTCTTTTCCTCCCAGCCAATGTTCTTTAAAATCTTTTCATCTTCTAAAAAGATTTCCCGAAAGGTTTAATAATTCAATTTAAAAAAACCTTGCACTCAAATATAAATGGTTGTTTAAAAACTTTTATTTTCTAAAAAGAACTCCCCAAACATTTGATATTTAATTTAAAGAAACCATTGCATGCAAATATAAATGGCCACTTTTTTTTTTTTTTTTTAAATAAGAAAATAATTATTCTAAACAATTACCAGAACAATTTACGTGTAGTCTTTTTTCCACAATATTTACTAAGCAACTCTCCTTTCTTGGTGATAGCTCCTTTGCGGGCTCCTCCTTCACAGGCTCATTCTCTCTCACCAAGTCTTTCTCACCAATGCTTCGTTGCCTTGCTCCGATACCACTGACGCAGGCCGTGAAGAACCTCAACAATCAATGTATTACTTCGTAGAAGAGTATTACATATAAAGGAAATCAAAACCGTTATCTTCAATTAGATAATGAGATTATCAATGAGATTTTACTAATTATTAACTGAAATATTATTTACAATGAAATCCCAAAGGATTATTCAACAAATATTGCATTTATACGTTTAACTTGCATATCTACGTGATACTCGTATCTCGATAGCTAATTGACACACAGATTAAGACTTGAGCACTATTATACCCTAGTGAGTGCAAGTGCTATTGTCAACCCAAGGAGCTTGTCTCCTGCATCCCTCCCTCGAAGGGTGTTAGGGGAGTTAGGAGGACCCCTGATAGCAGCAGCTTAAGCCTAAGAAAGTTTCGAAGAGGTGCGCCTTACAACTTCATTAGTGCACTAGCTCTAATTAGCAGTAGTGCATAAATATAGGCTTTAGTTTCTTAATTTTAATAAAACTCCCAAGTTCTTAAATTTTTTTTTTTGCCGAGGTATAACTTTTCCATTTGCCGTAGGTTCTTCTTATACCCTGTGCATATATAAGTCTTAATTTTTCATTAAATCAAAATGTTATGTAAAATCCATATCTAAGAGATCAGTACATCTATCTACGATATTAAAAAGAATATAAATTCCACCCCATATTGTTGTTCTACTTGCTAAAATTATAGGACTCCTAGTTTTTACACTTGCCTATTGTATGCACAGGTCTTTTAATATAGTATACTGGCATAGAGAAGTTTAACTTGTAATGTTCCAATTCTATCCTATATAAATTAGCATATAGTTGTGTCATGATTTTAGTGGAATTCTTTGGAACTAATTATTGAACTTCGTCATCTACATTGGTAAAAAAACCCTAAGACATTGACTCCTAGCCTGGAGTACCAGATCTATTTAATCGAAATCTGTCAATTATAGGCAAACAATCAGAAAGTGTATGTTTCAATAAAAAGGAAATCCCTGTAGTTTCCCCGATGAGTTATGTATCCTCGACCCTTCTTAAAAGGTAATTTTATTCAATAAAAATGGCGAATGATATAGTTTGTATAACTTGATCCAAGCTGGCATTGTGCCTCCAATGGTGTTTCAAATGGTGGTGCTTAAGACGGTAGCCATAAAAGTGGATCCACTCGAAAAAGTCCCCTTTTCCCTTAAGGTATAGGTTTGGAAACTTGCATTATATATGATATTATTGATAGTTATCTTCTTTTTTGCTTTTTTCATTTCTAGTTATGATCCTACCTTTTTTGAATTAACAACTGTAATCCATACATTTATAGCATCCATTCGATCGAGGTAGGAACGTGTGTTCCATATCCATAAGTGAGTAACATTACATTGTTTTGAACCGTTAAGCCAAGCCCCAGTGGTCCTTCGGTATGCACGTATATAAAACAATTAACCGTGGCAGCAGGTTAAAATGAAGATGAAGTCGCTCTGCATGACTACTATTAAGCTCGTGTATTATATACGCAATTCTGCAAATTAACTCTGTGTAGCATTACGTGTAGCAAGTGTCCCCCCCCTGCCCCTGTGAGTACGCTTTGTGTCTTATTCCCCTCCTCCCCCGTGTATTATTATTATTTCCCTTTGATTATTCCCCATTGAGTAGCTCGTGTAGTCACTGTAAGAGTTGTTTCAGTAGCCATAGGTGAGGTTAGGAACCCTGTCTTTGTTTTGTCTCGTTCAATGAACTGAAGGCTCTAGTGCTGCAATCACGTAGGTTCGTTCTCTCATCATGTAGACTTGTCCTTCTTAATATCTTCTCTTTTGCGCAACGCCTACCCCGACTTCACTAATCCACCTGGGTGGAAGTATAATCAAGCAATCAAATCCAATCGCTATTGAATTATTGACATTGCTATTGCCAAATAACATCAACATCGCCATCGCCATCGCCAACACCATTGCCAATATAATCAAGATTGAAATAAACTCAAAATCCATCCATATCCACATTGAATCCATCAAACCCTGTGCCCATCATCCCCATCTCTAGTGGGTAGTGGTTTTTTTAAGTGGCAGTGAGTGTTTTATTGGGAAGGAAATCGGGTTGAACAAGTCGATCGGTCACAACAATTGAATCAGTCTCAAGAAGTGAAATGGGCTCAACAGGTTAATGGGAAGTAAGTGAATCAACATCAAAGAACAACGGCGAATACCTTCCCTCTTTTGTCTATTCTCGTTTCTGACTAGCATATGACCCTGCCCATTGAGTAGCGCTATTGTGATTAGTCCCATCGAACCTTGCCCTTGTCCCTCCTGTCTCTGCCCGTGCCCGTGTGGGCAGCTGTTGTAGTCCCCTGGGGTTTTGTCTCGATTGTTAACCAACGTTTAAGCAAGCATTTTCATTTGTCCGTCCGTAGTGCCACCCCTGAAAGATGTGTGCAACCAATCGAATCAATAAATCACTGTATCCCCCCTATGCCAATGTTTGTTGTGCCTCTGTCGTCAGGTGTGCCCCTCTAAGTGTATGTATACAAATAAATGCAATCAATCATAAGTCAATTATGCCCCTCTCTTTCGATGGCTGTAGTCCATAGTCCTGCCCCGCTCTCTGTTTCTGTGTGCCATCAATCCCATTCAATTAATCTCCATTCTCCAGTCCAGTCCAGCCCAGAGCCCCTATGATCCAACCTGAGTAGTCCATTTGAGTAGCTCAGAGCCAAGCCCATAAATAGAATCCATTCAGATCAACCATTCAATTCGTCATTCACCCATTGCATAAGCCATGATTGCATTATATATATGTGAATATCCCACCGTGCATAATCAACTAATAGCATGCTTTTTATTACTCCCCCCCCTTCTTTGTTAGAATAATATTGTATTGAAAGTGAACCTACCTATTCATTATTCCTACAGGCAAGAAGTATATGCATAATAATGGTATATCATAGGTACATTATTATTTAGACTTAAGCTTAGTCCTGTAGTAAAATCACTGAGTTAAAGCTGTACGTGTTTCATTGGACAAGGGTAATTAGAGTATCACTTAGTGTAATTATTAATGTTATAGTGATAAGAAGATCCCAGTAAGTAACACCACATCTATTATTTTCATGATGATTTAAATTACATATACACTAAACATAGATAAAAAAGAGTAGTAATACCATTATATGATATAACACCACTGCGATGAGTTTCAACATCAATTACAAGGCTTAGTAAGCTTGGCGTGTTAAATCTCAATATGTTTATATAGACAGATAATATAGATTGTACCATGTAAGCTCTTTGTGATTAATAATACTGGTTATGATAGATACTCATACTAAAAATAAAGGGTATTGCTTCACTATCTCATCTAAGCATGCTGAATTATGAATACTTGTTTCCCCTTTTCATAATATGGAAATAGTACTCTTCTTATCTAAGCTATTAGTGTAATTGAATCCTCTTAGTTACTTATAGTTGTTACAAAATGATAGACTAGCATGAAGCTCACTAATAGTTCAGATAATACATGGACTTACTTCACCTTAAGATCCATATGATGTCGATAATAATAATGTAATGAAACACTTACTGCGAAGACCCACCTGCTACCTGACTGGTCTCTATTATCCTCGATTGATTATACCTCAATCTGGAGACCTGCACAAATAAGTATGCATGGGCTAAGATAGTCTCTTTGGATTATAAGTATATGATATTGATTCTATTGGTTAGACCTGCAAAAGGAAGGTATAATCTTGATATATACATAATTCATATTTAAAAGAAAGAGCGGAGTGGGATGCTGAAGCTGATTCTAGAGCGGAAATTTGAAACCTTCTCCATTTGGATATTCTTCTTTACCAAAACCTCCAAAGGTTAAAGACATTTGGCTTCTGATAAAAAGCTAGTGGGCTTGGCTTTTGGTAAAAGGTTTGAGGCTTGGTGGTATAGGCTGAGGTTGAAGGGCAAAAGAGGTTCCAGATGAAGGGCATAAAAAGATTCCATCTGGCTTGTCATAGAGATAATTTGTGAAAAGGAGTGAGGTACAAGCTATAGACAAAATTTATAAAAGAAACTCTAACTTCCAACCATTAGTCCCTGAGATAAATAGAAGGCTCCCATCGTTACTACCAAAATCCCTTAGCCTCTCAACATAGATTAGTCTCTTAAGGCTGCCATTGACTCAGGCTTAAGGCATGATACATAGACTTACAGTCTAGTTCTCTCCATAATACCTTACTCCATGGGACTAAAGTAAGACTTAAGACTATACATATTACAGACTACTCAAGCTTGAACTCTTCTATTTAGTTAGTCCCAAAAAAGCTAGTTGAGTTGAATCGGGCTTAGATAAAGAGCTTAAAAAATAGATAAATAAATTCTTCATATAGACTAATAATATTTCTTTTATATCAATTGCAAAAATGTGCTAATCTCAACGGCTTCTTTGCTAATCGACGGTTTGGCGCAGGGTCCTGCTCTCATTGATGCTCCTTCTTACAAGAAACAAAAGATATAAGAATAATCAATGTAGCCGTGAACGTTCAAATGTGGTGTGAACATAAGAAATGCATCATAACGTTTAATAGAGTTAAGTACTTCTTGTGCTAACCCTCTTGCTGCATGGATTTATAACTCCTCTCAAAATAAAATGTCTACCTGCAATGGTGCTCAAGCTCAATCTAACAAAAATGAAAGTTTTTGACAAAGTGTGTTGGTTATACTTGATACCAGTCTTAATTAACATTGGTTTCAACCTATCTATGGTAAAATGGATAATAGGATGTGTCACAACAGTTTTCTAATGTTGTTATCCTTAATGGCTCAGCCTCCTCCTTCTTCAAGTACACTATAGGGCTAAAACAAGGATGTCCCCTATCTCCATACCTATTGTTACTGGTGTCTAAGGGGCTAGAAGAACTAGATCCATTCAGGGAATCAATTTTGGAGGTCATGCATCTCTTACTCATTTATTATTTATGGATTATGTACTATTATTTTTAATGGTACTGTAGAAGGGGAGGTAGGAAGTCTAAGGATATTCTAAATTGTATTGTAAGGCTTCCGGAATGTAAATAAACATTCACAAATCCACTATTGTTCTTAATGAACTTAATAAGGAAGTAGAACAGACACTGAGAGGGTTTCTTCCTTTTAGTAGATCTGGCAGCTTTCAGCATGGAATAAAGTACCTTCCATTTTAATCTAAAACAAAATAGTTATGGTAAAATGAATTGGATCTGACTCTTATAAAAGATTGAAAAGAGAATTATTGTGCCCGCGTGGCAAATGCATTCTATTGTTTCCTTCTAGACCAATAGTATATGGAAGAATATTATCATTAAAAAATACATAGCTCCTAGGACTCTACTGGATTATATTAGGACTGAAAGAAAACGGCTTATCAGTGTTCCTAATCAATGGAAGGCACTAACACTTACCTTCTGAATAATTGGCTCGTATCTATCTTGTAAAGTGGGGGTGATGGTACCTAGGCCAGGATTGGATATGATGCAATTGTTGATTGTAGGAATGTTGTATTTTAACTACTAATACGATTAAACATCTGAAAGAACTAGGAAGGTGTACACTTAACTTTATTGGAGATCCCTTTAATACTAATATTTTGCATCGGGAGTAGTTGTATATTCATGCATTAAGTCAAGTTAGTGATCCCTAAATAACATATGGAGAGAGGAGAGTGTAGAAGAATGTCTTAAAAAGTGGTTTGAGATAAAAGAACTAAAGAAATTAAGAATCGTTTCATTCCTGGTTCTTTTGGGAATTTGGATTGTCCACAATTAAGCATTATTTGAAGATAGTCTTTTGCCTACTTTTTAGGTGACTGCACAGGTTTTTGCAATATTGCAGCAATGTAAGTCCTCACTGAAGGTTATACCAAAAAGGCAAGTAGGTTAATGATTGGTTTAAAAGTCCATGTCCTATAATCAATATCTTCCCTTTTCTAAGTCTATAAGTTTGTTAGTGCTTTTGGAGGGCATGCTCAAGTCTGGTCTGTATCCCAAGTCTGTACTATCGTTTGTCTTTTCTAAGTCTGTTAGTGCTCTTAGTGCTCTCTGCTAGTTACACAAGAATAGATACAAGGAGGTGCTCTCGTTCGGTCGCATATGAGACTGACTCCTCGCTATCGTATTCCCAGGTATGTATTTCCATCTGTCCCAAGTCTGTTCGGTCGCAAAAGACATAGTATATAAATAACCCATAGGTAGTGGCCCGAAAGGAATATTATGATGGTCAGTGCTCTTTGCTTACTGGGATGGCCTATAATCAATATCTTTCCTGCTAGTGCAAAGCATTGCGAATATTTCTTATATAATATTAAGAGTAGACCTAATATGGCCTTTCGATGAAGTGAGTACAATATAATCTCCCTATATCCTTTCATTTTATGTAACGTTGCAGGAGGCAGAATGTATTGATGTGATTCAATGCGAGGAAGTCCTTATTGGCAAGAAGAAATCTGATTGGTCTGATATGAGAGCACATATAATAAATATATTTCCTGCTAATAACCAACTATGCCTCTCCGTCCCGAATAAAAATGCCTCGAAAGGAAGGACCCCAACTTCTTTATCTTCTAGCAGGGAACTTATTTATTCAAGCAGGCCACATATTTAAAACCTTAGATCCTAGATATTTCCTAGAAAAACATAAACAACAATCAACTTCATAACATAACACTGGTTCAAAAAACCTAAATAAATAAAGGGAGCCTGAGCCAAAGTGCAAAACAAAGAAAGAGATTCTAAAATGTAGCTATAAAAAAGGAAGTACCCTTTCATGTAAAGGCTAAGGTGGATATAAAGCCTTATGTAGGATAATTGGATGTCATTCAACTGAACCAACAGCTACAACAGATGGAGGTATATTTCAACATACACGAAGTCATTGGGAAGTAAAGAATTGCATTTAATGATGGAGGTCTTAGCTTAGGGGGTCCCTCCTAAGGACACTACTAAACATGTTGCCCCTTATAAATAGTAGGGTATCATCCCCAAAAGTTAGCCAAGTGTAACATTAGCCAGAAATGGAGATGGGGAGATAGGATAGAATAGAAAAGGAGAGGATCAATAACAAGTAAAAGTGGGGACTAAAGCGACAACAACAGAAAGGGTGGAAGAGGAAGAAAGCAAAGCAACAACAAATGTTACAACTAATGAAGCTACCAAGGATACAGAGGAGGACATGGGAACGCTGGAGGGACAATATTGAATAGGAAATAAGATAAATAGATAAGATGAACAAGGCTAGGGGGAGATAGAACAAAAAAAGGCCAGGTTATAATAATCAGGGGAAAGGGAAGGAGGGAAGTCTAAAGCTACCCACCCAAGAAGAGCCAGTGTTTTCCAGCGGGTAAAAGGGAATTTATTGAAAAAGGATGTAGAGATGCATAAATGCAGAGTGTGAAGTGTGAGGAGGGGGGAGGCAATATTTAGGTAGGGTGTTGTGTTTGTTTAGGAAAGATCTTAAATTGTTATCTTGTGTTACTGTTTCTTTTGATTTATCTGTGCTGACACAAAGGCACATTTAACTACCGAGAACTGATCTCTTTAGGCATGGAAGACCGCTCCAACCTCCAAGGTGCAAATAACTGTGATCTCCTTTGCCACAGAGAAGACCTCTCTTTAGACGCTGAAAACAACTCTCTTGGCATTCACTTGCTACAAGGGAGATTGTACAGGCTTTTCGGGGGTGCAATGAAAAAGCAACATTTGTAGATGTTGGGATGGAAGCTTAGTTGACAGGGACTAGAGCTACAATCTCCAAGATCTGTGGTATAACCCTTTGGCATCCCTGCGGTTAAATATCCCCAGCTGACATAGATTCGAAACAATGTGGATCTGTTATGATTGAATTGATCCCCTGAACCATAGATTCATTCATTAATCCCTATATAACACGGAGTCTGCCCCAGGTATTTGTGTCTGTAGAGCCATATGCATATGCCCATAAGGATTTAGGAGGCACCATCTGGATCATGTCTGGCTCATGAGTTTAGTAGGGAGTGTAGTAGGGTTTTTAGTTCTTTGATTGTAAAAGGTCGAGAGTCAGCTCAATTACCAAATTCTAAAGAAACAGTTGTGTTTTACCCAACCCAATTTATTTCGTTGACTGAGCGAAAAAGTAGTTCGTTTCCCGGATCGGGATAAAGACCTAACAACATAGCAAGCGCAACTAGCGAAGACAAATACGTAATTACTTACACATGTGATTCCATTACGTAGTTACTTAATTCATTACATAGTTACTTACACATGTGATTCCAGCTCTTAACTAGTAGGAGTAATCAAAGTGACTATGATTCAGAGATTACACATAGTATGTCAATTAGGGAAACTACGACACAGTAAATCCGGAATCATTGGATCCAAGGTATACACAATCACTGGAATACAACGGTTTCATTGTTCCTTACTTACCCTGTGGTTAGTCTTATCTAATATGAATCAATGGAAATAGAACTTATCCTTATAAGCATTGTAACTATAACAGAGTAATGTAACATAGTATGAGCTAATCTAGGCTTTATTAGTAATAACTACTCAACAACTTAAACAAGTAGAGTTATTATGATATTAGTTTAGTTCTTATAGCTTATATGACTCATATTAGTACAAGGCAAAGCAAGTATGTATAGCACATCTCTTAGTAAGCTCTTCCTTATCTAAAATATATGGTATTACTAGTGATTATCCCGAGATTGCATGTAACTCCAACATATTACGTCATTTTACGTCTTTAATATGGAACTAGTTGTATTCCACTGCTTATAGATTAGTATAAATACAGCATAACCATAACTGCTTGTAACATCATATTAGAGCTTATTACTAATATTCTACATAGTGTTTTGGTATCTAAGCTATTACAGAGATTAGCATATTCATAAAGCTTAATGATGGTAATGTAACTGTTACTTATAGAGCCACTTTGTAGTGACATTCATCTATTCCCTTCTATTAGAACAATGTAAGTATGAGCCTAATCAATTATGGAATTTATTACTAGTACAAGCTAAGAGTGCCTGTAATACACTGTTTACGAATGTTTATATACCATACAGTTTGAATACTATAGATATGTAATGATTAGAGAAGCTTACTAGTACATTAGAATCAGTACCATAATCTTATTGATAGTTAGATTGGTACTCATAGTTAAATATGTAACCATAAGGAATAACATACCAACATGGAATAGAGTGATATTCAACTCTTATTTGAATACGTGTTTTAACTACATGTTCTTACATCACAATTTATTCAGCTTATCATAGATAATTCTCCAGGAATATGAGCATAGTTATAGTTTAATCAATATGTCCTTTGCAGGGAAGCACTCCCCCCCTCGCCCCCGCTCCGGAAGCTCGCTTCGGAAGGAAGCGCTGTGGAAGCTAACCGGAAGTGCGCTTTCTGGATCGCTCCTGATCTGGAGCGATTTGGAAGGCATGATTCCTCCTTCAAAATTTCGCTTCCTGCTCTATCCGGAAGCGCACGCTTACTTCGCGCTTCACCGACGCTTCCATCGCTTCCTCTCGCGCTTCCGGATTCACTCCCGACGCTTCCAACTTCGCTTCCTACAGCTGTTAGATTTCATCATTAAGCTAGCATTATATTTGGATCTTTATTGAGAGAATAACAAGCACAACAATCAAACACAAGAGACAATGAACACAGTGTTTATCCTCGGGGAAACCATAAATGGTGAAAACCCTGCAACTTCCTCAGAGATAGAATCAGCACCAAAATAGAAAAGCCCCAAAACAGTAAGTGATCTCCCGACAGCAGTAACCTTCTTCTTGTCTAGCCCCAATGTCTTCTCCTTCCTCAACTATGCGCTACACTTGAGTGTGTATAAGTTGTGTAATAAATAGAGACTCCAGTTCTCTATTTATACTAATCCCGACATGACTAAAACCCTACTAGGGCCGACCTCTACTAGGAGAGTCTAATAACCCTAGTGCCCCGGAACTGCGGGGACTTTAACCCTTAGGCAATAGGAGGGTTACCCACAATGACTTGACATGACTTGTTTACATGATAGACCTTCCCGATAGGAACATTGGGGCATGACATAACTCAAGTACATCCCGGAATAAACATCGGGTTACAATATATAAGAAATACAAGTGAAATACATTTTGAAGTTACATATACATCAACACTCCCTCTTAACTAGGAAGGTATTCTTTCGACACAATTTTCAGCACAAGTCTTCTTCTCTGTATCTTCTGGATCATCTTCAAGTCTTCTTCATCTTCAAGTCATCTTCATCATCGGATCTGGATCATCACTGGACATCATCACTGGATCTGGATCATTTCTGCTGGATCATCATCACTGGATCTGGATCATTTCTGCCGGATCATCATCACTGGATCTGGATCATCATCACTCGATCTGGATCATCACTGGGCATCATCACAAGTGCTATCTCTTGATTCTTCTCGTCATAGGAACCTCTACAGAGCCAGTCCTTTTTCATACTGGATGTATCATCTCAGAGCTAGTCCTTTTTCATACTAGATGAGGCATCACAGAGCTGGTCCTTTTTCATACCAGATGAGGCATCACAGAGCTGGTCCTTTTCCATACCAGATGTGGCAGCTACTCAGAGCTAGTCCTTTTTCATACTAGATGAGTCTTCTCAGAGCTGGTCCTTTTTCATACTAGATGAGGCATCACAGAGTTGGTCCTTTTTCATACCAGATGTGGCAGCTACTCAGAGCTAGTCCTTTTTCATACTAGATGAGTCTTCTCAGAGCTGGTCATTTTTCATACTAGATGAGGCATCACAGAGCTGGTCCTTTTAAATACCAGATGAGGCATCACAGAGCTGGTCCTTTTTCATACCAGATGTGGCAGCTACTCAGAGCTAGTCCTTTTTCATACTAGATGAGTCTTCTCAGAGCTGGTCCTTTTTCATACCAGATGAGGCATCACAGAGCTGGTCCTTTTTCATAC